>RQTK01000574.1:57415-108453 GCA_003991915.1 Elysia chlorotica | reverse complement strand
TAGTAGTAGTAGGCCTAGTAGTAGTAGGCCTAGTAGTAGTAGTAGTAATAGTAGTAGTAGGCCTAGTAGTAGAGGAGGAGGAGGAGGAGGAATAGGAGTAGTTAAAATAAGCGAAGATGCTGTATGTTGATCGTTCAAATGATTATCTATTTTTTAAATCCCGTTTTGAAAACGGCATAGTAGAAATACGTTATTATAACAAGACACACGTTAATTTGTCTGTGTATATTTGTGTGTGTGTGTGTTAAATAAAGAAATACAATCTAACGATAATTAATATGTTACATTAGCGCCTAACCAACACTACCTTGCCATTTGGTGCCATCAATTCCTCACACGGGAAAACCAATTAGGAAGAAGAAGCGTCTCTTCTACCCAATGGATTAGAATTATGTGGTTGGCGCACATAGTTCGATTAATAAACTCCTTGGGTTGGAGTCACAGAAGTCTAAAATTAATTAATGTGTATGTGGTTGGGGTGCACTTCCTCAGTTATTCGAAACCTCGGTAATTGCATTATTTCTCTGTCTAAAATTAATAATGTTGGTAAATGTAGGCCTACATATATATATTATAGTGCTTCTATACGCAAAATATGTTGAAGTATTTTATTTCAAACAATGAACAGGTACATTGTGTATCGCGTATAAAATTATAATCTTTCCTGAGGAACATAGAGAAAATTGGAAATAGTTTCGCTCTCCTCGGCGGCCCGACCAAAAATTGTATTTGAACAAAAAATACGTATATGTATAGGAAGATATCTATTACGTATAGCAAGATTAATGTGAGTGAGCGTGTAAGCTTATGAAAAAATCTGGACAAGCGGGCGATGTGTTCAAATGTAGGCCTACATTTACCATAAAAGCAACTAAAAGCAATTTTGAATGAGAAACTGCTTTCTTATCTCTTGAATATTATCATTGCTTTTATGATTGTTTTCAACCGAAACCTGCTCGAGTGTATAATATACGTGTATAATTATATTTCAATAACGCCGATCACATTAGTTGATTATTTTCTTATCTATGTTAATCAAGTTCACGTTTCCAATATTATGTCCATTAAAATTAATAATTGCCCTATTTCGACCCCAGTCAAACAGCATTGCGATCACAAGCACTATGAATATTTGATAAAATAAAATAGCCACTTTCAATTCATTATTTTGTTAATATTTTTTAAAACAAAACTGACGAATGCAAAACATGTGTGTTTATTTATGCATACAAGTATTTATATATCTGCTTTAATAAGCTTTATTTATTTATGCATTCGTTATTTTACAAAAAAATTCACACTCCACTAAGCCAAAATAACAATTGCCTTATTCCAGTCTTTGATATTACACCACATATCGATAATAAAATAGGCCTGTATTACACAATGTATGAAATAATAGTAAGCACCTCTTCAAAACATGCAATTTTTTTACATATTGTTTGAGACAAAGATCTACTTGGCGTTGTTTTTGGTACCGCTTATTGCACACAGCCATTTAATCAGTTTTTCTGCTATTCGATGTCCATTATAGTTGTGTCTATGTCCATTATGTGTTGTCCCATAACATTACGACCCCCATCGTTATGTGCCCGCTCTGTGTTTTTCAACGGCACCAAAGAACCTGAGGCAAACATATCTGTGTGTCACCATAGCTAATTCGAATAATGCTCTTGACTGGAGAACAGAACATCTTTGGTTCGAATATCACCTGGTGTCCTTGTTCCGACCCTATCCATGCTATTAGCTGTTAGATTAATTTTGTTAGGCCTTTAAGTAGACTCGCAACCATCCACCCCCCCCCCCCACACCCCCTGGCCAAAAAAAAATCAAACAAACAAAACATAACAAAACAAAAAAATAAAAACTCACAAATCAACAACAACAACAATAAGAATCCAAGGAACAAAAACAGTGATCATTATAAAGAGTATTGAACAGCAATAATGTTCTTTAAAACCTTCATAAGGGAATGGAACTTCAGCCTATAGTAGTGGAAGCGAAGCATGGAATGAAGAAGAAGAAAACCGATACTGGTATGAAAAATGAAATTACTACCACAGTCACAAAGAGATTGACATGGGAAAAGATCTATTATATCCAGTGGGAAGGCAAACTAATCGACTTTGAGAGGGAAACTTGGGAGTAGAATGAAAGAAAATGGAAATTTAAACATGGAGAGAACTGTCAGTCTAAGTACACGATAAAAGAGAATGGAAAGTTTTGTTAACCTCCCATGCTCCGCAAGGGATGCAAAGAATATAGAAAAGAAACTGTTTAATTACAGCATTTAGCAACATCATATTTAAAATTAAAGAAAAGTCAGGTACCCCGGTACAGTTATAATTCTTGAAAAGTCAGATACCCCGGTACAGTTATAATTCTGGTAATAATTATTAACGATTGCAACATAAAAAAAGTTTAGGCAACAATACTGCAACTGAAGAATTTGTGCTCCCAAATTGGAAATCATCATGGAATAAGGTTAAAGCTTTCATCAATTTAAGAGGATCACAAACTTAAGCGATATAGACTTCATCATTGTAAAAACCTGAGATAATCTAACGTGTTGATCTGGATCGCTGATGCCTGTTGTTTGGTTTCCCCCAGGCTATGGGTTCGATAATGGACTAGGTTTGTCCAGTCGGCTCTGCAGACATCTCCGCGGTATTTTTCAAGCTTGGTTGCCATTTCACCAGATAACACACCGGACTCTTAACTAGGGGTGATATTTGCGTTTATTATTAGAGTAGCTTTCCTTATCAATCCTACTACAGGCCTACAGAGATTTGAGCCTCGGACCACCTGCTCATTAGTCTAGAACATTAACCAACTGATCAGCCGACGTTCCTCAGAGGAAAACGGGTAGACCGCCAGTTCTATCAGATCAGTCTATAATTAATCGAAAAACAAAACAATGGACCATTAATCCAGTGCTGATGGAATAACAACTATATCTACCACACGAAAGCCGAAATGTCTAAAAGAAAAGAACGAAATGACATGAGACGCCAAAGAAATAGCTTTCTAAGAAAAGAAACTACGAAAATCATCTTCAAGCTTATAGTATCATTACAGTATGGCGGAAATCACCCTGTTGCTTTCCTCTGGTGCTATATGATCGAGATTATTTTGTTGGCAGTGCAGTGAACATGTTTGCACATTTACCGTTTATATGTTAACAACAAGTTCATAAGGAAAACATCTTCAGAGATGGATAACGTGTTTATAAGTGAGGAAAACGTCCAGACCCTTTTGGCGATGGGCTTTCCTTCAGAATCTGAAGTTCGCAGAGCCTTGCAAATGGCAAAGAACGACCCAAATGATGCAGTATCAATTTTAACTAAAGAACCTCAGTTATCACCGCACGATACAGTGAGCATGGACTATTCAGTCGTCTCGAATGTTTATGGACCACAGTTACCCCCTTCATATGACGAGGTCTGCCAAGAAACTGGGCAAATGAAGGTAAAGGATCTCAGGTCCCCCCATTCCCTTGTATAGAAGTAATTAACCTAGATTCTAGACATAGATCTAGATCTAGATCCAGATCTACCTAGAAACGGGGTTGCCTGGTTGTAGATCTACATTCTATATGATATGAATAATTTGTAAAAGTTTAAAGATTGTAGTAATTTTAAATATCTGATAGTTTACGGTTCATTCTACATTCTATTAAATCCCTCTGTGATGAAATAATCATGGGTTATTTCCCCTATGAAAAGAACAATTTTAATAGAAGCAAAAGGCATCTGTAAAATGTTTATGTGCATGAACTATTGTTATAATTATTATTTATTCAATATTTCTAAATAATAATAGACAGTTTGTTTTTAAAAACGTATGCAGACTATGAATTACTCAGTTTTATCTATATAGGCCTAATTGCATTAAATTTAAAATATTTTTATCTCAGCAAGCAAAGCTAATAAGTCTACCCTCTGAGTACTACTTTGTTTTGTGGTGTTTTGTGAAAAAGGGTGAAGATTAAAAGTTAAATAGGCTAACAGTGATCAATTATTGTATTCAGACATATTTTTACCATGGTATGTGTAATAACATACATTTTTAAACTTCCTAAAGGCTGTTAGTGTCACACATACCCAATGTCCATACATAATACTCATAATAATATTATTTGTATAACAATCAAGTAACAAAATTAAGATATATTTTAATTTTTAGGTTCTCTCCAGATCATATTTATGATATTATATAATTATAATTATTCTTTAGAACCTCTAAATTTAGTTATTTATCAGGTCTAATATAATATTATAAACATCAAATTCAAGCCATCAGAGAAAGATAATCTTTCAAAACATCTGTTGTGTAACATTGATTTTTATGAGAAAGGGATATTATGTATGGTAGACTTTGACTGGCACAGTTAACCAGAGTCTCTTACACACAGCCACATCAGAGGTGTGGGTTGGATTTGAGAAGTAATAGTTTTGTTTTATTTTTTCCTGCCATTATAATGTCTAGGATCTTGTAGCTACATTAGACTTATAGTTATAGTATTGAAACAATGTTACTAACAAATTTAGTGATTATGTACTTTGTTGCCTGGTCCGACTTTTCATAACAATTGGGAAATCTCTACACCTCTCTCTGTATTTGTAATCATGGCACCTGCATTTGATTTAAAATGAACTCCAGAGTGGTACTTTTATATTGTTTTTAATGCATACAAATAGTGAAACTTCAATTCAAAGTAAGTTTCAAACTAAGTACTAGTAGATTAATTGTCTCACAACCTACAGATTGCAGTGAGCCAGGCTGGTATAGAAGAACATCTGATGATTATGAAGGGGGTAATTTATGATGTTTGTCTGAATGTTCTCAGATGGAACAATCTACTGATACTGCTATGGACGATGCTAACAGTCTTGAGTTTCCTGTCACCAATCTGTATGAACTTGAAGGCCGGGTATTTACAGAGACATGGAATATTCCCTTCAAGAAAGAAGAATCTTTAGGGAAATGTTTAATTGCTTCAACTAGATTGATGGATGCAGGTCAGTTGATTCCACCACTGATAACTATAATGGATCTTTAGCATCTTTGTGGCTGCATTGGTAGCAGCCTCAATTTTAGTATACTTTCTAAAAACAAGAGGAGTTTTAGTATCAATGTGTATATTTGGTTTTTGCAATGTATTATAATGTATTTAATGCTTGCTTTGCTTGCAATATCAGTAGTGGCTTAATGAAATTATAAATTATGTAAATGAAAATTTCGTTAAAAAAAATAGGAGCATACCATGATTTTATGTGTGGTAAAAAATTAATGTATGACATCAAAGATGAATTCAATGCCGGAGTAACTTAGAATGTATTTAATAATTTTTGATAATGTCATAATATTTGGTTATAAATTTCGAGATCAATATTTATGCTTTTTTTGGTCCTACTTTTTGCATTTTTGCCCTCAGGTTTATCTGAAAGTGATGAGTACTGCAGGAGATTTGTAGACCGCTGTATGCCTGAAGCCTTTACAAAGGTTGGTTAAATATGATAATATAATTAATATATATATATTACAAGATCCTGGTACTTGAAAGCACAGAATTATCTTAGAATTAATCTATATCACAGTCAGTATGAAAAATAGTTGAAAAAGAATATATTCTTTTATGTTTGCCTCAAATGCAGCCAACTTTTTTTCTGTTCAGCTGTTAACGTCAAACGCTGTGCATAAGTGGGGAATTGAAATCCAGGAGGGCATCTTCGACATGCTTGGCCTTTTAGTTGAACTGGCTGTTTCATCTCTCAAACAAGCCTCTGTGCATGGTATCATCATGGATTGTCTGAAACTGGTAAGCAATATTGGAGTTCTGTGTACGCTTTTAAATAAACTATCATCCTGAAAAAATATCCTTAGAATTCACATTTCTTAAAATTGGTACATTGATCATCAAAGAGATGTGTTATAAGTATATCATTCATTCAGATAACTATCATTGAAAAGGAAAATATCTTTATAGAGATCTGTTAATGACATCTCTTTCAGACATCGTAAATCAGCAATATGTTCATTTCTAGGCATAGTTAGTAATATTTTGTATGTTTTCTCAGGCTCTCCAGTCAGACACAGAATTCCACTCTAAGAACCAGGGCAAAAGAGATTGCCCAGCATCCTGGGAGGACAAATATGATGCCAATGAGCTTGCGGCTATAGCTCCAAGTATCTCATTTAAGAGTGTTTCCGTAAGTGAGGATATTTTTGTTAATGCCTTAGATTTTTGAAATAAGGAGATGCCAACTGAGAATTTTCAAGTATTAACTTGCTCATAGGTGGTCTGAACTTTTTTGCATCTAGTAGTAGCAGATAATTGCTTTTTTTAATTGATGAAAAGTTCATTACCCCATTAGTGTTTACAATTAAAACTTAATTTACAACAAATTTAATTGAGATGAAAGTGGGTTATATTTTTACCTTATTTGTATAAAAATCATTATACATAGGGTTGGGTCAGCATATAAGGACCATTAACTTGAACTTTGTGAATTATTGAAGCTTCAGATTACAACTTATATATGCTTAACTGATTCCAAAAACTTCATGAGTTAAGAACTTCATCTTTTATAAGATGATGAACCCTCATTGAAAAAAATAAATAAACTAAAAGAAACAACAAACGTTTAACTGGTATAAATCTTCTAATTTGTTACCTTTATTTTCAGAGTCCCTATGGATGGCTCACAAACTTGATCAACAGGGTGATTTTTTTATTTTTTTTAAATATTTTTTTTTTTTATTATTGCATCAATTTTATAGTTTACGTAGTGTGGAAAATTTAAGTTGTGTAAAATGAAAAAAATGATGCGTTATTGAGTCCCTATGGATGGCTCACAAACTTGATCAACAGGGTGATTTTTTAATTTTTTTGTATTATTGCATCAATTTTATAGTTTACGTAGTTTTGAAAATTTAAGTTGTGTAAAATGAAAAAAATGATGTGTTATTGATTTTGATTTATTCAAGGCAATTAATTGAAGATTAGTCTAAGATTTTATCTAGTTTGAAAAAAAAAAGATCAATATTTTAGAAGATTAAGAAATCAAATGGAATATTGAATTTGATTATTATTTATTAAAGCCTGTTACATTAAAAGATGTCAACAACTTCTGCTTGAATGATTACTGGTGTTTTTCCACCTTATTCTGTATCCAGTTTGCTCAGCTGGGTGGTTTTGAGTTGGTAAAAAAGCATTTGGAGTCGAGTGAAACAGACATCTTGGTAAGTCATCCTGAGACATCGGCTCAAGTTAGATATGCAAGCAATATGGCGCCTGCAGATGAGTGATTAATTCAAAATGGTGTGATGATAATCTTCATTTAAAAGTAAGATGAAGCATGCAAATGGAAAAAAAAAATTTCATTACATATTGACACTCTGGTGTTTCTGATTGTTGAACGGATTGATTTTTTTTTTTTTTTTTATAAAATCACATTCCCTGTTGATATAACATATTTCTATGGTGACATTGGCTTGCAGTTTTGATGAGCATTTGCAAGGCAATATATGATTGGTGAAATCATGGAGCTTTGCTTTGCATCTAACACAGAAAGTCTTGTGGCAATAAACACCACCAGAAAATGAAAGTTATCTCACAGATTGACCTGCATTTAGATGTATATAATTTAGATATTGTTTGTACTTATTCAATAAAGGAATTTTATACTTTAAAAATTCACACTCTTTCAACCTCTGTCTTGATCATTGTTGTTGGGAGTTACATAAATGGTTATTATTTTGATCCTTTGAGCAATTGAGTTTGTCAGTGGAATTAGCAAAGTTGTTACTTTATCTCAACAAGTCAATTGGGTGTCCTTGGTTTACTTGATACATAATATTTTTTTGTGAAAGTAAAAGAAGCAATGATTTTCCTGTACTTTTGCTTTAATTCTTTTACAAATATCAGAATGTTATGTGACCTTTCTTTGATATTGATATGTAATTTTTTTGTCAAAAACGTTCTATATTTTCAATGATAAAACTGATTAATGATCAAATGGTCTCATTTTTATTCTACTCAACTCTTATACATATTTGGTAGGTTCTGTTCAACAGATAAATTTTTCATATAAACAAATATAGTTGATGTTTGGCTATTTACAGTCAAGAACTAAAGCGAAATATTTCAATGAATCATTTTATATTTCTTTATTCAGAGCATGTCTTTACTCCTGCAACCATTTGGTGTGTGTGCTGAATTTCTGAGCTCTTCCATTACCAACAAAATGCTTAAGCCTGGTATGGAAAAAGCTGTTGTGACAATACAGGCTCTTGAGGAGAAAGATTTCAAAGAAAAGGTTCGTTTCGACTCAGATTTTATTCCAAAATTGTTTTTCTATCTTCTTAATTCATTGTTTAAACATTTTGTGACAATTTTGTTATTTGTTATCCTTGTTGATTTAAATTGCGAAGTGAAAACAAGCACCCCTATTTACTACAGCCTTATTAGACAAATCTTAAGCATCTCTTATCATTCAAATTTGTTTTTGTTACATACCTGTTTTTATGGAATATGTTTTACTTTCTCCTTTTTAATTTTTTTTCCTTTACATAAATAAATTGTTCTTCAACTTGATTTCAACAGAAATTAGGCAGCGTCTCCAATTTGCTGAGCTCCATGAAGCTTCTGTGCCTTCAGATGTGGCCGCAAGATGTGGATAAACTGGATGATCTCCGCCTTGAGGTCACCCTCAGAATGCTCAAATCACCACACTTTAATGCCAAAATGAATGCCTTGAAAGAGGTAGGTATTGCAATCTTGAGTTACTTTTACTTATTGGTCTGTCCTTGCTTAGCTGCATTTGTATGCAATAGCCTGGTAGATTTGTGAAAAGGTGCAACATTTATGTGTTTAATAAAGTACTCATAGTTAGCTTATTTTGCTTTTCAGGGTGAACGATTAGATACAGTTAAAGACACTTTGAGTGGTTCATTTTTACAGGTGACCAAACTGATTGAGGATCTAAACAGCCCTCGTGTTTACAAATCTGCCACGATTATATCTTCTGAAAAGATTCTAAACTGGTTGGTGGAGAGCCGGGTGTTATCAATAGCCTTGGAAGGTATTTTTTGCTAATAGCAAAGCTCTTGTATTCTTCAATTTTATTCAATTTTCTGAACATTTAAAAAATGTTGAAAAAAACTATTTGGAACTATGTTTCATTCTTTGAAAGTTCTCTGAAACCATATTGTTTTCCAAAATGTCTGAAACAAGAGGGTAACTTTTTCTTCATAACCCCAAATTTAGTCAATTTTAGGCCTCATCATTGCTTGGGCACACAAATGACATCATCTCTTCTTAAACTAAAAATTATCGCTAAAAAGTTTTTTTTTTTTTTTAATGTGAATGTTCTAAAATTCTATAGATCTATTACTTTGTTATTTGTTTTAAAGTTTTATATGCTCCTGAAATATTCCATGTCACAGGGAACATTGACCAAGCCCAGTACTGTGATAAAATAAAGGGAATTGTGGATTTCCTAGGATCAAAGCTTTCTCTTGATGAACTTGCCATGATTTGGAAAATGCAGGTATAATGTCATGATTTTGTTTCACATTGTGTTGCAGTATTTGCTCTTCATCATTCTTGTAGTGTAGCAGATAATAAAAGTTACTTTAATCCACTTACTAGACATATTATAACATGTGCACCCATCTCCTTGATTTGAACAAAAATTTTGTAAGATTTTTTGTTTAGCTGAAGCCTAAGTATGTTTATCCATTGCAAAACCATATACTTAAATTTTGATATCACTATATCAGTAGAGGTTCATTATCCTGTAGCTAGGAAAAGGACTAGACCTAGGAGGATTTGAAATCCAAATCTAGAATAGCAGCTAATCTAGGCCTCTCATTATAGTCTGAAGTGTTCTGATAGATTTAGCTCACATCCAGATCACCAACATTCATGTGAAAATGTGGTAGTACTAGTTATTAGTATGGCAAAGAAAGATTTAAAAAAAGAAAATAGTTCTAAAAAATGTAGTTTTTATAATGGACCTTAGTTATTGAGTCTACAATGGTGCAGCCGTAAAACCCTTTTACAGTTACATCTGCAGACCATTGTTAAGTTCAGGCATTTGCCTGCAGACCAAAGTGACTGAGACTGCTTGCACCTATGTATTCTATTATAACTGCCTTTTCAGGGTGTCCAGAAAGGTTGTGAAATAGTAAAAAAGTTGTAAATTTAGCATCCTGGTTGTGAAAGTCATAAATGGTCATAAATTTGCACACATGGTCGTGAAAATCCCATCATAGGTAGTGAAATCATATAAGCAAGTCAAGCACGATGTTTGGCAATTTTGCTGTACCGTTAATGTTTGCCGTAACAATAGTTTCACTTTCACTTTTTAAGTTTGGAAGTGAAATTAGGCATAGATATGCTGACAAGGAAGGCAGATGACCTTGCTGATGAAGCAGAGAAAAAGGCGTGCACTTACCAAAGCCACGCCATTTTAGTGCAAAGCAATACTTTGAGAAAAGATTCTATATCTTAAAAAACTAGATCTAGCTTTTATGGATTTCTCATTTTAGACTCTTCATTATGATCTATTTTCTTTCTTTTTAGGTCCCCCATGTACATTAATTCCAAAATCTTGTAATTATTGTTGATTTGTTTTAGAGTAGTCTTAGAATGAACATTTTTATGGAAAAATTAGTTTTATAGGTGTAACAAGTCTCATTTACACCCTGGACCTTGCTCATCCCATTAATTTTTAACAAGACATATGCTGTTATAAACAAGGCAGAACTAATGCACTTAGAAGGTAAGAAAAGCTAAAGTTATTAACAGTTCAATTTGATATAAGTAAAACCCCAGTAATGAGCTGATTGTCAATAGTATGTTTCTTTCAATTTCCTAGGTAGTAAATTTTTTTCCAGGTAGTAAATATGAGAGAAATTATTTTCTGGACACCCTGCGTTTTAAAGTATCCTTTCTTGTTAAGGAAATATTGAAATCTTTGACAGTATTGATAAAATGAAACAGTGTCTTGAGTAATATTGTGTTTTTTGTGTATTTTCCAGAATGGCCAAACTAACAATGTGATTGACAATATCCACTCCATTATAGCAGCGGCAGCTGTCAAGTTTGAGCCCCACCAAGTGCAGCATCTCATTCATCTCATCCAGAAGGTCTTTTGAACTTTTTTTATCTCAGTATTTTAATGTTCTGAAACAGTAAAATATAGGCCCACAGTTAGAATCTAAAAACAAACACCCCTTCACAAAACAACTCAGGGAATCTATGAATCTATGAATGTAAAAAACAAATCCACAGATTACTATTTTCTGAGGACTGATCACTTGTTTACCAACTTCTAGGCTCATTTTCTCCTCCTCCCGTTCGAACCCACACCTTTTATAACACGCTTTTCTCGTCCCCATAAGGGACAGGTTCTTAGGCAGAGACCACTGTAATGGATATTTTCTATATACTTAAGTTTTTCCACAGATATGTATACAAATTTAATCCTCTAAATCATGCATGTCTGATTTGATAATCACCGTATAATGCAGGAATAGGTGATGCATGCCTTTTTTGTACTATAAACTAGAATGCTCCTTTTTTATTTTATCCATAAATGTTTGATTCTATTTGTGCAGAAATGGCAAGATGATAATGACAGAATAAGGGAAAAGCTCTTGAGTTTAATAGGAAAAATTGGAAAAGATGCAAAAGTGGCCAAGACAACCACTAGTGTAAGTATGCAATATACATTTTTGTTCATTTGTTTCTTTCCATCATCTCTGGAAGTTTAACCCAATGCTTCTTCAAGTGCCCAAATGCGCTCGCCAACATTCCATCCCGATCATGTCCATGCGCCCGAAAGCGCCAGCCAACATTCATTCCCGATCATGTTCAAGTGCCCGAAAACGCCAGCCAACATTCCATCCCGCTCATATTCATGCGCCCGAATGCGCCTGATGTGCAACCAGTCAGTCATGATTGTTTGAAAGCTCTCTCATGCCAGAAAACAAAAAAAGTTTATGCATAGCAACAACACCCGGATGTAGAGCGATGTTGAAACTGAAACTAGCAGTTTACAGTTTTGATTTGACTGATAGAACGTTGTTTTTTTTAAGATTGGGCAATTTTACCTATCTATCTACCATTTCTACTGAAACTTTAAAAGATGGCCTTCTGACTTTCTGAATTCAAAGCGGTTTGGGTTCATCTGGGGACATTGGGGTTGATTCGGGTGATTAATCTGTCATTGATGTTGAGGTTAAGACACAGAGAGAGCCAGCATTAGGTCTATCTGGCAGTCGAAATGACACCGGACCACAACCAACAGTCACTATCGGATGAACTTCGACTTTGGACAATGTGAATGTCAAAGAATTTTCATCATTTACTTGGACTGTCATAGACTTTGACACCACTTCAAGTCCTTTGTAATCATATTGGAAGGCTCATTGGTGTAATAATTTCAAATTTTTTACTTACAACTCATTTTGTAGATCAGTTATTATTTAAAATGAATATTTATCAAATTGACTTATTAAGGGGACATTCTAACTTTAACTTGACTTCCTCTTTGATTTGTGTGTATATATATATATAATATGTACACACATCAAATATAACCATTTTTGTGATACATCTAACTACTCAATGTATTTGTATCCTGTAGATCAGACCTGCCAACATTACGCTTTGGGCGTAATTTATTACGCCCAAACGCGGCAAATTACGCTTTACGCCCGGTCCTTGTCATATTACGCCCGGTCTTTGTCATATATTACGCCGAGTTGAAAATAGTACGATCTATAACCTTAACTTTAACTGTTGAAGTTTGACTTCCTCTCTGATTTGTGTTTGTATATATATATATATATAATATGTACACACATCAAATATAACCATTTTTGTGATACATCTAAACTACTCAATGTATTTTTAGAGCTCTTGTTTGCCCTGTTTCGCAACCATCCAGGCTCTAGAATTGCTGTGGGACCTGGCCCACCTTCCAGCACTGAGCACTACGCTTGTGGAGCAAGCTCTGGATGAGCACCACTCCATCCTTTCAGACTCGTACAGCGTGAAGGAGCAGGTCAAATTGCAGTACGTCAACAAGTGTGTTGAGGATATCAAAAAGGTACACTGTAATGCCTGTTTTATTAAGATTGAACAGTTTTGTCAAATTAGATTTAAATCATATTGTTCAATGCACTTTGTTTTATCATGTCTTGATGGTTGGACTTAATCGTAAGAAGTCAACTAAAGGTATTGTATAGTTAAAACAGGTGAAACATGTAAAGGGAAAATGTTGAGTTAATAGGAAAAATGAAATAGTTGAAAAGCAATGGGATTAAAGAAGATGAAAATGGAAGATGAAAACAAGGTAATATAAAATCTTGCCTGCAGCTACAAAAGTCATACAGCTACTAACTATTGAACCCAAGAATAATCTATCTCTCTTCCCTTACCCGTCCCCCAAAACAACAACAACAACAAACAAACAAAAAGAAAACAAGAACATGTTGATGTATGTTAAATCTGATAGCTTCAGTGTATCCCCTGAGACGGCAGGTTTGATGCGAACTAAATTTCACTTTAAAAAAAAAGAGAAAGTATATTTATATTTTGTACCTCTGGTTGTAAACATAATCTGATTGCCTGAAAATGTTTGCAATTATGTCTTTGATTTCATCACATTAACATGATCACCTTTTCTATTTCTCAAATATAGGGTGCCTGTGTTTTGCCCATTTTGAAACAGCTGATGTCAATAAGCAAGAACATCGTTAAAAACACTCTTCAGAAAGACAAGGTAATTTGTCATAGACTTCAAATAATCTTTCCTTTATGTCACAAAATTACATTTTAGGTAAAGCTTTGATTAAATAAATATGTTTAAAACATGTCTGTAGTTTTCTCATTTTTGTGATATTATTTTGAAAAATACTCTATTGCTTTACTTGTCATTGAGATAATGTTTTAGTAATTTCTCTTTAAATCTAATATTCTTCCCCCTGCTTCAGAGTGTGATAAATGAGATAAACAGGAGCAGTGACGTGATAAAGCTGGTCACCAATAGCCTGGTCAAGTGCCACAAGCTGGCAGTCACGGCTGTCGGAGATGGTCAGCTCAAGCCAAGCACTATGGTGGACGGCAAATACCCACACTCAGATGTGAGTCTTTATTGATTGTTGAATTATTGATTATTGATATCTATGAATACCCGTTTTAAAAACTTTTTCTGTGCCACGATCTTACAATTTTCTGTGAAATTTTTAACTGCTGACTTCCACTCCAATCAAATTTCCGTTGAAATCATTAGAGGTGGGTCATTCAAGCGTTGATAATGGCTTCATTTGGCCATGTTGTGAGCGAAGTGTGACTTGTTCTTGGACTTGTACTGGGATTTTGATGATAATTAGCCTCATTTTAGAACATATTTTGTGCAGTCAGTGGTTTATTTAGTGATAGATCTTCTACTAGTCAGTTGTGGCCAGTCTAGACATGGTTCTGACCATTGTGATCGGATACTGACACTGATGACAGCCTGCCCTTTCTACTTTCTAGCCCTAGCATTAGCTGGTTTTAGAAACAGTGAAAAACAACCGAAAGGATCGTCCTCCAGGCAGCAACAAACGATTGGGCATCCAGAATAAGGATGAAGTAAAGAAAGTGGACTCGAAGCCAGGATGTTCCACTCCGTGGAGCTTTAAGTGGCTAGAAGAGAAAGTATTGTGAAAATCGATCCCATTGAGTGTTGTTGAATTGATTGTGAAAATTGATGTAAAAGGGAAAGTACTGTTCACCTGCTCTCCAAACTTCTTTCTTCAATTCAGGGGTCTGTTGGCCCCCAGATCCCCACGCTGAAAACCAGTGGATTTCATTGAACTTGAGTGTCAGCCCTGTTTAGTGATTGATGAATTGTTGATTATTGATCTCTTTATAGCACTATGGTAGATGGAAAATACACTCTGATGTTAGCCTAAAATGATTGTGGACATATTGATTATTTATATCTATAGATGGAAAATACCCACACTCCGATGTTAGCCTTTAGTGATTGATGAATCATTGGTTATTGATATCTTTAGAGCACTATGGTTGACAAAAAATACCCACACTCAGATGTGAGCCTTTAGTGATTGATGAATTATTGATTAGTGATTATTGATTATTGATCTCTTTAGTCAGAGCACAATTGTAGATAGCAAAACACCACACTCTGATGTGAGCCTATAGTGATTGAGGACTTATTGATTATTGATATCTATAGATGGAAAATACCTGCACTCAGATGTGGGCCTTTATTGATTGATGAATCATTGGTAATTGATATCTCCACGAAACATTGCTTTCAGGCCTTTGGATTTGTGACGCCTTAAGTGAAACCCCCTCTTTTTATATTATTAAACAATTTAATAAAGAAATTATTCAATAATTCTGTCACCTAAATAAAAATAAAAAATCCCTGCAATGATAGGTTTATGCTTGTACTTTAGAGCATCAGAATTAGAATACTTATAGTTAAAAATATTTGATACAAGAAATATTGAAATTCAAAATTCGTTTCTACTACAATGGCAACATTGCCCAGTCATTTGCAGTAATATAATATGTATAGTTTTTTTTTAGTGAAATATGTTTGAAATTATCTGGGTGGGTTTGTGTCTTGCCTTGCTAAATTAAAAATTGTGCAGTAATTGAAAGTTCTTATGTTCTCTATGTATATAATTTCATCTTAGAGATTCAAGATTGAACTGGAAACCTTACCTTTTCTTTTTCTTCTCTTTTCCAGTATGTGACAACTCACCTAAACTTCCTGAAGTACTTTCTTCAAGAGGGTGTAATCTACCTGCCCTGGAACAGAGCTCGGGACATCTGGACCACTCTGATGGCCAACCCCAGGGCTTGTGAGTGGGACAGAGAGGTACGCACCATTTGCTTTGTTGTTGTTTTTTTTAGGTCAATAGTGAAAAATGTGGAAGTCACTCACAAACTATTTTGTTAACAGCTGAGTAATGTATAAAGCTGAGGGAGATTGTGATTATGATCCCTGCTTCATAGGGACGAGCAGGATAAAACAAGCTAAGCAATTAATAGGTTTAGAAGATCATGATCTTATTCAAATTTAGAAGATATAATTTTGGCAGTCAGAGGTAGGAAAGATTTAGTTTGTTTTATATTTTGTTAAAATCACCACATGAAATCAATTTATTTCTTGCTAACCTTTTTTTATAATATGTATTTTTTTTTAATTTTTTTTTTCATGCAGACATGCTATGAATGGTTTCGGAATGGAATAACAGACATAGACCTAGAAACGCAGACGCATATGTTTCAAAAGGAGGTGCTAAAAATAGACCCTTCCAAACTTAGTGAAAATGGTAAGAATTTATTTTTAATTGTCAAACTTGTAAAGAGTCAGTTGCTTTTTTTTTTTTACTTTGGATAATGTCCTCTGACAAAAAATATTTTATAAAACAAGATGTCCTGTCAGTTTTGAACAATCCAGAGTGATGCAACCTTTCCTACTTGCAACTTGCTTTACATTAACTAAATTGAAAAAAACAACACAAAACAAAATCGAAATTACTAAACCATGTGATGGGAAAAATTTGTAAGTTAAATTTATTAATATTCAACTTAATGTCATGTAAAATAATTTTCTAGTTATTATTACCACAGTAAAAATATTTATCTCTTCTGTAAAATCCTGCCAGGATTCAAATGTTTCAAGTGCCTGTTTGAGCGAGTGAACCAGTACGACCACCGACTGAAGACCTCAGGGAGCACCATGGTGGTGGAGAAACCGGAGCTCATGGGCTTGGACTACCTGTGGGAGATCTGCCTGCACGTGCCTGATGAGAGCATTGCAGACCAAGCTATCCAAATGTTGCTCTCTCTTAGCTACACGAATCTCACGCCTAAGCTCAAAAAGGTGACAAGTAGAGAGAAAAGGGATTTTTTGTTCTATGTTTATCTCATTAGAAAGAGTATAAATGAATTGTGCAGCCCAAAGTTATGATATTATTTCTTTAAAATTGATATGCAGCATCACCCCAAAATAAAAGTTCTGTATTTTTTTCAATCCATACCATGATCAGATATCCTTTTGTTAAGGTGGAAAATTTGATAATTTGATAAAAAAAATACAGGGAAATAAAAACGTCATAAAAATATTAAATGAATAATATAAAGAATTTTATCTGAAGTTGACTTGAGTGCAAATATCACTGCTTTTGATGTTGTTACTTCTGATCGTCATGTTTTTTTTTCCATAATGCTTTTTACATTTTAAGTTTATAATACGAACAATAATTATGAAGATTAAGGCTTGCCAGAATGTAAGTATAACCTGTTAATCTGTGTGGAGGCAATTCTACTTGCAGGGATATTAATTGTGCTCTAAATTTAACTTTATAATAAAGTTCACATGTGCAAGATAGAAGTAATAAATTCAGAACCCTTTGAATAGACTAATTTTTTTTTTTTAAGAAAAAAGAACATCAAGTAAATTTTGCTTAAAATACCTTTTTTTCAGGAGCCATTGATACTTCACAAAAAGTTCATTAGTGAATGCTACACCCGACTTGAGGTAATTAATTACCTGCTCATCGATCCAACATATTTAGTCCAATCTTTTCTCTCTGCTCAAATATCACACTTCTTTTACCTTTTGTGCCTTTCATTTAATGAAAATGTTTATTGATCTCTCTTTCATTATGGAGAGACAGAGTGTTTGTTGTGTGGAGCAACTCTCTTGTTTTATGTCCAATTAGTCTTTTTTTGAAAATGAGAAGTAATTTTTTCTCTAAATTCCTGGAGATGGAAAGACCATGTTTAATTATGAACAAATTATGTTCTACTTAGCAGTGCTATTGATTCAAAACCATTGAAACTCTAATTAAATTTCTAATAATAAGACTCGTCAACCTAAATAAGGTATGAATGAACTTTTGAAAACTTTTATTCCTCACAATTATTTTGATATGTTTTGTTTTTTAAAATCTTCTGTCTCACATTTTTTTTATTCATCTAAAGACTGCGATGATGGGGCTGGGTGGAAATGTTGTGGCTCAGACTGTCTCTAACGCCACCAAAGTGGTCACTGCTGCTGTCGTGCCTGATGTTGCCAATGTGCCTCTACCTTCCAGGTCTGTAGCCAGCATGGACATACATAATTTTATGACATTGATAAAGCATTGTAAAGTGTTGATTTGAAAACATTTTCTACTCTAGCAAAGAATTCTTATTTTGTAACTGTTTTCAGATCCATTAAGCATCTTGCGATTGAGAGGCTCCTGTGGATAGCCGAGGCCTATATCTTGTCTGTGGAAGAGATTCACTGTGTTCCTCGTGTGATATTACCTCATGGCGCTTCCTTCCATGGCTACCAGCTCAACCTCTTTGTTAAATGTGAAGCTCTAAAGCAAGAATTCACTTTACAGGTAAGAAATTTCTCAGTTAAATGCCTTGCTCATAGCTGTTGGGTAATTCCACCATTCACATTTTCATTAAATGTTTAAAAGATAACAGAAACACAAGTTTCACCTCATAATCACATAATAGCCCAGTATTTGGTGACACATTTTTTTATGAATGTTTACAATTTTAACACCTAGCTAAAGATTAGATCTAAAGTGCAATCCATAAATTGGAGAAAATAAAATAAAAATGCATGGTGCAAGTTTGCCGGTATGTCGACCAATCAGAGGTGTTTGGTGGATACTGCCGGCTAATGCCGATGCTGCAGTTCGCCCAGCAGTTAAGCTAAATATCAGAGCTGCCAACACGAACATATTTTTTATGCTTTTTATCTTCAGTGTCACAGCAATGAAAGTCTTGGATCTGTGAGGCAGAAAGTGTTGATGCAACTTAACCAGCCTTTGGACCATGTGCAAATGCATACAAATGATAAATTGGTATGTTTATCATAGATTTTTTAACACCCAGAAACCGTCATGTCCTTAACCAAGCTCATGTTACATCTATATAACTTAAATGATAAAGCGCTTGGCTTAAAATCCCTTGGTTTCATAGTTCTGTTCCACAGCCTTTGGCTGAGTCCTATGTGTTCCCGCTTAGTCTGTGTGGTAGTAATTTACTAAATCGGACATGGGTCATGGGACAAGATATATTCTTGTACTTTTAGTCTTTTTTTAATCCTTAATTAACACCAATTTGGGCTCAAAGAGTTTGATAACAATTTACGGTTTTGTCTCTAATTGTCTCCATATACCGTTAAAAATTGGAAGTTAAGGAGAATTAAACTTTATGGAAACAAAAAATAGCCGTTGTCCTTAAACTTCAAATCAGTAAGCTAGAAATCTACTCTCAGACCAAATGTATGGTGAAACTCAGCACTCAAAAAAAAAAAAATTCCTAAGATTTATTTTTATAGGACATATTGAATAGCCAAAAAACTCCACATCCATTTTAGATTTTTTCTTTTTACCTATGGGTATTCTATGTTTGTGCACCATTGAATTATCAATATCTTCTTCTTTCTGTGTGACCATAGTTGTGTATGACCAAGGATCAACTTCTGCTGCACCAGCTGGACATCACGGATGCCAGCACGCTCCAGGTTCACCTGGGATCCTCCTCCACATCCAAGTCTGGCTCGACCTCTGTGGGAACATCCTCTTCCTCTGGATACAGCAGTAGTGGCAGCAAAGAGGTTAACAATGACATTCTTTGTTTATTCTTTCATGCCTTAAGACAATGAAATTATAAGCCTCCTATTCTGATGACAAGTTGGCCAGAAAATATATTTCTATGCCCATATGATATATTTCTTTTTGACAATTCTGTTGTTAAATTTTACTTGTAAACTTCACTTCACATGTTTTTCTTTTTTGCTAAATGTCACATGTAAACTATACTTGCACTTGATCCTTTGATCATAAAATCCTGCTTTGTCATTGTGTTTGACATGCCCAGAGCTCAAACAAAGACTTGACGGAGGCAGGAGATGCCACCAGTGTCAGTCTGGGGTTCTCTGTCCCTTTCTCCATCCCACGGCTATCATCAGCTGGGTCTACAGGGAGCTTCAGTAAAGAGGTGCGCCTCACTGTCTTTGACTAAAATTTTAAAAAAAATCATACCATTGGGTCTATAAATTTTTGATGATTTCTTACTTGAACATATTTATCATTGTACATGACCATCCATCTTAGGAATGCCATAAATATAAGAGTACTGTATCTAAAAATGCAGTTGAGAATTTTGTGTAAAAAAAAAAAAGAAAGAAAAATCATAAATTTTAACTGCCAATGAGGTAGCAGATGGTAATTTTATTTCATTCTAATTGAATAAATACACTTTTTAAAACCATTGATATAAGCAATATGAACATTCCTGTGTCCTTAAAAAAAAAAAAAAAAACATCGAAACAAAACAAATAATAATATCTCTAAAATATTTTTTTCATTTTAATGTGTTCAGTGAAAAATTACAAACAGGACAAATTCTTCCTTCCTCTTTCACACAAAATTTTAAGGACCCTGAGAAAGGGGTAAGTCTGTCTTTCAAGGTGTCCTCTCGACCTTTTAAGGAGTCTTTTTTTTTTTTTTTAAACTTCTAGTTTTAACATTATTTTAGTTCTTTCTTATTTCTTTTCTTTAAAACTGTCTTTCATTTGTTTTTGTATATTTTCTGTTTTTACTGACATTCACTACCTTTTCATTAGAAACTGTTATGGAAAAGATATCCATGAGAGAGATTATTTCAAATGGCTGTAATACCTTCTCACCTCAATGTTTTTTAAGTTTTATTCTTCATTGCAAAATTGCTGCTGATGATGAAAATTTCCTCAATTCAGAAAAAAATAACTTTGGTTTAGAGGAATTATAAAGTTTCTTGTCATTTGTTCTGATTGTGAAAAAATTCCATGTAAAGCTATTTAATGGGGTTTATTTCATTGGCTTCCTAGAAATCTACTTTCTTTAGAGTTGATTTTTTTCATAGAACATTTCATACTTGGCATTAATTTTAATGGCTATATTTGAATTTTCTGTTATTGCTATTAAATGTTATCTCTATCTTTCTTTCTAGAATATATGTATGCATGGAAAATAGACAGATCTATTTTATTTTATGTTGATCGTATAATAATATTACAAATAATAAGAAATATCTTTACAAACTTAAAAAAGTCTTATTTTCTAAAAAAAATTAAGACATTTGGTGTTGTCTCAGAAATCATTAAAAGTATAGACATGATATTACTTTTAACAGACCAGAATTTAATTAATTTAATATTTAGAAAACTTGAAAGCTTTTCTTTACAAAATCCACTCGAAAGAAAGAAATTGAAGACTCATTCAAACATAAGCATATGGGAGCTTATAGACAGGGTCTCATGATATGCATGTGCAGTATTTTTTTTTTAATAACAAAGGTCTGCCAATCTTTTTTTGTTTGTTAACTGAACAGATGTACATTGTAAAGATTGTATCTGCATGATTTTAAAATTCCATGACCAAGCTGTGAATTGTGATCCTGGTTGAATGTTTTGTGAATTTTAAGACATTTCATTGAAAGTAGAGCATGGAAAGTTTTGCAAATCTGTGACACCCATCGGATGATTTTATCTAATATATGGACTAACATTCTTTCTGGTTAACACAAATTATCAGGACTAAAGATATGTCCTAACATTTATAGATACTCAAGGACATTAAAACATGATAAAAAGTAATTCATACATTTTCCTTTTTCTTTTGTTGAAAAATAGTCTCCAAGCTCGGCATTAAAGCAAAGTTATGACAATGAACAGGTAATTATATTGATTAAACAATTTGTACATAAGCATTCTATTGTGCATGAAATTTGCAATTAATTGTGGACAAATTCTGGTTTGATATGAATTATTTTCTTGCTGTTTTGGATGCAAATTTGGCTTTTACCCAAAGTAAGTGTGTTTACAATGATCATACCAAGGTTAGCCTGCTAGGCTTAAAAGTTATGGTTAAAATGGTCTCTTCTTAACAATTAATTTGTTACAAAGTGGACATCTTCGGCATAAATTAATCTTATTAATGTTAGGAAAGGAGTAAGAACACTAAATACTAATGTTGCAAATTGCATTCAAAATGTTTTTCTGTGAGATTTAAAAAAAATCATCTTTACTCTTTCTTCTTTCAAGAAAAATTGATAACTAGTAAGTGTAAGTTAAACATTTAAATGTAAGCTTGTTGCTTCATAAATAGTGACAGCTATGTACTCCATAAAGACAGTATTGACATCATTGATTTTTTTTTTTCTGTTTCATAGGAGAAAATGTTGCCTGGAGTGGTCATGGCAAAAGGTGGGGAAGTCTTTGATATGCTCTACAACCTAACAGAGCTAGAGGAAGCCAAGTAAGTTTCATTTTACCAGTCAATAAAATTTTTCTTAAATGCACATGTAGTTGGCACCGCAATAAAATTGGATAAGCGCCCAAATTTTCAAAAATGCTATTTTTTGTGAAACATAATCTTAACATCCTGTTTTATATTTTGACTAAGAGATCGTTTAATTTCAAGTGATAAAGACTTTTTTTAAACAGAATGAAAATCAGATAATGCACTGTGATAAGATAGCAAAACACCTTATTAACAGCCAGGGTTGTAGCTTACCTGGTCTATCACGGGGAGTGTCTGTGTAAGTGGTGTTTATCCAGCGGTAGGTAAGTGCACCAAAGAGACGGTCGCCGCCAATTGTCAATGTGACTGACTGGCATCTGTCAATATTGTGTTAGAGTTGACCATTGGGGGATGCTCGTATTATAAAAAGTGAAAGAAGCAGGCAAGTCAGAAGAAAAAAAATTATGAAGAAGAAGTCATAACAAGGAGACGTCGAAGAAGGAGACGAGGAAGACAAGGAGAGAGCATTTAAGAAGCAAGAAAAGATGAAAAATAATTAACCACCTTTCCTAAGGTTGAGGATTAACTTATTAAGTAATGGCGAAGCGCTGAAGAGCAATAATCCTGTATGTCTCATCCAAGTCTGTTTAAACTTTCTTGAGAGTTGGGGATTAACTTAGTAATAGTATAGTAAGTTAAGAAGATGCGCAAAGGAGTATTTTAGTCATGTCTGTCAAATTTGAACCCTAATGTGCCTTCATAGGCCACAGCAGAACAGCCAAAATTGTTCAGCTATCGCTGTCACAGAATGTCAGAAGCTCTGACAGCATCACATGAGATTTAAGGATGCGGCTGATAAAGAAAAGTAGACAGACAAAGCAAGGGCCAAGGCTATCCTCGAAGACAGCAACAAAAAATTTGATGCATTTTACATGGACTTGGAGTCTGTGTTGCTGGTGCCTAGCACTAAGGCAAACTTGAAGTATTTTAAAACCAAATTGGCTGTGCATAATTTTACAGTCTACGATCTGGATTCCAGATCTGTGACTTGTTTGGAACAAAACCGAAGGAGGACTAACCGCAAGTGAATTTGCAACTTGCATTATAGACTACCTACAGAATATGGAAAAGTATGAAAGCATAATTTTCAGTGATGATTGCACTTAGAAAACAGGAATGCTGTTCATTCAAATGCTCTCCATAATTTTACTAATTCCACCGGTACAACAATCAAACACAAGTATCTTGTAAGTGGGCATACCCACATGGAAGTGGATAATAGCCACAGTCCCATTGAGAGAGCTCTTAACGGGCAGACCATAAATGTCCCTTACGACTACGTCCAGGTGATGAAATCAGCGAGGCAAAGTCCAAGTCCCTTACTGTATATTACCTCAGTCATGACTTCTTCATGGACTACTATAAAATTGCTCGCTGATGTTCATTGCTTTAAATACATCCCTGAAATCCGATACAAGCTGAGGTTTACAGATGAGTTCAAGGACATTCCAGTTTCGAGAGACCTTGGAAGTAAGAAGACGGACAAGCCAAAGCAGCTGTATCTGGAGCAGTTGAGGATTCCTTAGTATCAATATCTTCAGGAGCTTAAGTCTGTCATTACCACCTTTTTTATGATCAGCTCTAATACAAGTAATCCAATTCAAACAAAGTTCCCAAATCAATCTCTTAAAAAAAATAAATAAAAAATCCTATTCTTCCTGCTCCAAACTCCCCGCAGTGAGTGTGTAGGGGGCAACAGATGTTTTTATTAATAATCTTGAGTTATTAATAAACATGTCTGGCTAATGGGAGAGGTGTGACTATTATACATCAAGTTTCATTTATATTTCACACCAATTAGGAGTGGTGCATTTTTTTTATTATATTTGGCTAACAAATTACTTTCTTTATGTGCCAGTGGCACTGGTCTAAAATTGTACAAATAGCCCTCGAGTCCCAATCTTGGCCGCGATAAAATCAGATAAGAGCCATCGTTTCGGTGAAAACTGATAAAATGTGTCCGAAAACTCTTTCTAGGGCCATTCTTTGATTGCAGCAAAAGTACAAACTTTCTCATTTAGGACCATATATTCGTCTTTAAGGACCAACAAAATCATTAAAATGAGTTCAGTTATCTGATCTTATCATGGGGTCAACATTATTTAAAGTCAACCTTTGCGGCAATAGGACTAAGCAGAGAGAGAGAGAGAGTTTGCAAGCGGCTCCTCTCCTCTAATTGAAGTGACAATTTGACACCCTCAAAAGGGACCAAACTGCCTTGAGCCTGACTCTGGGTATGAGGGCATGAAAACAAAAGGTGAACAACAATGGATAAACCAATCTTGTTGCAAGACCCTCATCCTATTTCACCTTATGGTGTTAAATCCCCACCATAGAAAAATTTGACCAAGGGAAAACTGAGGAAAATAGAAAAGGATTTAAAAAGTACAAATGATATGAACAAAATATGAATTATGAATGAGAATTGTCTAATAACATGTGGAATATTGTTATGGTTTTAAATCAAATACATTTTTTGTAGACGACATATTTTCCTCTCATTTTTAAGGGAACAAATGTATATCAGTCAGTATGCATTGCTAATAATGGACAACCTGCCTCATTAATTTGGAAGGTGATTTATCCAAATAATGTTATACATAAATTGTATAGATATATAATATATATTATTGTATTGTCCTACCTTGAGAGTATGGCCATATCTGTGTATTTTTTTAAATGAGCTGGCATATGCTCAGAAGGCTTCATCATTAGTCCACACAACAAAATAACATATTTTTAAATTGTTGGTAAAATGATATGTTTAATATTTCTCAATGAGGTGCTGAATATTTTGCTAAATTCAGCATGTGGACAATGTTTATTGAATCCTTTCTGAGCATTTTAATTTATTCTAATTTTCTTTTGCTGTATATAAAAAATGTTATCCAGTCTGAAATGTTTGTTTTTGTCTGATGACCGACTCCAAATTAGAATTACCAAACGGGTACAGAAGCTCTTAATGTTGATTCCAACTGATCCTGCAGTGCTGGAGGCTTTGGAGCTCATCAGTCAGAAGGTCAGTGGCTTTTTCCAATTTTTCTAATTTTAATATTGCAAAGTTATTGTGGGCTTATTTATAGCTCTATCCTGTACCTGAAGCGTTAAGGAAAGTGAGGCTCATTGTAACAGATTTGCTGGTGAGGTGGTAATCTGTTAGGCTCTGTTTGTCTAGGGGTATTAAAAATATTCACAGCCAATCACACGACTCGTCCATAGAAAATAAATCCGAAGTCCGCAAGTAACAATTGCACACTGTTTAATCCAACAAAAGGGCTATACTCTACAATGTTTGTAGGACGGCTCAATAGTACAATTACTGGAGTTTCAATGTAGACTCTGGAAAACAATGTTGACTCTTGAAACAATGTTGACTCACAATGTTGACTCATGCTAAATCTAATTAAGATTCTTATTTATACAAAATTTCATCGAATCATCCAGAAAAAGAATTACGTAAATCATAAGAGAATATTCTCGGTACACCTCTTTAGCAATTAATCAACCAATCAAAACAAAGGTAAACAAGAGGTAACGAGGTCATTACTATTCTAGAACTTACGCCGGAGATTCGAGAAGGGCTGTGTTCAGTAAGCAAAACTCACAACTAAATTCTTAGGCTTGAAATACAATCGTTATGCAACCAAACAAGATAATGTACATACATCTAGCCAATCCGCTACCCAAAAGTTACGCACCTAAAAAGGGTGAGGAAATGAATAGATCAACTTATAGTACAATGTGTTACACATCCCCCCACTTAAAATAATTTTTCCTAAAAATTTATTCTCACATCCAAAGCATTGTATATTGCCTTCCACTTGATACAAATATCATCAATAAAGTAGATACATTATGAGACCTTTACTTGAAGTGGGCGTATTGGCAGTCATGCTTTACGATTAGTATTACATACTGGCAATTCAAACAATAAAAGTATTACTTCGGAAAATAAAATATTACAATAGGTACAGGCATATCAGAAGTTGCCCACTTCACAACAATGCCAACAATGCAATCTAAACATTACATTTTATAATAAGTATTCAAAATATTATACAGGAACTCTGCTAAGAAAATCAGCTCCCACATTATCCTTGCCTTTAATGTGTTCTACTCTGAAAACAAAACTTTGCATAGCCAATACCCAACGCATTATACGAGGGTTATCAAATTTAGAAATCTTTAGAAATTCAAGGGGTCGGTGGTCTGTCTGAAGCGTGAACTGCTTACCATAAAGATACAAAGCAAATTTCTTTATACCCCAAACAATTCCGAGACATTCTCTCTCCATCTCAGAATATCTCTTCTCCCTATATAGAAGCTTCCTACTTGCATAAGCGACATGAAAAATGTGCCCATCCCTGTTCTGTAACAAGGTGGCGCCTAACCCTATATCAGATGCATCTGTTCTCAGAACAAACTCTTTATTAACGTCAGGGAGCACCAGTATGGGTTTGCTAATTACAGCTTTTTTCAACGTTGCGTAGGCTCTCTCCTGGGGCTCTCCCCACGCAATTTTGTTAGGCTGACCTTTACGAGTTAAATCTGACAAAGGTGCGGCAATAGCAGCAAAGTTAGGTATGAATGGTTGATAATAACCAACTAAGCCTAAAAAGGATCTAATCTCTTTCTTGGTGGTCGGTCTCGGGGCGTCTTTCACTTTCTCAACGTTGCAGTCCTGAAGTCCAACTGTCCCCCGTCCAAGGCAGTGTCCTAGGAAGTCGACCTGTGTTGCTCCCAGTTCACACTTTGTCGGTCTCGCGACTAAGTTGGCCGCTTTCAACCTCTTGAAGAGTTCCTCCAGGACTTGCAAGTGTTCCTCCCACGTCTTGGTATGCACCAGCAGATCATCGATGTAATCAACCACGTTGTCCATTCCCTCCAGAAGTCGTCGCACTGCTCTTGTCATGGTCATGCCGGAGTTAACCATCCCAAACGGCATCCGCAGGAACTCATAGTGTTGACCCATTGTCACGAAAGCAGTCTTGTGGACATCTGAAGGTCTCACACGTATCTGGTGATAACCCTTGGTCAAGTCGAGCTTGGAAAAGTACTTGTCTTCGCTCATACCAAGGAAAGATTCAGCTGGCGAAGGAACTGGTTGAGGGTCATTGACAGTAATACTGTTGAGGCGACGGAAATCAATACAGATGCGATTACTCCCGTCCTTCTTCTTCACCACGACCACAGGCGACGCGTATGGTGAGTTGCTCTTCCGTATTATCCCTAGGTCCTCCATCTGCTGTAGCTCTTTCCTGAGTGAAGACCTCAGGGCGAATGGTACAGCATACGGCGTCTGACGTATAGGTACGTCGGAAGTCAGGTCGATCCGGTGCTCGGCCAGATTAGTGTCGCCTGGACGATCTGAGAATATATCACTGAACTTCTCGACTAACAACTGAATTTCCTGATTTTGGTCATATGTCAGGGCTTCATCGAACTTGACATCCGCAGCATCTTCTTTCTGTCCCCAAGTGCCAATTTCGGGTAGATCTTCGGAGCCTTGTTCGTCATCGGCCGGATTGTCTTGATCATTATCTGCATCGTAGTCGTAGTCCTCGACCACGGCTACACACGATGGAACGTCGAGATCATCTCGAATGTGGCTCGAGGCGTTTTGATCTTCTCGAATGTTGCTCGAAACATCGAGTACTGTTGAGCAAGTTTCATCGTTTCTTGAGAGATATTTCTTTAGAAGATTTGCATGCAAAGTCTTCTCTTTTCCACTGATCTTGACCTTGTAATCGTTAAGACCGACTGACTTGATAATGTCATAGTGCTTTCCTTGGGCCATCCACTTGTGGTAGCGAATCGCTCAAACCGAAGTAGCCAAGAATCCAGGTCATCCTTTCTGTCCACAAAAGCCGGCAATTTAGGCATCTTGAATTTAGAATGCTCTCCTTCATGGACCGATCTTGTGCTGCCTGATGTAAGGTTGTGTTCACTTTGCTGACTTGCCTGTGCTTGTATCCTTGCCAACTCTAACTGTGTCCTCATTTCCTCCATCTTTAGTTCTTTCTCAGCTTGAAGTTTAGCTTCTCGCTCTTCCCTTTCAGCTTGAAGTTTAGCTTCTCGCTCTTCCTTTTCAGCTTGGAGTTTGCGCAATTTATCCATTTCCTCAATAATAAATTTTTTCTTTTCATCTCCTCGTAACTGCAGTTCCTCAGCAATTTCTTTGATTTCTTGAATGGACGACATTATGGAGCTTTAACAGCTGAGGGTGCTATTACTGCTATATAAAGAAAGAGACGCTTCGAATACTGGCGCAAAAGCACACGACACAGTTTACGCAGAACACACTGACTCTAGATCTAACTTTAGATCTGATAAATTAGGCAAGCGAAACGCGTGTACCAGATATCAGCCAAAGAAGGTTGGTAATCTAGACCTAGCTCTACGCTGAACTAATCTAGATCTCTAGATCTATAATTCTTCGATGCGCCGAACTTGTAGATTCGATCCCGGACGAGCCCCCAGTGTAACAGATTTGCTGGTGATGGTGGTAATCTGTTAGGCTCTGTTTGTCTAGGGGTATTAAAAATATTCACAGCCAATCACACGACTCGTCCATAGAAAATAAATCCAAAGTCCGCAAGTAACAATTGCACACTGTTTAATCCAACAAAAGGGATATACTATACAATGTTTGTAGGACGGCTCAATAGTACAATTACTGGAGTTTCAATGTAGACTCTGGAAAACAATGTTGACTCTTGAAACAATGTTGACTCCTGGAAACAATGTTGACTCATGCTAAATCTAATTAAGATTCTTATTTATACAAAATTTCATCGAATCATCCAGAAAAAGAATTACGTAAATCATAAGAGAATATTCTCGGTACACCTCTTTAGCAATTAATCAACCAATCAAAACAAAGGTAAACAAGAGGTGACGAGGTCATTACTATTCTAGAACTAAGCCGGATATTCGAGAAGGGCTGTGTTCAGTAAGCAAAACTCACAACTAAATTCTTAGGCTTGAAATACAATCGTTATGCAACCAAACAAGATAATGTACATACATCTAGCCAATCCGCTACCCAAAAGTTACGCACCTAAAAAGGGTGAGGAAATGAATAGATCAACTTATAGTACAATGCGTTACACTCATGCTACAAGGTGTCACCTGGCTTAAAAGTCTTATAGAGACTCTGTGACTGATCATAGAATGGGCTTTTGAAAAAAATCTTTGAATCATTCAGACAAGCTGAATCTTGCCTCTACCTGAACAACTTATTCAGACATAAATGAAAGAAAACTTCAGTATTTCATTGTTTGAGGGAAGAAAAATTTTAAAGTGAGAACAATGTCACAATGGAAGAGTAGTCATCTTGATGTACTAGTTACATAGTCACTTATTAGTCTCTGGAGAAAAAAAAAATCTTAATATAATAAAAATTTAGCATCAACAATTTCTTTTGAATGCACAGTTGAAATCCTCATCTTTTATTTAACAAATATCCATGGCAGAATGCAAAATCTCAGGGCTCGACTGAGGATTTGTCTGGGACCAAGTCAAGTCCACGCAAGTTGCTGGCAGCAATTGTCTCCAACAAAACTTCCACTGCAAAAGAGAAGATGAAATACTTGTTTGATAGCAACCAGAAGGAGATGAGTGCTTTCAGGGTTTTGTACAATCTACAAGTAAGATTTTGATACAAACACATTTGTTTTCTGTCATCTCATTCTTTTCATTTTCTTGATTTCAGTATCTTTACTCTTCTAATAATTCAGGGATGAAATAGCAACGTTTTGGACAGCGATTTGGAAGGCATCCTTATTTGCTTAATTCTAACAGCTTTCATCTCTTATGTCAATGATCATGCAACATGCACTGGATCTAGTTTCAACAGGTAACCTCTTTGCAGGTTGCCTTTTATTATGAGTATATCACAACATTGATTCCAGTGGACTAAATCTTAATTTAGGCTGTCAAGTCCCGGTTTTAAGATCAGTGTTTCAGATTACTTTGTCCATGAAATATTGGGCCAAGTTAAATTACAGAAGCTTGTAGCTTTTTCTGATGCTCTGAAGTAATGTTTTTACTTTCTTTCAGGTTCTGAGTGGCAAACTGATGCCCACCAGTGAAGATGCAACCACTAGGGCCAGTTCAGCAGCATTTTGTGCTGATTTCCTGAACAAAGGAGGCCTTAGTCTTGTGGTCAGTGTGCTACAGCCTGAATCTCTCCCTTTGGACATCAACTATGAAATCAGACAGGGCTGCTACTCTATCTGCCTCCAGCTGGCAAGGTCTGTCCAACCTGTGAATCAACTGGTTTCTGTCAGTTTTGAGATAAAAAAATATTTTGTGAGCCGACATTAAAAGGGTGCTATCTACATTTTGGTAAAAGTAGGGGTGACAGAGAAAACAGCCTCAAGCTGAATTGAAGGAACATAAAAAAATAATTGTGTAGTATGGCATGTATCTTCCATTTTATAACAAGGCTGTCAATTTTTTTACTCATAGCTGCCAACTTTTCAGATATTTAGTGCGATAAATACATTTTGTCACCGCAAACCTAGTCGATGGTCTAGCTTATTTTTTCCAGTTATCAATAAATAATGACTAAAACACAAGCTTAATTATAACTTTAACAAGTATACCATTGACTAGTTCTGTTGATCTTCATCTGACAGTGTCTGTGACACTACGTCAGTCACTTACAGCTCTTGCGTGGACTAATAATGTAACATTTACCAGACAGTTGGCTACATGAATACCAGGGAAACGACAAATAGATTGGTTTGGAGATATCAGTATTCGATCAGCAATTTATTGAGAATGTGTACGACAAATCAGATGTCCCCATAAAGATGGCAATGTATGAAAATGATCGAAAATCATGATGTCTCTATTATAGTCTAAGCCACGAAAATGTTCATTAAAACCATTTTTAATGTACACGTGACCAGTGCCAAACTGCTGCAAATAGCATTCTTACAGGGCCTGTTGAAATTGTCTATCTGAGTTCTGAATCTACGTTCCCGGTGTCAAAGACAAGAGTGATAGATATTTATAATGTCATCAAAGCCAAAGGATGAACAGGTCGGCGGTGGTGGAAGCGAATTGTAGATATCAACAGTATTTGCCAAAAATAGCCGTGAGAAAACGATTTCTAGTAGATTGATATGGGCAGGTACTGGACTTCTTTAGCAGAATTTAAAATCTTTTGATGGGTCCAATAAATGGCTGGGCTTACCGTGTAGGATAGCCGAAAATGTCTGCAAGTATTTTTACGTGGGATCATAATATTTTTCAGTAGTGATACGGACAGACATACACAGAGGCCCAAATATATTCTAAATACGTATTATATATACTGGTTGGCAGCTATGTTTACTTACTATGTCACCCCGTGAATTGTGAACATTTTGACGTAAGCTAATCCAGTTATCATTATCATTATAATTATTCACCCAAAACTTGATAGATGGTATGATTTATATTATGATATATCTAATCACAACATATCGGACAGAAGCTAACTTTGTGTGTGTGTCTTTAATTGTTGTGTCCAGATATCTGTTGTGCGGCCAGACAGTGACCGGTGAGCCAGTGATGGAATCGATGCAGATCGATGAGCTTGGAACTGTGGCCTCGGCCGCTTCGGCAGCTGCAGCCACTGGCTCACCTGCAGTGAGCATCAAGAAGAACACGAGTAGCAAGCGCAGCAGCAGCAGCAGTGACAAGAACTCAGTGTGGGGCCATGCTATACAAGTAAGAGTTGTCAGAGCATAAGCTTGGAATTCATGTATTAGGAATTACACTGTATTTTATTGGTTTGTTGGTTGGGTTGATAAAGAATAAGTTCTCAATTAACGCCAGACTTTTGTGTCTCGTTCAAAATTGTGTATCTGATGAGATCCTGCATGAGATCTGTGATAGCACCTACATATCGTCTAGTAAAACAGAATTAGCACTGAACTGGATTGACAATGTTCTTCATGTCATGTGAAAAGAAATTAAAAAGAAATAATCTTCCTTTATACATGTATGTCTTCATAAATGATGAGGCTGACAAAATATACATGTTTGGCTAATTTTAAGGTTTGCATAACTTGCTGTTATCTCTAAATAATGATAATGTGATTTCTTTAAGTTTAACTTGTATGGCCTGATCTCCCCAGAACTTAAGTCCCCAGGAGTTTACTGAGACTTTGTCTTGCTTTATGAAAGTGACCTGGGCTGCAGCTGCTGGAAAGCTCAACCTCCTCAGCTACAACCAGGCTATCAAGGAGTCGAGGGAAGGTCTCGGCTGTGGGCATAGGAGTAGGCAAAGCAGCACAGGTGAGCCTCTACCACACTGTTGAAGGACAGACATTTTAAATTGTGGATGAAATGACTTTTGGGGAGAAGCTTCATCCTTCTAGTTTAAGGAAATAACTATGGTCTGAAAAAGAAAAATGTGTCTCTCTAATTTTTTTATCATCTAGAGTGCTGTTTACTTTATAAAACAGCCTTATTGTTGTTTGAATTTATGGGACATTTATCCCAGTTTCTTCCTTTAGCTGGTGCATCAAGTTGGTTTTAGCTCAGCCCAGACTGAAAGCTCAGGTAAATGAGGTAGTTGAAAACAATTGGTCTTTGTTTGCCAGGCTACATGGTTTTACTCAGGGCTCTACTCTAAATTATTTTAAATAAGATTACTGTGAAACAGAGAAAAGCAGCCAGGCATACATTATTTTTCTCATGTCTATAAACTGTACTTTGAAGATCAGTGTTTTTTTTCCTTCTTGTGATTCAGGCAGCTCAGCCAGTACCAATAGTGACAGCGACTGTCAGTCTTTGCACGCTGGTGTCTGCTCTCATCAGGTGAACATCCCCACCAAGGACTCGCAGATTGCTAAGGAGGCTCTAGAGATCCTCATTACATGCTTACAACTCAGGAAGGAGCTTATAGGTAAATGCCCTTTTTGTTAAGAAATAAAATAAACTTAATGCATACTTTTTCCAAAATGTATTGACAATGATATAAGCTTACTTTGTCATACTAAAATGAAATATACTGTACCTTACGTTTTTCTTTTTATGGTGGTTCCATATTATTTTTTAACCAGCCAATCTTATTTGTGCACATTCAGTACATTCTAGAAAAATCTTTGTTTCTCTCCCAGGATCCTTTTATTCCCTCACTTGTGTTGGAGACTTTATTCTTGATCTGTTGGTGGGCTCTCCAATTGTGGACATACGGGAGGCTACTTTGGAACAGTTGGTTATCCTATCTCAGCTACAAGTGTCCCCTCCAGAAGATGGCACAGGCAGCTCCAGTGCTGATACTTCTGCAACAGCTCTGAGCCCTCGCCAGTACATCCTGCAGCTTCTCCTCAAGGCTTTTCTGCCCTTCTGGGTGACTTCAACAAAGTCCAGGGGCCACACTCAAAGGTTGGTGTTTTTTATCTCTTTTTTATGTTGGAAAAATGGAAGATCCTTCCTTTTTTCCAAGGAGGACAATTTTAAGAAAGGAAATAATATCTCATGTAGTAAAAAGGTGTAAAGAAACAGAATTTAAAGCTAAAAAAATTATACCTTTTGCTTCACACAGGATCTTTTTTGTGTGTTATATTTCCTACAGTATGCCATCATTGAATTTTAAAAAATCTTCCCATGTTGTATTTATAAGCTCTTATACACAGGTCCTGAAAATATGGCCCTAGAAAATCTTTTTGAACATTATACATACGGAGGAGCATATGAGCATATTAACAAGAAAAACACAGGCTAATCTAAAAAACATTTAATGCTTTGTTTTCGTCATCTAGGTGGCTGTAAGAATTAGAATGTCTGGTTGAATTTGTACATGGATATTTATTGCTTGTTCAACACCAATACAATCAGTAGATGATCTTGCAGACCTAATCTTATTAATATGTAGAAAAAGTTTGAAACCATTTTGTTTCGATGAACAATAAAAATAACAATCAAATAAACAAAAGAAAAAAAGATAATTCCAGACATATTTCTATAAAATCAGAAGCGCATTATGTAACAGTTACATTTTTTATATGTACTTCATTGAACTTTTTATTTCATCATTAGAATGTCTCATTTTAATGTTTTTCTTTTCAAGACTTCTCAACCAGTGTTCACAGTATTTTGAGTTGCGTTGCCGTCTGTTGGAAAAAATGACATGTAAGTAGAAATAGTTTCCATTGTTTTCATAGAAAGAACCAAAGTTTGGGTATAGAGCCTAGAGTAAATAATAGAGTTGTGTGTGAATTTTAGTGAAATTTTATGATTTCATTGCAGCTACCAGATTATATTCTACATTAAAAGTGCAACTTTTAAGGCATCCTTTTCTATTTTCTATTCAATGGTAAGTGTTTTTTTAAAATCCAAAATAAAGTGCCTCTTGATTTCCCCTAACTTGTTTCAGCAATCTCACTTATAATAAGGAAATTAATTGATACAGATTGACAAAAATTCTGAAGTTCTTTACCTTTGATGAATCCACAGTGGCAGAGCAACGCAGGCTGGATATCAATCTTGATTCCATGCTGGAAGACGAGCTGAATTGGTTGAGCAACTTTGTGACCTCTCGACATGCGGACCTTCAGCAGACGGACAACACTCTTCTGGCGGGCCACTTGAAGCTGATCCGCCACCTGCTTACCTGTGAAGGCGTTGATAAAGCAGAACATGGTGAGTGCTATTATAAGGTGCTTCTCTGACTTGAAAAGTCAGTCTACATTTTTTTTTTACCTTTTCTGATAATGATAAATCAAGCTGACGGTAGTTGTTTTCTGTTATAAGATTTGGTTTTAAAGGTAAAAAAAAAGCCAACTTGATGTGTAAACTTCTCGCAAAGTGTTAAAAGAATCTTGCAAAATGAGTTGTAAAGTAAATACATTGAAATGTTCTCTTTATAAATTGACCTTTTGAGCCTGAAACATCGCATTTTACTGAGCACCGTAACACCTCAGTTACTGTAGTCAAGTAGGGGTTATATAGGTGTAAAGGTTTGTTTTTTATCCAATCAGAAAATCATACTGAAAGTGACATAGAGTGTAGCACTAACTCTGATTCTGTGGTTACAGAGCCAAATGCTAGTTCACAAAGTGAGGATCTCGGTAGGTGTGGTCCAAGCCTGTCAGGTGATAGCACATCTTTTCAAATTAATAATCATGTAGATCTAGATCCAGAACTAGAATGGACTGAAAACTACATAGTACCACACCAGTGACACATATTTTGATGATAGACATTGTAGGCCTAGATACCATTTTCAGCTCAGGAGGCTAGGTATAGAGTCAAAATACTGCCAGGGTGCCAGGCTACAAGGGTTAAAAAGTATGGACACCTTTTACTGCAGCAATTCATAAACGTTTAGGGTTTAACACGTGATGATACAGAATGAAATCATTAAATTTATCTTAATAATTAGATCTGGATCCTGCTCGCCAAATCCAGGAGTGGTGGAACGCATTTCCGATTGCACCCATGACTCACGACTTTGCAGGTATTCGTTTTGCCAGAGAGTGTCCAAATCAGAAATACCTTAGACCGTAGGGCCTACACTCAGCGAGCCTAATCGTCTTGATATTACGAAGAATCCGGTTCAGTGACCTCGGTTGTCTTGTGCAATAGCGTGAAGCATGTAGAGCCTGCTTACGCCCGTATAAACATAATTGGGATTAACATCCAAGGTTCTTTGAGACATAAACTACGACGCATTTTGATTGGTAATATTGAGCGATGGGGGTAAACAATAACAGCCCACCATTCCCCACCACACCGTCTTCCAGATTAGTGTAACCCAGACTTGGTGACTCGTGCCTGAGTGGAATAGAACAGTGGCTCGTACTGACTAGTATTCGTCAGTAGGGAGTAGTGATTCGTGATGCGGGACTCGTCGTAGTGAGTAGCGAGTCAGACGCATTCTCGTGAGCATGAACCAGCTCTATTCATTATTATGTATTTTCTTCAATCACCACTTTATCATGAAGTAACGAAGTGGCAGACCCTAAGAGTATGAAATTATTATATACAGTTATATCTTGTCTAGCTGGTATGGGCTCTAAAGATACAAACTACTTTTACTCAAAAGTTTCAGGTTGAAGCTGAAGTTTCCTTTCACTTATATATTGGTTTAGAGAAACACATAAAAGACTATATGCATATAATATTTTATAAACCATTTGCATAGTTGGGACAGATACTTTGCAGATATTATAAAATGAGAGCTTGCCAAACATAGGATTTGACTTTGTTGACCAATGCAGTCTACAAGCTCTTACAGCCCATACACTTGTATCTTTTCATCCTTCGCTTACTCTAGGTGCCAGCCTTGTTGGGGACCTGCTTCACGAGTTCTTGTTCCCAGCCTCCAAGCTCATGTTGGACAGCATGAATCAACCAGCGCATGACAGCTCTTTGTCTGAGTTCAATCCAAAGTTAGTACTGTTTGCAACTATTTTTTTGTTTCACATTTAAATGTTTAGTGCCTCGAATTTCAGACAGTATAATTGTTAAGGTATTGCATGACAAAAAAAAAACACTCAGACATCTTATAGAGTATTATCAAGAATATTAAATTAAGTCAAAATATATTGTCACTGAGCTCGCAGGATGCCATATTTTAAAGAAAGGCTGGTTTGTCTTATCTTTGTCTTATATGTAGCTATCTCATGGTGAATTTGAAATAAAAATGCACTGATTTGTTTTTAATTAACTAAAGAAAAATAACAGGAAAATGGGGACTTCTAATACAGAAATGAGGAGGGGAAAAAAAAACTATCCTAAAATTGCATCAGTAGTGATGTGATATGTAGCAAATGATAGCAAGCATATTAAAAAAATAAAAGGGATGCAGGAAGTTTGAATGCATGTACTTAACAAATAACACTATAAAATATCTAATGTGGTTTATTGATTTACAAATGCTTTGTCCTCTAATTCTGTACACATCTTTTCTGATCCCCTTGTCCCTCTGCTTGTCAGATGCTCCAACTCTGAGTCGCGCGTGGCGGCTTACGACCTGCTGGTAGAGCTGGGCACCCAGTGTCTCACCAACCTGAAGCTCATCTGCAAGGAGCTGCTCATGATGCATCACCAGCTCAACGACACCACCAAAGAGTGGGAGGTGGGTCTAGCCCCATACTAATAAAAGAAACAGAACCCATAGAAGCATGATCTGATGAAAAGTTCACATTTTAATCTCTGTTTCAATGCACACACTATTTATCGATGTAGATGCATAGTGCCTGCATAGATAAGTTAGAGTATATGTTTAAATTGCTTATGAGTTTTAAATAAAGAGCAATAATGCCTTTAAAGTTGTTAAAAAAAACAAGAGAGTTTTTGCCACTCCTGGCATAACAAAACAGACTTAATGTAACTGAGAAGAAATTGATCTTTAATTCCTTGAGAGTTTTTGCCACTCCTGGCATAACAAAACAGCCTTCATTTAACTGAGAAAAAATTGATCTTTAAATCCTAATGCAATTCTGTTCATGATTTTTTTATTCTGGAAAATTGATCTATAGAAAAAAAACCCAGCAAGAAAGATATATTTTCTTTTAAAGTTCTCTTGCTAATTAAAATTGTATTTATAATGATCCTAGCATTTAACTTAGTTTTCAAACATAATTGTTCCATTTCAAGCTATGAATATGACTGAGCAAATTTATATTTTTAAATATTATTTTCACAAAATGTATACATCATAGTAGCTGTCTTTCTGTTGAGACATCCTTCTTCTGTATATAATTGCCTAAAAATCTGTCTGCCCTATTCTGCTCTTCCAGCCTCTAAAAAATCCTTTGCATTCAATGACTTTTGTCATCTGTCCATATTGATAAAACAGATTGCTATAAAATGCTGCTATTTTACTGACAGTAGATAAAATATATAAATGCTTGTATTTTTTAACAGTACATGCCACCTGTGGATGGACGTGCAGCGTGTGGCTATGTGGGTCTGCGTAATGGAGGTGCCACCTGCTACATGAACTCTGTGATCCAGCAGCTCTACATGACACCTGGTGTGCCCGAGGCGGTTCTGAGCGTGGATGAGGACCAGCCTGATGAGGAAAGGTGGGCATGGCTCTGCAAATAGTTACCACTTATATAGAAAGGAGGTGTCAAGGAATAATAAGATGCAAAAGAATAGAGAAATGTATATATTAATTTTTTTTTTAATATGACTCTCCTTATAAGCAATACAAGTGGCAAATATGTCCATTTTTAACTACTTCATAAACTTTAATTCTTTAACATTCAAGAAAAAATGTAAAAAAGAAATTTTTATTTTGAAAATCTCTTAACGAGCATTTCTCTATAAACAGTGTCAAGTGGCTTGTGTTTTCAGTTTTGTGTTTCATATTGCATTAGGTATATATTTGAAGATTTTGAAGAAAGGGTCAGCATTCAATTTATTGCACAGTAGAGGCTTTTGTTAAAAAGTATAAAGGATATGCTGTTTCTTCAATAATTCAGCCATGGTTTTTCTCTCTTTCTGTCTCCAGTATGTTCTACCAAATGCAGCAAATGTTTGGCCATCTGATGGAGAGTCGGCTGCAGGCCCATGAACCAGAGAAGTTCTGGCAAGTGTTCAAACTCTGGGGCCAGCAGATCAATATCCATGAGCAACAAGACTCTTTTGATTTCTTTCAAGCGATAACGGATCAAGTGGATGAACACATGAAGGTAGGAGGTTTTCATTTTTTTAAATTGATGTTTAAAATTTAGAGAGGCTTGCTTGTGGAATCTGCAGTACACCTTGGAATCGTCAACTAGCGCGATCATTTTCAAAAGTTTCTAGGAATAGGATGCAGTGTTGCTAATTCAATACATAGATTGTGCCGGACCATTGCTCCATCTCACATGTAACCACAACTTTCCCTCTCCCTTGCATCCACACCCCCCCCTTTCCAAATTTTACCCTTCTCACACTAACTCTTGTCTCTTGATATCCAATCATGTTCTCTATTCATCAGCTGCTTCTCCTCTTTCCCCACCCTTCTCAACCAATCATTTTTCACCCTTTGGCTCATCATTATCTACATATTAGGTTATTACTAAATTCTAATCTCAGACTTTTTGGTGTTTGAATTAAAATTTTTTCAGTAAAAGATACTTTGTGAGCTTAATGTCAATGTAAAACCTTTGGACAATTGGTTCATTGGTTTTTTTTTAATGAAATATATTTTATTTGAGGCTATGAAAAATTGGGAATTCTTTTCTATTCACTGGATGGAAGGTATTCCCTGTGAAGACCAACATTAATTCCATAATCCCAAAGCCAATTTTTATATAATTCTAACTTGCATTATTAAGAGAAATGTAGGCTTCGTGAAAGAAATTAGTATTCATGGCAAAATCTAAGATCATATACAGCAAGTTATATTTGTAAATAATTCAAATATATACAGGGGGTGCCGTTGGTGCAACAGTTTGGACATTGGGCCACCGTTTTGAAGATGCTGCTTCTTTCCCTGTCTCTATCTCTCTGTTCTGCTCTCTCTTTATTGATTTACGCTATTTTGTTGTTACAGAATTAAGAAACCATGGGTAAAAATCAGGAGGTGGTGTTTGTATTTATGTAAATTTAAAGTGGTGCAACCCCAAGAACAGTCATTATAGCCATTCTTTTTGTGATACGAATTTGGAATTTATTATGATTTTCGCCCGTCCCTACTATTTGCTCAGAGAATTTTCCAATGTCCTTATAACCTTGATGTACATTCAACCAAGTGCCAAGTACAAACATGCAACAGAAAAGCTTTTCCCGGTTACCAACAACAAATATTGTGTCCGACTAGAGCGAGTAACACACTTGACCTTTTTTTTTTACTAATGTTAAAGACTCATGTGTGCCAAACTATATACCCACTTGGATGATCAGACCACAAGTTAATACGCATGCGACTTGCTTACCGACCGCTCGAACAAGAGAGCCCCCTACACAGAAGACCATGCTATCATGGACAGCAGAGACTTGGGACACACTGAGGGCATCACAAAATCACGTCAGACACACAATGCTCCTGTAGATCTATATTTAGTTTGTAAGAAGTAACTAACTACTTTTTTTAACAATCAGAAAATTTACTTTCACTTTCTATTTGGCTTTGTGCAAAAAAAAGTAATAACAATAATAATGAATTACATTTATTCAGCTCCTTCCAATTCAAATTTCAAATCTATATAAAAATCTCATGCACTAAATGAACACATTCGAACAAAATTAATGTACATCAAATTAAGACGGCATGCAAAAAATATCTTAACCAAAAATAATATAAATGTACTTAAATATTAATCTGTAAATTACATGCAATAAACAAACTTTCATGAACAAAAATAAGCAAAAAATGTATCTGTAAATATCATGCAGTAATAATAATAATAATAATTATTGCATTTATATTGCGCATTTCCAAAATTTAAATTCTGCTTAATGCGCAGTACATCAAAAGCAATCATGTACATGAAATAAACATACATAAATAAATGTGTAAACATCACAGAGGTAATGGCACAAACAAACATGCAAATGATATATTCAATCACACATACACACATGCACATAAACATACACTCACAGACACACACACACATACACTCACACACCCATACACGCATACATACACAAGTAGCATACACCTACACACACCCAGACAGACACACACATGCACACCAAGATCAAAGTATATTCTTCTATTATGTTATATGAACCACTATAACAAAGATTATAATATCAAACGCAACTTTTTAACGCTGTATAATAAATTATTAAATGTGAACAAAAATGACTAAAATTAGTAAAAATAAAACCTCTTGGGGAAAAAGTACATGCTATCACGAATGCCATAGAAACAAAAGCGCTACAACTTAAAAAAAAACAACATGGATACAAATCATGTGTTATCAGTTAAAAGTGTGATATCTAGTTTAAATGGAACTAATTATAAAAGATACGTTGAAAGATCAACAATATCAAAGGACAAGAATCTTTCTATATGGTAGGACTGATACAACTTATCTCAAAATTTAAAGTTTTACACAATGAACTGACTTGATCACTCACAGTTAGAGTTTGATAAAAAAAAACAATGCCTAGATTCTTCGCCTTTTGATATGGTACAACACAACTTGAGTTTATTAAAAAAAAAAAACCTGGTTGTCAGTCTTCTTAAGGTTAGAGGGCTTTCCACACAAAACAACCTTATTTAGGCTTTGTATCATCCACGTTTTGATTTGAGATCCGAACTTCTGTGGTTTTAATTAACAAGTTAAGATGTTATATATTTAAACTTTAAATCTGTGTAGCGTCTTCGTTCTGGTGGTATTCCAGACTGTAATAATTTATTATCTTTGCCGAGGGCTACAGGCAAATGGTAAAAATAATGAACGCTGAGTAACATCCGACGAAATGACTTCTTCAGATTAAGAAGTTCCAACTTTTACTCAAAGAGTCTGAGATTTTAAGTAAGATTCAAACCATGCAAGTGCATTTTCTGTAATGTTAAAATTAATTTTTAGACGATTTAACAGAATTTCGTTTGTTGTGTCATTGCAAACACGTGGAAGAGCAGTTTCAGTTAATGTCATTGCAAACACGTGGAAGAGCAGTTTCAGTTAAATATACAGACTACAATTAGATCGGAATTTTAATACTTCATAATTATGTTTGATGGTTACTAACTTGTGAACTGATTTAGATGTTTTATAAAGTCAAATCCTTTGTAGTCTCTTTGAATTTGGCATTCTAGTTTTTCAGACGGGTTGAAATCAAAATATCTGGATATATAAATATACTGACCTTAAAATTAAGAACAATGTTACCCCGTTCTGGTGATGTCTAGTTAAGTCATGTTTGATTATTTGGGCGCCGGGCCGTATGAGCACCAGCTGCCACTGAATATAAAAATTGTGCCTCCGAAATCTCTTGATTGCGATTCCGCACAGGACTTGTGGTCATGAGACCATCCCGCGTACCATGATCGGTAGAGGCCCTTTTTAATTGAATCTTGGGGTACTGGTTACCCAGCTAACATTTTTACTGAGAAAGATACGGGTGTACGCAAAACGAATATGTAAATAAATTAAATAGAGATATTAATGTTTTCGCGCCAAAATAGTAATGAAAGCTCAATTATGTTTGATAGTAATAAGTTAAATAAAATTTAGAAAGGCAATCCACACACAAATTATTAAATTGTAATAAAATGAAAATCACCGAGCCTTACAGGTAAAGGGAAGTAATATGAAAGAAAGTCGTACTTAAGTTATGATTTATCTCCCTTGAAAAAAAAAATCAAAATTTTAATAGCATCGCACTTCTTGAAAGAATGAAGAACTTTTAGTACCATGGAGATCTAAATATTTTTCTTCATGGTTCCATGATAAATACTATCTTGGTTCTCTATAGATCGAGGGAGAGAGGAGCTCTCTCTCTCTCCCTCTCTCCGGGTTTAACATACCCTAGGTTCCCCTGGAGGGTCATATACGGCAACAGGCGGCGTTGACAGAAAACAAAAGTCCAGGATGAAGGCAATACATGGTAGATCCTATGCTAGTTTATTTTATTATTATTTTTCTGGTCCTTTTTTTTATTTGTTTCTTTTTGGAGGTTCTAAAGTGGAAAGAGACAGGGAGACAGATAAGACAAACCTTCCCTTCTATGCTAGGGTGGCGGGTAAGATTATTAGGTTTATACATTTGATTTTCTTTTTAAGAGGGGTGAGGAGGGAGATTCATTAAAGAAGTGCAGCTGTAAGGTTTATATAGTTAGTATTGTTCCACCATTCCCAATATTAGCTCTAGCAGACATAGTAGTAGTGGCTATGGTGGGTAGGTGGTGGTCGTAGGAGCTACAATAGTATATACTCTCTTTATAGAGAGAAGATGTTTTATAATTTTAAGAATCGTTACAAAAACAGTTTAGATTGTAAATTTTGTCCAACTTGCTTAAAGTTTAAATACTTAAAACAACAGTCATAAGACAGAGGTGGATGAAATGCTATTGCTTGTAGTTGCACATGAGTGCATCAAAATATATTTCCTAATTTATGTGAAAAATAAATTTGGAAGGTAAAACCAAACATAAAAGCCATGCGAAGTGGTATAGTCTCCCTGAATATAAATTTACAGGTTAAAGGAGGGAACTAAAAAATAGAGCATTGTGACTTTTAATGGAGGCAAATTTTATCTTAGCCAATAATACCGAACCATACATTTATTTCTTTTCAGGCTATTGGCAAACAAGAAATATTCAAAGGAAAATTTCAAGGCATCTTTTCTGATCAAAAGATTTGCAAAGATTGCCCACATAGGTAATTTTTTTTTTCAATAGCACACAATCATGTTTTTACCCTTGATGATAAAAATACAGACAAGATTATTATTATTATAATTCTTCTTCCTCTTCTTCTTTTTCTTCTTCTTCTTCTTCTTCTTCTTCTTCTTCTTCTTCTTCTTCTTCTTCTTCTTCTTCTTCTTCTTCTTCTTCTTCTTCTTCTTCTTCTTCTTCTTCTTCTTCTTCTTCTTCTTCTTCTTCTTCTTCTTCTTCTTCTTCTTCTTCTTCTTCTTCTTCTTCTTCTTCTTCTTCTTCTTCTTCTTCTTCTTCTTCTTCTTCTTCTTCTTCTTCTTCTTCTTCTTTTTAATATGATTATTATCATTATTATGATCATCGTCATCATAATGATCATCATTATTGTCACCATCATCATAATTATATATTTTAATAGTTAGTCTATGTCATTGAAAGTTATGGCTTTCAATGTTATAGAATTATATATCATATGCAATTGCTACAATACATGTTTATTTGATATAAACTTTCCTGCCTCAGGCATGATGTGTGAATATCATGCATTGGTTATTTTTAAATAAATTTTCTTTATAATGTGGTATTTGATTTACAGATAGGTACTTTCCCTCCTATTAAGAAAACTCTAAGAATATTGAAGGTAAAAAAGGAGATGTTTATACATCATGTCTCTTTCAATTTTCCTCAGGCTTTAAGTTGATATGCTTTTTTTATCAACAGATATGAAAGAGAGGAAGCATTCATAGCTCTTAACCTTACTGTTAAGAATGCCAATCTGCAAGATTCTTTGGACCAATTTGTCAAGGGAGAACTGCTAGAAGGCCCTAATGCGTATTTCTGTGAGAAATGTGGAGAGAAGGTATACTTTTAATTTTACAAAACTTAGTTGCACTTTCTATCATTTGTTTCTTCTCGAGTTTTATACATGTACATCAGTCCACACCACTTGATTTATTGCTGTTGAAATATTAAACATATGATTTCTTCAGTAAAAATGAAAAATGAGAGAAATCAATAAGGAATTGTTTGAACAAGGAACAGTTCAGAAGTTTATGTTTTAAGATCATTCTTTTGATATTAAATAAAAAACTTTTTGCTGAAAAAATGAAATCCTTTACATTATGTTTTTAAACATTGTAAACGAAATTCGGAACGATTGATGTTTCTTTTGTGTGTGTGTGTGCTTTTAATCTTATACCCATGCAATTTCTCTCTCTCTTTAGTTTTATTACATACACCATACTTTTCTCATCCTAGGTGACTATTTGAACCTTTTACTCTTTGCAGAGAAACACAATAAAGAGAATGTGCATTAAGAACCTGCCAGCCATGCTGTGTATTCAGCTCAAGCGTTTTGGTTATGACTGGGAACTCAACAGAGCCCTCAAGTTTGATGACTATTTTAAGGTGACCATTGATATTATTTTTTTTCTTTTCTTGGAGAGAATTGTACCTGTCCTTAATAAATATGATAGTGTGACTACATGCCAGAGAGTAAAACCACTTTTTAATCAATTTGTGGTTACTTGATTCACAATACTTGCCTTCAAGCAGTGCTATGTCTCAGGCCTAGCCCCCTTTTGCCGTATCGTTTGATTGAAGCAAGTGACCTATCTCTCTTATGTATTTCCCTGCTCATTATGATTGTATCATGCATGCAACAACCTGATATTTCTGTTGTTTTTTGTTGTTGTTTGGTTTTTTTATAGAAAACAATTTAAGTATTACCTTCACAATACGATAATTCTACAACCAAAAGAAACATACATGAAAACTCTTATACAATGATGGCAGGACAAGATTTTATTAATCAAACTATTTTACTCAGGCCTTAAAAGATTGCCAGCATTATTGCAAAGAAATCAAAATAGAGATGTAAATCAAAAGTATCAATTATTTTTATTAAATTAATGCATGGAGATATGAAAATTGATATGTATTAATAACACTGCATAAACGGCATGAATTTAACTTATGACTTTTAAATGAAGATGATTATACAATGCACTTTGAGTTTAATTGTAATGATCTTAATTTATTTGTTTTGATAACTAAAACAAGTTCTGGTAACAATATAACAATATAATCCATTGACTCTAATATTACAATTAAGCGATCAAGTCCAAATATGTAGTTTGTAGAAGGCAGTCTTACTGATCCTTTCTTGCTACAAGTTATGTTAAATGTTTGCATTACATCATAATATTGTCAAGGTGCAATCTGCCATCTCTTATCATAAAAAAGCCAAAGCGTTTGCATACTTCAAAAGAGTGCATATCCGTTGTTGTTTTTTTCCATAAGACCGCAGAAATAATGAAGTGTCACATATTTCCCAGTTCCCATGGAGGCTGGACATATTTCAATCCAGTGGTCAAGCCCAAATATGTTTCTTGAAGGCAGTCTTACTGATCCCTCTCTTGCTAGAAGTTATTTTCACTGTTTGCTTCATAACATCACATAAATAATATTGAAGTTGCCCCCAATCGTTCACAGTTCCCATGGACGTTGGACATGGAGCCCTACACTGTGGAGGGTATGGCGCGTCGAGAGCAGAGCGAGCAGGGAGACCGGCACAGCCTTTGTTCCCTGGACAATCAGTCTCTGAACAGCGGGGATGGGGACACAGCGTCCTGCTCAGGGGTCTTGTCTGGCGGCGTGGACCAGGCGAACGGAGGCAGCAGTGGGGAATCGATGGAGACCGGCACCGAGGCTGCAACGCTCAACCCAGACGCCACGCCCATCCACTATGAGCTGGTCGGCATCGTGGTGCACAGTGGCCAGGCCAACGCGGGACACTACTACTCCTTCATAAGGGATAGAAGGTAAGATAGAAATGAGTTGAGTTGAGTTGGTTGCTTAGCGTCCAAGGTCAGAAATACAGGCTCAAGAGTAATGTCTGTTAATTTTACATGCTGCTACACAGAGACATTGCAGGGATACCACGACTCCTGTTTTAAGCTGGTCACATTATTCTGACACCAGAAGGCAAGATATCAAAACAGAGATGCAACTTATGTATGTATACATTGCATAGTGGCTAACAAAAATCAGAAAACTGAAGTACCTAGAGCCTGATTGATCAAACAAGATGTTTTCAAGCTTAGTCAAGTACAAGTTAAATTAATATTGTTTTTCACATTGAGATGGTAAGTTTAATTAGTTTTGACAGCTTACTTTTTGTGGATCATACTTGGCTTTAAAGAAATTGAACCAGCAATATTACAAGTAGAACATCAGACTTACATGATCTTCTTGAAAATTCAGTTTGTGTGTACTTCTTTCTTGTCTGAAAGTTATTCAATTGTCTTATATTTTAGCTATCTTACCATATATTCTATATTTTAGTACAGGGGCGATGTATCCAACCGTGATAAAAATATAATACAATTTTCTAATGATAAAGAATGCTATTGAAAATGCTTTCAAATGTCATGATTAATTTTTATTTACATGTTTGAAATCTTCGCCATATAAAGCTAGTTTGGCCCATTTTTGCCCAGGGCAATTAACACTTTGATTTAATTTGTTGCTGCCTCTAAAACGATTGTTCATATTGTCACCAGGGGAACAGCCCTGACCAACCCCAACAAAGGCAAGTGGTTCAAATTTAATGACACAGTGGTGGAACAGTTTGACATGAATGATCAGACTGTGGAGCAAGAGTGTTTTGGCGGAGCCTATAAAGCAAAGGTTTATGATTCAAGTAAGTACACTTGCTCAGATGATAATAATATAATAATAAAATATTATGATTATTATTATTATTATTATTATTATTATTTTTATTTATTATTATTATTAATAATAATATAATAATAATTATTATTATCATCATCGTTATTATTAATATAATTATTTTGATTACTATTATTATTGTCATTATTATGATACTGTGTACGGGGTGCTGTTTGTGAAGTTGCTGGGTGCGATTCTTGACACGGGCAAGTTTTTTTCTGGGCCCCCTGTATCAACCATGCATGGAATGGGTAGCTGAGGCCGAGTCATGACAAAAGTAAAGCGGGACAAGGACAGTAATGTTACAAAGGCTGTTTAAGTAGTTCAGTCAGGACCTAAGCTCTTGGTTATCCAAGTGCTCTTTCAAAGACCATAAGACCTTTGTACTAATTTTTTTTTAAAAAGGGAATGAATCGACAGAGTCATGCAGTTTTTTTTGGTTTTTTTTTACCCAAAATATTGGTGTCCAAATTTTTGTCATAAATTCTTGGTGAAAGATGAATACCTTGAGATTAAAAAAGAAAAAGAAGAGAAAAGTTCTCATATTGTACAAAATTTAAAAAAATCCTCATTGAACAATAATCATTTGTGATTTTGTTTAGGCAACTCATACCCAGAAGAACGCCTCCGTTATTGGAATGGATATTTGCTCTTTTATGAGAGAATCGAAGACTTGCGCTCGCCTGTTACTGCCAAGAGAAGCAAGATCATCTCCAGAAGAGTTTTGCCTGAGGGAGGGTAAGTGAGCAGGATCTCTTAAAATATCAAGCTTTTATTAAAAATATTGTTTTCCATAACAAACTGTTACAGTTAGTAATATCTTTCAATTTAGTAATACTCTCCTGAGCTCATGTAAACTGTATACGGTCGGTCAAACATTCATTGTTTGCAAGGGTTTCTTTCTTTTAAAAATTAAATATATATTTAAATAAGACAGTTTTGATAAATTTTGATGATTTTTAAGTTCAACTATAAAAGGCAGAACTTAAAAGCCTAGAATGATAATATTGAAGTAGGAACAGTGAATAGAGATTTATCACTTTTATATCAAGTACACATTTTGAATTTATTAATTAGTCTCTGATAACAAAAGCTTTCTTATTAAATAATATTTGTGCATTTGAGATGCTTCAAGTTATACTAAAAGAATATCTAATGAAATTAGAAAAGCACAACTCTATAGTTATTTTGTTTACTGTCATATTGCTTACATTAATATAAAAAACTGTTGAAATGAGAAAGGTGTCCCTTTCTTTTCCCTTTAAAATGTATGGTTGCATTTATATTTTTAACAAATTAAAAGAACCCTTTTTACAAGAATCCTTTTAAATGGTGTATTTGAAAACTCCTGTATTCCACATTGAACCACTTGAGCTAGTTGGAGGACTTTTCACTCACTGTGTACCACTTGAGTTAACTTTCATTTTCTGTCATTATTTTTTTTCTCTTTTATTCTGTTATTCAGCAAGCGCAGCCTGAACAGTGATAGCCTGATGGAGCTAACCGAGCTGGTCCACAAGGGCGAGCGCAAGGGGATCTTCATGGACCGCATGCCAGCGGGCATCCAGCAGGTCATCCACGCAGAGAACATCACCTTCGTCAAGAACAGAGACATCTTCAACCCAGAGTACTTCACCTTTGTGCGCAAGCTGGTCTCCACTAACAAGGTAAAAATTTTTTGGATCAGGTCTACTCTTAGTCATGATCTGACTTGTGCAAGTAGATCTTTAGTTTTCTTTCATTTCAATCATTGATGAGATTGAAAGTGAGACAGTTAAATGTTGTAATGGAAGATGCAAAAATCTAATTTAAAAAAACACACCAAAACAAAACAAAAACCAATGAGAAGGATTAACTGGTTTTGAAGCAGAATATTTTAGTTGAAAAAAATAAACCCAACTCAAAACATATGCCTATTTTTTCTCCTGAATGCTCTTTTTGTACAATTTCTCTATTTTGATCTCCATTTCAGTCCCACCAAGATGAAGCTGATTATGAGGAGATGTGTATCCAGTCTATGCAACTAATAACTCGCTTTCTGTTCAACACCTACCTTCGCACACGCCTTAAATCTCAGTAAGATTTTTTTTTTCATCATGGACAACTAGTATATGTAAATGATTCCAGACAATGTCGCAAACAATGCTTTTTATGCTCAAGGTATTGCATGAGTTTTTTTATGTGTGCATGTGTCAATTTTTATCTCTTTCTTATCAAAAAACTTTTCAACTTTTTCCACCAGGTCTGAGATGGATGAGTGGGTTTCCTTGGTGGATACTGTGATGACAAACTGTAAGGCTGCATGTCTGTGGTTCATCGACTACTTGGCCAGTGAGGAAGGGAAAGACCTTCTCAAGTAAAGCGGGTTGTTGTGCTTACCAGGGATCACAGTTTTCCGCGGATCCGCGATTTTCCGCGGACTGTTCCGAAAAAATTGCGAAATCCGGTCAGAACTATGGTTGATTAAAAAACGAAAAAGTGCGAAAACGAGGCTATGCTGCTTTTCCTTTCAAAACAGAAGTACAGTTCTTTTATCCTGAAGTTTTGATTTCCGATCTTCTTTCGATTAAAAATGGAAATACATGTGCCGCTTAACTCGTTTTGTTTTCGATATCAATTCCAGTAAATTATTCATTCTGAAGGATATTTCATTAGATTTTTCCAATTTTACGTTATTTGCGTTTATTGATGCAACCCTTAAGACAACATTACATCGGCACTTATCTCAAAAGTAGACTTAAACATCGCCTTATGGCTTAGGTTTGGGTTTACAAGGACGAAAATTTGATGAGCTCTCGTAAATCCGTTCAAGTTTTACGGCAAAGTTTAGGGGTTGGAATTTTTTTAAACTGTGATCCCTGGCTTACTTGTCCCTCAACATTCTTTTTTCCACAGCACCTGAAACTCACCAGAAATTTGAATAAAACATATGATTAATAAGTTTGGTTTAACAATATGTATATAGAATATATTATCCGCATGAAAGGAAAAAGAGGAGAATCTTGTAACAATAGAGAACATGAAAGGTAGTCCTAGTGCAAGACTGCTTTGCATGATGTGCTGTAAGTATGGAATGAAGGAATAGCTTAAGTCTAAGTTGCATGTTGATAACACCCTTATACAATTTGTAACATTCTGGTATCTAGCTCTTTGGGCCCATTTTACTTGATATACTCATTACCATTATACAATTTGTAACATTCTGGTATCTAACGTTTTGGGCCCATTTCACTTGATATACTCATCTTCTTGATAGAGGACATGAGAGTTTTTAACATTTTTAGAAATAAATTTGGCATTTTACTTAACCTTTTTCCCATTTAACATTCAAGAAATTTATTATGTAAATGATCATAATTTCCATCCTTGCCCCCCAGGCCCTTTATCCTTGAATGTCCTTCAAAAGATGTGCGAGTTATGTTTGGAAAAATGCTGGAGAGAACATTCTCAAGTTTCTTTCAACATGGAGGTGTACCGGTAAGTGATCTGTTGTTCTAACAAGAAAAGGTTTTTCGACATATGAACCAAAATACCTCACATATTGAGGACCCTGAATAAAAGGGGAACAATATTATTTAATTTGAGAGATTTCGATATTTTTCACAGAACATTAAGTGTATTATTGTTTTTCG
>RQTK01000574.1:13310-57407 GCA_003991915.1 Elysia chlorotica | reverse complement strand
CTATTATTATTATTATTATTATTATTATTATTATTATTATTATTATTATTATGATTATTATTATTATTATTATTATTATTAAATAGAAAAGATTTTTGCAGATTCCTAGAAGTCCATGGCATTTGATGTTCCTTGATATCAGTGCACTTGTCTACTTGAAATACATGTCAGACTTATATGTCTTCCTTTTTTACAGATGGGACAGCTAACATGTTTTTTTTTTCCTTTCCAGACCCATGCCAATCTCAATACAGTGTTGGAGAACATGCTATCCTTCCTTGACAAGGAAGCTGTGGACCATGTGAAAAACAGTACCCAGTATTTCCTTGTCATCAAGTGTTACATTCAAATGGTAACAGTTAACAATGCTTATCTTGAAAAATAATCAAAAATATATTTCAATCAAAAAGCATTTGCTCATGGGTCAAATTTAATCATTAAAGAGAACATTTTTAGACTATGTACAGTCCTAAAGAAAGCGCATTTTGTTATTCTGTGAGGTGAAAAACATATACCCTGATTGTTCACTGATGCATTAACAAATTGACCACAAGTCACCCATCCTGCTCCCACCCCTCTCATCACAGATGTATCAGACAAGAGTGCTACTTTTCACTTTGTTTCCAATAAATTGATAGTTTCAGAACTGAGATGTTTGAACATGAAAAAATAGTGTCATCAAGAAAATGTAAACAGATGTTCACACTTAATGTTTGTTACAGAGATAGGCTTCATTCTGTGTACATTTATTGGTCTCAGCCTTGGAAATGTTTTAGCTAAATGTACTATTGATTTGTAATCATCATCTCTATTTCATACATTCAACCACCTTATCTGAACATCTATAGTTAATGAACAGACAAATTGTTTAACACAGTCTATATCAAAACTTCTGCCTGCCCACTAGTGTCTGTTCAGCTTTGCCCTCAATTGGAATACAAAATGGGTTTCTTATTTTCGTTTTTTTACATTTATTTTCTATTCCGTATTATAGGGGACCAAGGCATGCGCTCATATGTTTGGAAGGAACGGATTTCAAAGGCTTATCGGTTTTCTCCTAGGAAATGGAAATGGGGTAAGTGTAGGAAAGAAATCTGATTTACAAAATTATGATCAAAGGTGACTTTCAACTTTCAATATGAAAACATGTCAAGAAACCTCTCTGTTAGTGCTGCCAATAGTTTATAAATCATTCTTTAGTCTTATTTGTCCTGCAAAAGGTTCCCTGTCTAAAATAAAATTGAAACCAATCACAAAGCTTTGAATTGTATAGAAGGGTATTTTACAACCCTGCATTTAGGCATGAAGAGTTTTAAGACCTTGGCTCTTTGCCTGTTCTTACATGTACCAAATTTGATATGATATATTTGTATCAATTACTTTGTAGTTTGTTTATAGTACTAACATTACTGAAATGAGTATGGCACAGGCATGAAAAAGATTTTATTTCTTTGATCAAGCATTGTGTTAAAAAAAAATTGATCAACTACATGTGTTTGGTCTTCAATTCAAGCTAATTCAAATGACTCCAAAATAAATACTTTTATTATCATAATGCGTATACATGAAAGCAAAAATATTCACTGAATATACACTTGTTTGTTTGTCTGTGATAACAATGTGAGTCTTACTCGTCTCTAAAGCATTTACATGAATTCTCCCTGATTGCAGGACTCTGGTCGCAGATGGAGCTCTATCCAGGCGCGCGAGTTTGCTCACCTTCACACTGCTCTGGCCCTGTTGATCCTCAACTGTGACATCAGGGTCTACCAAACTCATGGTAACATCAGAACATTTCTCCCCTGCTCTTAACAATGCTCTCAATCCTTTTAAAGTTTGTAAGCATCATCTTTGGGGTTTACATAAATGATGCAATTTTCCGAATGTTCAGACGGTTAAAGTTGAGTAAAAGTAATCAAGGGGCTATGTTTTATGATTCAATATGCTATTCCGCTGTAAGCAAGAGGTTCATTACAAAAATAATGATCCAGTAGACCTTACTGTTACATTAAGGGTCAGGTTTAAATTCAATGGTTTGTTGCTTAGACTAATATTGTGATAGACAGTAGGAAAGTACAGGTTTATATCCCTGGCATTTGACAATCCATGATTTAGATCAAGCTAATTCAAATCTTTAACTTGACAAACAGCTTAAATCTCTGTATGATATTCTCATAGAGATGTAAATGATGTAAAGCATCAATGAGAACTGATGTAAAAGATGTGCAAAAAGTTGTCATAATCATAGTAAATAAAATCTTGCTGCCGTCCCGCATTTTAACCCTATATCCAGTGTGAAAACAATGATAGATCTAGTGTTCTGACCTGCTTTTTTACTTCACAACCATAGTATATTTGAATATATTTAAAAAATAACCCTTTCAAGGTTTGATTTAATTACAAGTTTGCTGAAACATTTTTTTTTTGAAAACATATATTTAAATTTCACGTTTCATAAAAAAAAAAAATACATGGATTTTGAAATTATTCCATTCCTATAAAGTAAACTTGAAACTTTTGTGTGAAAAAAAAAGAAATCGTGTGTGACAATAGAAAGAAACATGTGGAGGCTATCAACAATTTTACTCTATCTGTGCAGAGTGCGGTGACTATGGAGAAAGGAAGCCTGTGACAGTTCTGCCCCACTTGTTTCTGAAAATGTCACCAGACATGAGTCGCTTTGTTTTTGGGGATGAGTCTCAGAGATATGTCAAAGAGGTATGCTTTCAACAAAGAAAATTATCATTAAAAGATCACTTTGATCTTAATATTTATTACCACCCCTTGCTGTGACTGCTATTATCAGTTCCTAAAAGCGATTATCCTAACGAGGTCTCTGAGATAACCAATGTTGTTTATTTTATCTATTTAAACCTTTAAGATTTTGCAACAAGAGAAAAAATCACTTCACGGCGTGTTCCTTGCATGCTTTAAGTTCTCAAATCTCGAGAAACGTAGACAGGTGTGAAGCCATAAATCACGACGGCTGTCCGCCCCCGGCACACCCACTTTTGCCTAGTCCTAAGCAGTTCTCACCCGGCTGCTGGTGAGGCGGCTCATCTGCTTTTGATTTTACAGTTTGAACACAAAATTTAATTAAATACCCAAGTTTAGGTTTAAATCAGTTTGTTTTAAAATGGACGTTCAGATTTTCTCAAAACTCAACAGTATAAACAAGAGTAAGACAAATAAATCAGTCACCCAGTTTCATTGAACGCAACAATATACAGAGAGATCTACGGACCTTTAAAAAGATTTGACTCATGGCCTTAACAGTTTCACAGGCACAATTATACAAGACATCTTTTCTTTAGCAATTTAATGCCTTTTAGAAATGTTGAAATTATTGTAAGCATCTTGAAATGTTCTCATTCGTACTTGAAATGTTCTCATTCGTACTTGAAATGTTCTCATTCGTACTTCTAAACCATACGTAGAGAAAAGTAATAGTTCATTTTTAATATTTTCTTTCAAGATGAAAGTTAATTCAAGGGAAGCTTAATATAATGTAAAGAACAACACAAAATCAGCTAAAATCGGTAATTATACCAAATGTTTATATTGTTTTTAAACTTTGGTTAGCTCGAAGGAGCTGACTTCATTATAAACTCCAGTGTTTTAAGATTGTTCTTAATGCCATGGGCTCTGCTTTCAATTAATTTAATAATTTGCTGGCACATTTCACGGCCTTGCTCTCCAAGAAGTCCGAGACCAAATTTGTGTGAGGTGCTAAATAGGACTACATGATTTTCTAAAATGTGTTGTTTTGGGGTTCTCTGAAAAGTGTCATATGTGTGTTTATATGACATTGAATTGCTGGTATGTCAGCGAGAGTACTAATTTGTTATGTTGCATTTCTTTATGATAGTTCACAGTCTTGCAGTAACTCAGGCTTTGTTATGAACATTGACTTACCCAACTCTGTACCATCTTGCAGGTGGTGATGGCTGTGAGAGAGCTGGCGGGCGGCAACCTCCTATCTCTGTTTGACATGCTGCTCTATTGTTGCTACTGCAATCTCAAATTTTCTGAGATGCTGCTAAAACAAGTCATGGTAAAACTGCTTATAATTTAATTTTTCTGCTTTAAGTTTTCTTAAATTTATTGCTGTGGGATATATTCAACAAAGCTCTTACATAACACATTTTATCTCCAACTTTTTCACAGCTTATTAAAACATTGCACACAAGTTTACAAGTTTTACAAGCCACATAGTGAACAATATACTCTTTTATTTAAGAACAGTTTCATTGATTGATATTGTACAAGTTTAAAGAAGTCAATGGTAAAAAAAAAAATCAGGAAACTTGTTTTGGGCTGTAATTCTTACTTTTATATATTTCTTACATCTACTAATGACAATGGTATTAGTTCCAATTGCTTTGGGCATGCTAGAAAGTTTACATTATTTATTCAACCATCTTAAAATATTATATTTAGTTTATGCAAAGCCTGGATATTGCTGACGTGGTGGAAAAAAAATGCTTTTTTAAAGTTATGATTAAGCGTACAAGTGTTAAAGTCAATATTGATAGCTGAACTAAATAAGCTTGGCCATCAATTAGGTTTGCAGTGACTAACCGCGCTAAAAATCTGTATTTGCTTTCTCAAAAGTTGGCAGCTATGTTGACATTCACTCCTTCATGTTTTGCAGAAAAGTAAAAATTATATTTGACAAATTTATAATATTCTAATTTCTATTGCTTTCACTGATACATGCTCTTGTCTATCTACTTTGAACAGATGCAATACACAAATGTGCCATCAAATGAACTGAAGCCCATCTTTTCTCTGCTGACAGAACTATTGGTAAATGTTACCTTTTACTTTACGTCTTTTTTTGTAAAATATAATATATTGACTCAAGGAACTCAAGAGAGATCAAGAGAAATCAAAAGAGACATAGTGTATGAAATTTGAGTAGGCTGATCTTTTCCTGAGTATGCTAATGTCTATTACTGCAAACATTTCTTTTTCTCCTATAGAATAAAAAATGATCTTGAATTAAATGCAAAACAATTTTCTTTTCAAATAAAAAAAGCAGATCTTCCTACTTGTACCGATTTGATCGGTACATATTGACTTTCGTCGTCAATCCCAATTTCCTGATTTCTATAGGAATGTACCGATTTTTTAAACTTTGAAGATATTCAGCAGCGCGATCGCCTATTATTTTGCTCATTAATACTTTTCGTGGTGCGGCTGCCTCTGTTTGCCACTAATCAAGAGACCCAACTCAGCTCAACAAATTACATTTTATTTTTAGACGAGTTCATCTTGTGGTAGGTTCAAGTTTATGGCGTTCCTTATCGAAGCTATTCTCTTTAGATTGAAGTTTTTGGGATGCTCGAAGAGGTAGCTGAACACTTTCTCCCAGAGCTGCCAGCCAACCTGTACGCTTCGGTTTATTTTCGTACCCTTTTTCTATTCAAACTCGCTGATACGTTTTTCAATTAAAATAATACGACCTTCCAGGCAACTCCACTGTTTTGGTTGTTGTTGTTTTTTTTTTTTTTGGGGGGGGGGGGGGGGGGGGGGGGGGGCGTGTGTTTTTTATGTAGTCAGATAAGGGGGCTATTTTTGGGGGGGGAGAGCGTAGTTTCTTTAATGTACGGCTACAATTTTACCTCAACCACACAACCAAATCTAGAGAAGAATAAAGTCGAACGTTTTGCATGAAAGAAAATAAAAGACAGATCTAATTATTTTATGGATATGTGATATTTTTCTTTGAATTTACTTATTATAGTGCTATCGAGATTGGTTTAGTCAACGACGTCAATGATATCAATCAACCCCAATGTGATGTCGTCTTTTGCGTTCATTCGTCTGAAAAATATCGATCTCTCTATCTCTACTGGCTGTCAGTTCCAACGAAGTAATGATTCTGATTTGTGTTTGATCTTACTTAGTATTCACAACAATGCCAATTAAACTGAACAAGGGCTTATCTCGCCTGCAAACAGACACACTTTAACTTAAAAATAAGTTACATTTAGATGAATTTCGTTCAACAGCACAAGACAGACAAAAAGGGAAACAACTTACAACTAAAATACAAGAAGCTGCCGAGGCGTCCGGGATGGAGAACCAGGATGCGAAAGGCGATTAATGAATAATGAATTGGGCAGGTCTTTCGCGTAGTCACACGCTCAATGATGTGTTTACAAGTAATGTGAAAATTTGGTTTTGTTCGTCCGATTAATACTGATCTCACAATCTTCATGTCTATATCTAGTCCTCGGCCTTTCTTCGTCAGTTGCAACTCATTCAAAAAATAATCCATTGTGAATCTGCTCTTTGCAAATAAAATATGAAAATCTTTTTATCTTTTATTCGTCCGCTCAATACAGATATCTCAATCTTCACGTCCAGTCCTCTTCTTTCTGTCATGTATGTTAACCTATTGGTTTCAATTCTGATTCTAACAGACACTTGAAGATCCGCTTCAAATCACAAGGCTTCAGCTTGTCATTGATGGGACTGAAGAAGAAAATGGAAAGAAGTTTGAGGGACTCACCGGTAAAAGCTTATCTTTGGAAATAACCTGTTTATTTTATAAAACTAGTTGTTAAAGTCAATTAAAAAAAGGATATATCAGTAAAACAAATGGATGGGCCAACAAATACTTTGTGAAATAGGAACTCTTTTAAAAACAAAGATTTTATCAAAAGTTTTTAATGATAATGTGTGTGGTAATCATTAGTAAATCTTTTTTTTAGATAAATTGCTATTCTCTCCATGAAATAATCCCCTCTGATTTTAGTTGCCTGATACTTTTGTCAGATTATGTTTGTCATATAATACTCACACAAACCACAAACTTGATGGTTTTGGAGTAACCAGCTTGTTTGCTTACCCCCCCTTCCCAGCTGTGATTCGTCAGAACCAGCAGAGCGACAGCCGGCGATCCTACCAGTGTATCAAGTTCCTAGTGACTTTGATGAATAAGTCTACAGTGGTGAAAGACTTCCTCCTATCCTCTCCTTCCAAATGGCAAGGGGCAGTTAACTGGCTGAAAAAGAAGGTACATATAAATATTTTAAATTTTTTCCCACTTACACTTTCAGAATAAAGTTAATATAGTAAGAATACTGTGTAGCATTCTCCATTTAAATTTGCTACAAAATTTTCATTTTTTTGATTAGTTCACGGACAGGGTTGCAAAGTGAAGTTTTAAAGAGAAGACGGTGTCAAGAAAAATTGTATTTTGAAATATATACTTGATAATTGATATTTTCAAAGGTTTATAAGTACCAACTTTTATACCACTGATATGGCTGGTTGTATATGTAATCATCACAATGCATGTTATACAATCTGCAAATTTCAAATTATAGATGACTGAGCATTTCTGGTCGAGCACCACATCTGCGAGCGTGTCCAATGAAGACTCAAATCGCAAGTCCTTCCAGAGAACACAGAGTGCACAGGTAATTTGAAGTAGCTGCCTTTGGGTTTGAGATTTTATGAATTAATACTGATTTTCTAACTGCAAATAAATGTTACAGTCGAAATGATCATCTAAATCTAAATTATTTTTTGGCCTTTAAACCTTCAAAATCATCACCTTTGAAATACCATAGTGTTTAACTTATCAGCTTGTTAAGTTTGAGACCTTCATAATCTTAGAATTTTTTGGCCCTTAAGGTTTATGTGAGGAATATTTGCAATACAAAGAAATACTGGGCAAATGACATTGTATAAGTATTGATACAGTTTTGTAAATTTAGCTTTTAATTTGTTTTTCTTTCAGTATACGCTCCAAGAAGCAACAGCTCTTCTGACAGAGTTGGAAAATCATGAGTTCAGTGCCAGCAGTGGTAATGCTGCTGTGGCATCAACAACATCATCCTCTGGCAGCACCAGCAACAGCAGCAGTAACACAAGCACGGACCCCAAACCAGTGGCCCCTGCATCAGGGATGGAAACAAAGTCAGGAACTACAGCAGATGGCAGTGGCAGCAGTAGTGGTGATGTTAGTACGACAGCCAATTTGCCATGTCCACAAAATACAAACGCATCAGGGAAAGACAACCTTAAAGACAATCTCAAGTCCTCTAAAGTATTGTTTTAGCATGTAAATAGCTTATGTAATGTACAAATAGGATAGTCTGGATATAAGATTTTTTCTAATCAATTCAATATCATACTTGAAGGAGTATATTAAGTGAATTTATTACCCTTTTGTTATTGCCCCAGTTTTTTGTATATAAATTAAAAAAAAACAATACAAATTTTGTTCTAAATCAGAGTTTCCTTTGCACTTTAAAAAAAGCGTATGAATGAGGTAATGAGAATATCAATGACTGTCACTGATTTGCCAATTTACCTTTTTTTTACATCAAATTCTTGATTACTTTAAATCTCATCATGCCTCACAATCCTATTCTCAGAGAGAGAAAGAGAGAGAGGGAGAAAGGGAAAGTTTATATTAAGCCTTCTATTTCCAACGTACGTTATGACAAGAAATCCTGTTTGATTTGAAGAAATTGTTGTTTCCAAAAAATGTGAACTTGTTTGGGCTATTTCACATATTGTGAAATTTTGAGTTTGTGGAAATGCTTCATGCCTCTTCAATGTATAATCTTGTGCATATGTTTGTCTGCAATTCCTATGTAAAATGTCATGACAAGTCTAATAATTGTCATAGTGGTGATGTTTACTTTGCAGCAATGAAAGTTGAAAGGTCATGAGAAGTGACTTAAGTTGAAACAGTCCATCAGCGTTAAATTCACCTCATGGATAGGTGCTCTCACTTTGTCAATCAAAGTTAAAACCTTGATTATCTCGTTACTTATCGTTTCTTTAACCGTTATTTTATTTTTGTTAATGCCACATACGGTTTAGTCAGTCATAATTGGCTCCAAAGCAAAGATAGAATGTTTACACAATCATTATTTCTGGTTATATGAGCGTACTCTTTATTTTTAGTCAGTATGGCATCCATTCGAGAGCTACTTGTTCATGTGCGCTGACAGCGTTTTTGCACAGTTCCATGAACAGTTTGAGCAACGCTCTGAGCGTTTTTGAACGGTTAAAGAGTTAATCAAGAACCACCAGGTATGGATTTTTGAAGAACATGAAGAAAGGGTCCAATCTCCCCCCAAAGTTCATGAATGCGTGTATTAATAGGGACTTAAACAATCTATACTCACACATACTCTATTCCAAAGCTCTCGTCAAGTGTTCCAGACTGTTGTAGACTTATTACTGAATAATTTCTTCAGGAAATATTGATGTTCATAATAGCCTGTTATTTTGTCTAGAATTAGGTAAGTTACCTGTGAGGTAACTATGCAGTTTTACCTCGGCACCATTAGTAAAAATTAGTTACCCTGCTCTTATTTGGTGTGTAATGTTCTTTATGTATTTATGTTTTGGGCAAATTTATACTTATTATTTTAAATATCCTTTACACTATATTTTATATATCCATTACACTGTAAAGAAAGATTTCAGTTGAACAAAGTCTTATTTTGATGAAATGCAGTGCTTAAAGAACTTCTTGAAAAAACACCATGCACAATGTGGCCTTTGCTCTTTGAGATAGAATAAATTAATATCTGTGCACCATTGGGGCAAAGTAAAATAAGAGTTAATCCTGCATATACGACTTAAGTGAACTCTTTTGTAAGGAGAGTACTCATAAAGTAAACAAAAATTACAGAGATTAATGTAGCTGGAAGTTTAAATAATATATGTAATTGCTCTCAACCATATTGTTTTGTTTGTTTTTTTGTCTTGTTTTATACCAACTGTTATTGCTTAAAACCAATTTTCACGTTGTCTACTTTAAATGGAGCTTTTGTTTATTTTCCTAGCTGTTCCATGGATTATAACACTCTTGTCTCTTTGAATCTCTGGTATGATACCAAAGTAGCCATGCTGTAATGTTCTTAAATATTCATTTACATTCGGTTTAACTTACTGTCTTATTCTGTGCCGAAGATCTCTATTGTGTAACTGAATAAAGCAATGTTTAACGCTGAGCCACGGAAGTTGTACTTAGCAGTAAAATGTGATAATTGTATGGTGTCCCAAGTTTTGTGAAGAGTGAACAGAGAAAAATTATCATATATATATTACATACATCCTTTTCTATATTAAGATATCTGTTTAGAATTGCTTCAAACGTTCATGTAAGGTCTGTCCTTACTTATGTGCAAGGTATTCCAGTAATTTGAAAAATCTCACTAATGTTGTTTCTTCACTTTGAAAGGCTTTATTTTTTTACTTTTCCCACTACTAAAGTTCAATACTTGGCATAATAAACTTTGTTGAATAACTTAATTCTGATGATGTCGGACCTTCGCAAGTTATCTAGATAAATCTAGTAATTTTTTCTTTTCATTATTGGTATTGTCTTAAGTGCATTGATATGTTTTCGTGAAGTAATCTTTGTTTCAGTTCATACCATTCACTATGCAATTTGATATTTTCTTTAAAAGTCGAAAAACATTTGATAAATTAAGAATCCATATATATATATAAACAGTATTCTTGTTAAAAATACAGACACAAAATTAATATGACATGGTGCAAAACGTATCATAATGTTTTAGTATACCTCATTAATTAAACACCTGCAATAGTCAAGACAACAACATAGCACACAGTCACATACTTGCAGCACCTCAAATCAAGCATAGAAAATGGAAGGCGCAGTCGGTTGATGCCATGGACTGGAACTTGTACATAATTATGTTCCTCCTCCTATGTTTGGGTTGAGGACTCACTTTTTTTTCACAAACGTTGCTTTACTTTATTCTGTCCAAACAGTTTGCAAAAGCTATGAAAAGATAAAAAAATAATATAAGATTTAAAAAAAAATGTTTTTTACATTTTCAGATGGTTAGTTTTGATGCTGGCAAATGTTTTGGGAATGTAATAACAAATTTCGGAGAGTGTGTTATCATTATTTCCTTTGAACAAAAGTGTAAGTTCCCTATCCTGTGAAAGGTAAACCTTTTTGCAAATTGAGAAATTATCAAGGTTGATTTATGTTGTTATCTCTAATGTAATATTGTTTTTCTTCAGGGTTATATATAATTCACTACCTTTATATATAATATATTGTGTCTGCATTTACAAGCTTTTGTGTGAACAATTTGTCAAACCTTCATTGTGCTACTATGTTGACTGAAACTAAGAAGTCCTTCATAGATTCTTTTTCAAAAAATGCTTAATGCTTAGTCTGCATGAGAATTGAAATTTATCTCTCTGTATTTTAGGGACTAATTTGTCTGCCTTGAAAATCTTCTGTTGCTTTAATTTCGTTTTCGGTGTCTCCCTTTGTGTTAAATATTTCTAAGGATACATTCAGAATATGCTTCCATGTTTTCCTGTTGCTTGCCAAATAACACTTTCAAAAATGAATGTGCTGCTTTGGAGCATAAGAGAGACTGAATTATATTGGCAAGCTCTGTTGTTGGATTGTTGTGGTAAGTGCCATTCAAAAACAGATAGGGCCTATTGTTTGAAGATGCTGTGTGATGTGAAATTATGAAGCTCTTTCTTTTCTTTCTAGCCATTGCTGAGTTCACATAGATTGTTTTTTTTTAAGCAAAGAAGCAAAAATAATAGATCCAGTGTGGCAATATTCAATGTTATGGAAATTGTGAACGATTTGTGGGTTCTGGAATAAATCAGATTCCATGGACTCAAGGTATGCATAACCTAGTAGTTAGTCAATGATCTTCAAAATATTTGTCTCACAAGGTCCCGGTGACTTCCACTTGTGGTTCAAGATTCACTGCATCTGATTCCTATTGTTCCCTCCTTGTCCACATTAAACATACAGATGCTTCACTTATCTTTGTAACATTCATACACGCAGGTACTATATGTATCAAGTTTTGTTGTTGTTTTTTTTATTACTTTCAAACCACAGACCTATCCTGATTAGCATGTTTATTGTGTATTCAAGATTTATATGGTTTCCCCCTATGAAACGCAAGAGGAAAGATGTGAAATCATAACATGTTGCTGCTGATGCATGTGAATGTTTTTGTTCATTATAAAAAGCAAAAAGAGCAGCTTGGAATTTAAAATGTCTGCCTTAAAAATGCTGTGGGATTTTCATTACTGTACTGTTTTTTTTAACCAAATTTTGTAAATGAATTTCTAAGAATTTGTTGTATGCCCCATCACTGAGATTGGTCGTTGTTGCTGTTTTTTGTTTGTCGTTTGTTTTAGCCAGGTTGATCAGATTGTATCTAGTTTTTGTTGCCCTATGTTTTAATCTCTAGAGATTTATTATTTGATTTGTTGCAAAGTTTTTAAAGCTGTGATTTCTTTGAAATAATTGTTGATGTGAATTATGCCATTGTTGCTATGCCTATAATTCTGCTTGTATTTGTGATTACAAAAGTTTTTGCTTAAGATGAAAGCTGTGATGATTTGGTTCTATCATTTTTGAATGAGGAGGAATTATTTGGTTTTCTCTAATACCATTATCATCATTGAAATAACTAGTTAATCTGTATTATCAGAGAATCTTGATTCTGGTGCATGTTACAAAGAATACTGACATTATTTAACTTCAGTCTTTATATATCCCCCCTCACTCTAAAAATGTACATGGCGATAAAATACAAAGCGATTCTGAGTGCAATCAGCATCAAATGTAGAAAAATGCAAGTAGTCTTGGGATCAAATCAGCTGAAGTTATCTCACAGTCACAAACTATATGTACAAGGGTTTGTTTTTGTGCTTTAATTATATCCCCTATTTCATTGGAGTCTTAATTTAAAAAGGGATTTAAACAGAATTACTCCAGAGAGAAGAAATGTATTGATTTGACTTTAGTGCAATCGTACAAAGTTCTTGAAAAGTTTAACTATTGAAAAAGTGAATATGTCATCAAAAGTTTATACAGGCAAATGATCCTTAAAGACATTCAGATTTTATGTTACCAATGTAATGGGTTCAGTTAAGATTTTTCATCAGAACTTAACATTGTGTATTACTGTGGAAGAAAGTAATTTGTATTGACTACTATGGAGAAATTGATTCACTACCATTTTTCTAATGACAGGACTATGTTTGCTTGCCTTACATAATATAAAGTAAAATCTGTCTCAAAACCTGTTTTTTTTTTTTTTTTTTCTTAACTTTTAAAAAAGTTCAGCCTGAAGACCAATTTTTCTGTGTATGTGAGCAGGTCAACACCAATGGTGCTTGGGATATTGACAGCTTTGGACAGTGTAATACTAAAAGAATGTAAAATGGAAAAATAAATTTTTTCAAGATCGAATTTTTACAAATTTCTTATCTAAATATTCTAATGGAAAAAGATTTTCAACTTCACTATTCATTGTACTTTCAGAAAAAATTCCAAGTTGCCATGTTTAAAATTACATTTTAAAACTGACAGAGACGCAACTAATGTTTAGTTTGTTTGCCATGCTCAACCTTTCTTTAAATGGAAAGAATGCATAAAAACGCTCTTTAAAGAAAGTACATGTCTCTCACCTTCCTTACCCTGTAAAAATTTGTGATAATGCTATCCCACAAACCAGTCTCCACGGCTCATTTTTCATAATGCTATAACAGTATTCTTTAAATTTAAGAATATGCAACAACCTAAAAATGGATAATCATAATAAATAGTAATATAATTATGCACCTATAAATTGTGCCTCTTAAGCTAGACATAATTTTCCTTTGAATGAACTGCAAGCAAGGTTTCTTTGGAAGAAAAAAAAAAGAGCGATTTGGATTTTTAATTTTTTTTTATGTGATCTGATCACAGCAATTCACTTCATATACATGTACATTTACCAATTAACACAATGTAAAAAAAAATGTAATAAACATCACATAAGTGTCATGTTTGCAAAAGTTGAGCAATGTGTGGATTGATCTTGCTAATATTTTAATCAGAACTATGTTTTATTCAACCCTGCTTTAAGCCTTTAGCCTGTGGGCAGAATAAACACTATCAAAGTTTCAGTATGTCTATCAGAATAAAAATTGAAGTTAAAAGCTTCAAATCAAATGGATCTTAGGTGTTTGAAAAGCAAATCACAGACTCCTCAGTTTTATTATTTTTTGTACATCTACTTTCTTGTTTCTATACCAATATGAGTAATGAACTACGACATTAAATTTTTTTGCTTGTGCAAAAAAATCACCAAATTAATACATTTTTTCTTGCCAGGGGTTTTTTGTACTAGCTTACAATGCCATTTTAAGTCTACTATACAAAAGGTGACAATGTAAAAAAATGAATAACAAAATGGGGGGACAAATGATGACATTTTTATTTATAAAACTGACATCAGATCTAACGAAAACACAATTCAAATGTAAAGCTAGAGGAAAATAATGTTTAATGAAAAAAAAAAAAAAGAACATCCTACTCGCAGTAGTACATAAACAGTTTAAGCAAAAAAAAAAAATGAACAACAAAAATAAACATCTGTATATAGTCAAAACAGTGAGTATGGATTAAATCTGTTTTTCCTTTTCATAAGTGGAGTGATTATATTCAATACAAAAGCAAGCTGATATAAATCAGGCAGTGCAAAATGCTCCTCATGGCAAATTCAGGATTCTAAATAAAGAATGCAGGTTGACGTTGCTGTCCGTTATTTTAATTTTAAAAAAATTATTTATCAAGGGCAAACATTACAAGATTGTACAAGAGTCTTATGGATCCTAGAACATGCAAGTACTACAAAACATTTGGTGCTTGACCAAAGATTGCAAACAAACAAAAAATACCCTTTGAAAGGCATGGGTATCTTGTATTGGTTAGCTTCTTATTTTGTCTGTGGGCCATCTATTCAGCCAAACTGATTCAAGTGATTGTGTCCTGCTCAATAAATGTGTGGCACAGGACCAATGTAGAGCAAAAAAAAAATTATTTTTTTTTGGTATCTACAAACACAACTGAGGTGTTGATGAAAAAACTCAAAGATCTTCAAGATGAGAATTAAAATGTTACTTGTTTTAACAAACAAGCTCATCTAGCTGAAAGCTGGATGCGTATCTCAGCGTACCTCTTTCTTTACGGAAACAATTCACCAAGATGATATTTAGATTGAAACAAACTACAGATTTTTCACCACTTTCTCTTTTTCTTTTTTTTTTCCATCTACATAGGTACTTTCTTTTCAATTTCACATATGAACTCACAAATGTAGAAAATCACCTTTCATGCAAAAAAACTTGATTTCATTTTAAAGGATTAGAAATAAAAAATACCTTCACGATTGAAAATGAGCAAAAAATGAAACCAAACCATTCAATTATCACTAACAAAAAGACTGCACACTTCATGCTTCTGTCATGATAAGCCTGTGTGGGTCAATAACTCGTCTTTAAATCTTTAATATTCCTTTCTAACCTGATAAGCCCCAATCCTCTTTGAGACTGGTTTTTTAAACATAGGCTGTTGTAATACACTTTGTGACAAGGAAGAGAAAAAGAATCTCCAGCAAATTTTTTTAAATTCCATCCTTTGTTTGTGGGTTATAAGAGAAGGATTTATCCACATAAAGTGATATTTGGAGAAATGTCTAATTAATACGAGCTCTGACCAACAGATGACATAGTATTAAGAATGCAACCACTGGAAAACGTGCAGTCTGATAACATCCACAAGATCAAATTACTATCATCACCATTTGCTATTCCAACAGCAATTATGACAGTTTTTCTATTCAATCTCTTTGCGTGCATCTTTTATACCTCCACTCCTATTTATACTAGCCTGAACAGTAAATGTTTCCTTTGCAGGATTGCGAGCATTAGTGTGCCACATGTCAACCTATAATATACATATTGTATTTGCACTTTCTTTGTTTAAAAAGTTGCCCCTCTTAAAAAACTAAATAGACTGCACTTATCTTTTTGATCAAAACTTTACATTTCACTTCCCCTTTCATAACAATAAATGTCATTCTCTTTAAAAAGGCTAATTGGTTCAAAGAAAGTGCAGCTTCAGATACATACAAACATTATAAAGCCCATGTACATTCATCAATTGCAACATATGATGTGCAACATGTGTAAATGAAATGTCAGTATCATGCATTGTCAATATTATACATCAATTTCAAGATTAAAGAAGTTAGTTAAGAAAATGTTTTTTCTCTTTTAATATGTTTTACTTAATAGTATTTTTAACACAATGAAACACCAGCTATTATGGGTCAAAATGATGGATACATATATACAACAAGGTAAGAATACAGAACAATTGTTTAAATAAAAAAGGAAAAATTAATACCAGAGTAAAATTTTCTATAAGTTCTCCAAGCACAAATTATGCTGGCTCCTCCTAACTTGCCACAATTGTTTAGTTTGCATGTTAGTACAGTTACCCATATTCTTCATAATCAACACTATAGAGTCAGGAGTGAAGTCCCTCCACCACACTGATAAAGACTAACCAAGTGTCAAACCTGTATGTATATTTCATCTTAGGAACATCACATTTAGATCTACCATGTGTGGCCACATGATTTTTAGATTTTACTTCTATTTGTACATCAACTCCCCTTAGACTTAGTAGAAAACTTTAATAATAACATATCCTTAAGAAAAAGTTTTGACTAAGTTAGTATCTAGTATGATACTTTTGATCAAAATTTAAAGACTCATTGAGAAATTTTACAGGAATATTCAAAACATAAATTAACTCCAGTTGCAGCATACTAAAGCTGCTTGATCTAATTCCTTTACATACTGGTATCAATGATGTTAAAACTGTCCTATGTCTTCAAAAAGAAACAAAATTCATATTAATTATTACATAGAAATAAACCCAGTCTGGAGCTTATATTACACCCAGCACTGGCCAGCGCTGCAAAAATACAGACGGTTTACCAAAAACCATAGTATATCAATTCTCTGGTACTTGTATATACATAAATTATCTTAGTTCAATGCTCTTAGCAAAGTTTGCAAACTCACAGCCTCTCAGCATGCATAAATGTTATCATTGCAAAGAATCCTAATTCACAGACACACAATCAAAGGCATTCTTTTATTTTGAATAAGGACATTCTTGTCATAACATTGATATCTTGTGCTGTAGCATAAGTAAAGATCGAGCCAGTCAAATTCCTTTTGATCAAAGTACTGGAGCTTGATTCACCTTGCACCTGCACTAGCATTCTTTCATATCAACCTAATGGACAACTTGCACTACCATAAGCCCAGAGCCCTCATTATATCCTTGTACAAATCTGTACATCTAGCCTCACTATAAATCATCCAACACAAGGCATTCAACGCTTATATTTCACGCCCGAGAGCCAGATTAAATCTTGTTGTTTCTAAACAGTTTTAGTGCCAGCTTTTACAAGCTAAGGTGGCACAGGAGGAGTGTCCCTTCCCCTCCCCAGCACCCACCAAACACATTTTCAGAACATATTCAGAGATCTTTCACACATTGTCAAGCATGCACTTTTTTCAAAAATCTGCAAATTCCTTGGCACATTTTTCAGTGGACGAGATGCGCAAAGGTTCCTCTTCATAATCATCAAAATTGCCCGTGTCACCAGCACCCTTCGTCTTTGGCACAAATGGCGCTTCCACCTAGTGGGAAATAGAGATACAAAGGATATATAAAGATGTGCAAACATCAATTAGTTTTAGCATTGTTCTTTTTGAAGTGTTTTGTACAAAATTAGCAATGATAATTGCTTGCTTTATCAATCATAAAGAAAATGAATGAGCTTGGAGGCAGACATTTAACAAGGCACTTCATAAGTTGCATTATCAGTGCAAATATAATTATGCAACCACATGTCTTTAAAAAATAAATCCACAGGGCAAACTTCATGCATTTTTTCAATTTCACCACAGCTGCTCACCTTCCTTTGGTAGATGGCAATCCAGTCTGTGCTGGCAAACCACTTGTGATTCTTTATGTCATTGACACCGTTCTTGAGGTTGCCATAGCGCTTTGTGAGGTCAACCTGGAGCAGGTTGCGTAGCAGGTCCTTCAGGTCTGAGCTGAAGTGGGACGGGAAGCGCACCTGGAAGCCAAACAGAGAGACATAATAGTAAGGCTGCGTAGCTGCGTGGTTATCAATACTACATCTGTTTAACTTTTTGCCAATACAACATTGTGTTCTAACTGGTTGAGAGTGTAATTTTATAACATTGTGATGGAACTGGATACATGTACCAGGTTTGAGAATATGCCAAGAGCTTTCAGCATCAAATGAAAGCTCATCTTTTAAAGCCTACACATTTCTCTAGGTAAGCTTTGCAAAATGCAGGGTTTCAAAGCCTTTTCATGATTACCAACCTAGTTGACATGTATTGAAATAAAGTTTACATACTTCTAAATCGATTTTTGATGGACAAGCTCCTACCTTTCCTGATACAATTTTCTCATAAATCTGTATGGGCTGATCAGCGAAGAACGGTGGGTAACCTGCTGCCATTTCATAAATAAGCACACCCAAAGCCCACCAGTCCACAGCTTTGTTGTAACCCTACAGAAAAGTTAAAAAAAAAACACATTAGAAGAGAACACAAAAATTTAAAGAATAATAAATTTTGAGATAATAAAGGTAAAAAAAGGTTATTAGACGAGAAAAATTATGGTATAAAATACAATGTACTTTTAAAAAACTTCTGCGGGCTGAAGGGAAATTCTAAAACGTAGGCTTACAATGACAACCCAAAATGTGACAATCTTGTGTTTCTTTTCCCCCCACAATCTTACCATCTTCTTTTAAATAACTCAATATATGTGCTCTGCATCCTGATCATTGTGGCTCTACAAAAATAACAACTTATCTTAGTTCCAGCAATTTGGGACATGGAAATTCGGGACATAGGAAACATGAATAATTCCATAAAATCCAGGCATTTATTTTTTGTGCAAAAAGAACCAAAAATAGGATTATAGAGAAGGTCATATTTTAATGTAATTCTTAACACAAATATATCAAGCCATAAATAATGATAAATGCGGAAACAAAATTACATGGAGATAACCTCCATGATTTTGAAAATGTGCAAAACTAGAGAAGCCTCAATTGAACTGAAGTAGAGCCAAGCTGGGACCGACCTTGCTGAGGATGATCTCCGGAGCCAGGTACTCAGGGGTACCACACAGGGTCCAGGTCCTGCCCTTTACCCGCTTGGCAAAACCAAAATCTGTCACCTGCACACGGCAAGCAAGTGCCATCAAACACAATGGTATGAGTATACATTCAACATAACAAAGACAATCATAATGAAGGAAGAAGCCAGATGGTGATTATAATGACATTAATGGGGTAAACGATGGAATATGTAGATGGGAGCATTGGCACCGAATTGAGTATGGTTGTTAAAGATAGCAAAAAATGAATGGTTATCAGAGTTTGCCCATTCGCCCGGTGTCATTCTGAAGTTATTTGCTTAGAACCAGTTTAAAATGTAAGGTGATCTAGGGTCTATACTAAGAGTGGTGAATTTTATGATTCTAAAGCTTGTCTAGTTATAACACTGTGATGTGCATCCAGTGTTTAGTAGGACAGATATTTAGTTGCCATTCTTAAAAATGAAATATTTTTCAATGATGTTGGCGATTAACAAAAAAAAAATACAATTACAATGATATTTTTGTTGCCTGTCATGTCAGTAGGATCTACGACTGTTAATATCTTATTTCTTCATCTTTGTTTTAATTTTGTTACAAATTATTATTATTATTATTATTATTATTATTATTATTATTATTATTATTATTATTATTATTATCATCATCATCATCATCATCACCACGACTATTACAATCATTACAACGAACTGAAGTCCCCTCCTGTTCAATGTTAGTGCAACTCTATGAGCACTTTATATCTCGTAACTTTTCATAGCCACCAACGTCTAGTAAAAATCTATTAAATTAAATAGTTTAATGGCTCCTTCTCTCTTTTGTAACTATAAGCTTATTGATAGGAATGAAAGGGAAATTTCGGAAACAAAAATTATTTTTAAAAAAGTGATGGGTATATCAACAATTTTCATGAAATCTACAAAATATCCTACAGCTACATAATTGTCGGTTATAAAAACTACATGTACATAGAAAGGAGAAAATAAAACGGAAGGAGTCTATCTCGAATTATTTAGAGAGAAGGTAAAATTAAATTGAAAAAATATTAAACATAAAGGTTGGAATGTGGGTGAGTGGGTGTGGAGGAAGTGTTTCTAGATTCGGCCTATGCCCTGAGCTAAGCGATCCTTGCAGTAATGACACCAGGCGATCCGGCACTAGTGGACACCTCTCTGGGAATTTAATTCATGTTCTACGTCAATCGTGAGGAAGAAACTCGTTTCGTGTATCTCAAAACACTAATATTGGATGCAACAGAGATGTTAATACACAGCCTACAAGATGGCCATTGCCTAACATTGCTCGCACACGGTCCTAAATTTCTCTGTGATCATGTTGAGACTTGACTACCAACATCATTAATGACAAGGACAGGTTAGAGGTGACGTCTCATTTGTTTGGTTATTCATTTCACTTTTTCAAACCGGCTTTGCTTTGTTCAAAAACGTGAATATTTAAAATGCCCATGTCGATGCATTCCAATGACAAGCATCATGGGTGTGAACTGAACACCATAGGTCGGGGTGGAATCGAATAGTGACCTATTAGTAAAACCAAGAAGGGAAGCAATTCGCGGCCGAATTCTTGTGATTTGGCGGACGTTTTTTTTCTTCTTCTTTTTAACAAAGCGAACAGCAAATTTGTGTTTTGAAGCTGATGCGGACAAAACTAATTTTGTTGACACATATTGTCGATTTGACACTGGTTTGAATCACGTCTTCTGATTTCTCTCAGTTTCAGCTTCTTCCATTTATTGATTAAGCAGAGCGGTTCAAAGCTGCGTGTAGAATTTGCTTTTGATGATTCCATTTGATTCTAAAGGTCCACTAAACCTTTCAGCACGATGACTTCTCAATAATATTGAAAAGGATAAAAAAAAAACCTGCTCTCTATCTCGTATTTCAACGCCCGATGCGTGTGAGAGTTTTGTAGGACCAATGTGTGTGTTTTTTTTTCCAGTCCTCTGGGTCTATCGGTGAGTTGAGAGTCCAGTTAGCAAGCAAATCCCGCTAAAGCTCATTGTGTATCGATCGGAAAGTCCTGTGGACACAGCAACGCCCAGGGGTGGCCTTTAATGTTCATCCCAGGGTCCGGAGCTCGGCCATTTCCAACGATAACCCTTGTCGATCATCCTCCGAGATGGCACAAATCGCCTTTATCACATCCCCAACCCCTTCTCAATCCCTGGTCTTGGTAGCGGGATGGGAGACAAGACTTGATGTATCTGCGCTGCTCTCTTGTTCCGCGGCAGAGGGCCGAGCTCATTAGTCTTCGGTGGAGATTTCTGCTTTCACGGCCTTCCCTTCCTGAACTCTGGGTTCGGACTTGTACATTATCGTTAGAGTAGCTTGGCCACAAGTTTTCGTATGTAGCTTGGCCACAAGTTTTCGTATCAAGGCATGGCTACCAAACTGTAATTTACTTTAGAAAGCTGCCATCTTTATACTACAACGTTTTATCAAATTCATAAATACTCCAGTTATCAGTGGATATATAAGTCCCTGAATTGGCCAAAACTAATCAATTCCATATTACCCCCCCCCCCCCCTAAGTCTTGAGAAATTAGTGTTGGTGGCGGAGAAATTAGGTCTAAAAGAAGAGAGCGCGCTGATTTGTATATCCTTTACGCACAAAATCATATACTATATATATACATACGAGTGAAATGAGAAAATGATTATGACAATGTGATTTATGCTAAATGCATTATTAAATAAAAATTTATGCTAAATGCATTATTAAATACAAACAATAAAATTAAACCATAGAAGAACCATGAAGAATAAAAACATAATGATAAATTGAAAAAAAAAAGCTAGACAGATGTTTTAAAAGATTTAAAAAAAATGCTCAGTGCAGTTTTAGGGGGAGAAAGTGCCCGGTTCAAATCTTAAGAAAATGATTGATTAAAAAATTAAAATGAAGTACTTAAATAACGACGTGTATAATAGACATTTTAACTTAAGAAATGGAAAAAAAAAGAGAAAGATAGAAACGATTTGGAGGAGTTCTGGCCAGTTTAACTGTGTAGATAATTGATATGATGTAACATGAGAATGGTTTGTCTGTTGTTTACTTTATGGCTGTGTGTGTATTGTATTCACGTCATCGTTGGTTGGGCCAACAACACAAGAAAGAAAACAGGCTACAGGGATGTCCATCCAGTTCAGGTCTTGTAATAAATCTTTTGAAACGTTGCACACATTTAAAACTGCGATACTTACATGTATAATTTGAGTGGGGATGAAAATGGATAAACCTTTTTTTTTTATTTAAAAATTTCAGTTAGCTTATTTTATTTAAAGATGATTAAGAATATTAAAAAAGCCATACCAAGAATGAGCAAGGACACTATAAATTATAGAGCCAGTAATTGTTCAGTTTGGATAGACACCCCTGAAGCGTTTGGTTAAAAGAAAACTAGAAAAAGGTTACTCACAGGAAGGAAGCAAAAAGCACAAGTAACGGCAAAGTGAGCATGCGGGTTAATATCAAGCATAAGCATTGCAGGCAAAGTAAATTAATAATAAATAAATAAATGGATAAACGTCTAATAAACATGCTTCATACATTATATTGGTCACACAAAAATGCAAGACCACGTCTTAAAATGTCATGATATTTTGATACACTGAATGCGATATGAATTAATACAGAGCTACAGCATGATGGATCTTGGTCTACTCCAGACAGTGCACGATGCTACTAATTATATCACGTACATGTCAGCTTAAAAAGAAGCATACTTAACATTTTATTTGACAACATTTTAAATTCACATTTCCCGTAAGAATTTACTTTTAAAACTTGCTGGTGCAAAATAATAATAATAATAATAATAATAATAATAATAATAATAATAATAATAATAATAATAATAATAATAATAATAATTATAATGAAGATCATTCATATGGCGCCAAATCCCGTGCTAGCAGCTCTAGGCGCAAAATGTATTAGTTCCCCTTGAAAGAATGGCACAATTATTACATACTACAATGCCAATTGTTATATTAAGGCAGGAGCTGATTTTTCTTTTTTAAAGGAAAAAAAGAAGAAAACTATCACTGTTAATGAGCTTTGAGAGGTAACACCACACCCGAAATAGAAAAATCTATCCACAGGAAGGCAGGGTTGAACAGCGGGAAGACCAGGTTACACACATTAATAGCAAGAAACACCAAGGCGTAAAATAGAGGGGTTTTCTAGAGGTGTGAGAGAGAGAGCGTGAAAGATAGAGAGAGAGAGAGAGAGAGAGAGAGAGAGAGAGAGAGAGAGAGAGAGAGAGAGAGAGAGAGAGAGGGAGAGAGAAGGGGAGGGGGGACAGGTGACATGTTGACAGAGAAGGGCAAAGGGTAAACACAGGGCGGTCTGGGCGTACGACTTAAATGTGACGAGTGCATGACTGAAGGACTTGTGGGAAAAGTACGAATTTGCTTGTCTCCTATTGGCTAAATCTTTTCTTTAATAGAGATCTAAAAATAGTGAAGGTCTGCCTACATAAACAAATCAAAGCTGATTCTGTCGACTTTCCGTCTTCTTGACAATAGCGTGCAAGCATGACTTTGAAAGAGGAACACATAAAAGTAGCCAGTCCGAGAACAAGACAGACTCAAATACGTGTTTAAATTTGAGCTGAAGAAAGCAGAGTGTAGTAAGAGGCTGTGTACCTGACACAACGACTTACATATAAAATAGTTGTTTCCTGCAGGGAATTTGAACTAAATCGAAAAAAGATAGCGTGAGGGAAATTTTGAATCCTACAGACATCAGCCTTTTCATTGGCCGTTTGGGATCATTTAATCTGCATTGACCAGGCGGTACAAACTGTTCGACTAAAGGACTTCTGGGACAAAATATTAGCAATTGAAAGGGATATTAAGGGTGATTAGGGCAAAACACAGGCTTGCGCTTGGGAGAAAGCGGTAGTTTTTGTTTCTTATACTAAAATAGCGCTGGCAAAGGAAGGATAGGATTGAGGGGGGAAGTGGCAACCCACGAATTGCAGCCGATAGGGGATCAGAACTAGCTAGCATAGACAAGCCATCTTTCAGGATGGTTCGAAAATACATGTATAAACTATGTAGGATGGTGCAGGAAAAAACAACCCTTTGACAATAGCCGCAATTATCTAACTATACGTCCTCTGCAAAGTTAATACTAGTTAACTATAATTTATGTCGGTTTAAAATTTAGAAAGAAAATGTTCATGCCTTTTGTCAGCTAAACCATTTAAAATTAAACCAAAAAAATTGAGCCATATTCTGAATGGACCCCACCACAATTTATGATTGGTTTCCCGGAGATGCTCTTAGAATATAGAGCTATATGAATTTAAAAATTGACAAAAGAGTGACTGGGAATGATTTTCGATCGGCGAGTAGAAGAGCAATGTAGCATGAAGAGCAATGGAGAAGCAACAGTTAAGTCATATTTATATCAAAACACTTCGCTGAAGCGTATTTTTGTGGGCTTGCAAGCCCAAAGCCAGCCATGCGCATCACCCATTACTATTTCATTATTTTTTTAAACATCTTTCCCCTGTTAATGTCCCAACCTTTCTATAAATCTAACCTAGAAGCAGGTGAATGGGCCTGAACCCGTCATGGCAAGAGACTGTCACCAGATAAATCTCTAAAAAAATTGGGGGTGAATCAATGGGCCAATGCAAAATGTTAGTAAGAGATAAAAGCAGGGAGATAGGGCGGGTTGCTTTAGCAGACTGAGTACATGAGGGAGAGAGAGAGAGAGAGAGAGAGAGAGAGAGAGAGAGAGAGAGAGAGAGAGAGAGAGACCAAGTGTCAGGGAAAAACCCTGCTACTAGCCACTCAAGCCTGATGAATGAAGTTTAGGTGGATATGATTAGCTATTTAGATAGACAGACTGACAGACATATAGTCATGTAGAAAGATAGGTGGACAGACAGGTTGGTGCAGTAATGAAAATGAAAGACATTGGTTTATAAGCTAGGAGAGAGTGAAAGATCGACATGTAGAAGACAAAAAGTATTGTTTTGTTTTTTATTTCTTGTGACAGCTTTGGAAAAGAAGATGGAGTCTGGCATTGTGCTACCGGTTCTAGCCAAGCAGCGCGTTGACACATCATACCAAAGACTTCTACAAATTATTTGAACAAGAAGCACCGTCACCAATCTATACGACTCTATGAAAGCGTGCCCACAGAAAACTGTGGTACCAATGATGACTGATTACCAATTTGTTATAAAATATATACATTTAGCATTAATGTTGCTTTACTTTCCTTTATTTTATTGACTTTGAAAAGCGTTCGCTTTTATTGTGGAGAAAGGGAAGAAAGCTGGTTTTGTGAGGTTTGAATTTACGTAGAAACTGTGATCCTTTGCAAGGAGTGTGGGACAAAAGCTGTGTTGTCCTTAAAGAGGTAAAGGCAATTTAAAATGGTGTGGGACTGGGTGGAAGAGGTTAGGGTCAAGAGTTGAAATTGGAAATTCACGAAATAGAAGATTAAAGAGAAGGGAAAAAATAGAGAGAAGGAAAAAATCGAAACCCAGGTCGTTAAAAATGTGATATCTCAGTAGTCGCGGTCCAGTCCATACCTTTAAATAACCGTAGGTATCTACGAGTAAATTCTCAGGTTTTAAATCTCTGTACATTATATCCAAGTGGTGCAAGTATTCCAAGACCAACACTATTTGTGCAGCGTAAAATCGGGAATGCGGCTCGCTGTCAAAGAGAAGTGGAAGATACACATGTATGTATATGTATAGGTATATAAAATATCAATCACAAACAAACAACCCGACTAACAAACGCTGAACTGCTGCTATTGTTGTAATAAAAAAAAATTAGCAATGAGGAGGGAAAAAAACGATAATAAAATCAACAACAAACAGGTTGTTAAAACGAAACAGAACAAAATTGATAACTTGAAAAAAAAAAACGAAACAAAACTGCTCAAAGGTCTGTCCAGAGCCCAAAGTTTAGATGGAAGAGTGCCTATCTGAGAAAACTTCATGGTCGGGATAGTTTTTGTTTCGGGCAGCTTGAGCTAGTGGCAAGAATTAAGATTTAAATAAGCGATGAGAGAGAATACGGAGGGAACAAAATAATAAATAGAAAAAGCCAAAGTGAAACTAGTAATATAAACATCGGGTAGGAGAAAGCTCTAGCTAGAACCACTTGAGCGCAAACGTGTCTGGTTTGCTGCTGGTATCTACAGGTGAGTGTTCCTACACTTAATTTGAATTAAGAGTTAATTGGAAAGTTAAAAATATGTACTTTTTAGACACTCTGATAAAACCAAATATAGAAACTTAAAACAGGAACCGAAAGCCTACCATAGTTAGCGCAAAGCGGAAAAAAGTCCTTTGAAAAAAATATGAGAGGAATAGAAATAAAGATCAGTATTCCACACTAAAGCAGCGCTTATTAAAAATCATCTGGCAACGGTCAGGCGATTGAGTACTCTCAAGTTTTGTTTGGTTTTTACAAGGAAAAAAATGAAACTAAAGCTGAAAAATGTGAAATAAGTAAAAAATTAAGAGGAAAACGAAACATAATTTAAAAAAACAAAACAAAAAACAATAACATAAAAATTGGAAACGTCCAAAAATATTGCTCAACAGCCGACAAGTGTGTAATGAAGACTAGGCAAGGTCAGGACCTGCGAACAAATGTGTGTGGTTGTGTGTCACATAACACGCCAGCAAAGTGTGGTGGTGATTCATTCTGTATTGTTGTTCTTTCAGTGTGCGGGGGAAATAGGCCAGGCTACGTAGGGGAAGATAACTGTAGAAGTGGTTGCAGTGGTGGTGGCAGGTTGTTGGCAATGCAGGCACTTACTTTGCAATACCCGTGGGGATCTATGAGCAAATTTTCTGGTTTCAGATCCCGATATACGAGATCCAGATAATGCAGGTATTCAAAGCTCAATATAATTTGCGCTGCATAGAACCGGGAGTGGCCCTCACTGTAGACGGGAGGGAGAAGGGAAGCAGGGAGGAGAAGAGAATAAGGTGAGTGGAACTGTGTTGGCGTTGGGCTCACACGACGCATGATGCAAACTGTTGACACAGTGGACTGACGCCACACGCGCGCTCAGGACACAACTGGACAAACTACACCACGTGACACAGGGGTTGCCGGGGGACGCTGCGAGACGGACAGACCAACAGACACGCACACACCTTCTTACACACTCACAGAATTAGAAATGGAACAGCTTTCTTAAACGAAAACGGTTTAAAAGACACGCATGTCGTTTGGTAAATAATTTAAGTTAAAAATGTCCCCCTTCTAAAATTTTTAATTTAATTTACCATCTTACAATTCTTAGCTAATTTTCCCTCGTCTTCAGCTCCCAGGAGCAAACTAAAGAACGCGGCTTGACAAAGGTCGCTTAATAGAGATCGTTTCTGTATGAAAACAACCCGTGAATAGGCAGTTTGTGATGAAATAAACCTGCTTTTGATTGCTATTTTCATTTTATTTTTTACTTTTAAAAAGAGTTGTCATTTCTCTGATTAATTTAAACGGAACCTGCTCTTACAGATAATTTTTTTTTGGCGCATACCAAAGAACAACTAGGAATGAACAATACTAAAAAAAAATTGCATCATCTGAATCTTTTTAAAAATTAATGTGGAAAAGGGGGAGTAAGAAAAACTGCACATTACAGTTTTTTTTATTTTTTGCATTATTTTAAAATACAAAAAATGTTTCATGTAAATCTGCCACCAATTTGGAATTTTAAAAAAAATTAAAAAAAAAGAAAAATGAAAACCTCACAGTTGGAGAAAAACCTACAAACATATACACTGGAAAACCACTATCGTTCTCGCACATCCAGAACAATCAGTAAAAAGTGCATTAAAACTAAAGGGACGTGAACGTTTTTTCACTGATGCAACCGCCAGCCGGCTGCAACAATGACAAGACTGGAACCAACGAATAAACTACTGAATGGTCCATTATCTGGATCATAATAAAAAAAAACAAAGACTTCAAAAAGGACTTCTGACAGCATTATCATGAAACATAAGACTGGGATAAAGAATGTAATAGCTCCGGGTTGAATTTCTGAAAATGAAAACTTTCATAATTCAGTTTGAAATTATGCAACATGTGAAGAGACATTCATCTATCAACAAAATGAAACAAGCCACACATTTATATCTTACATATTATAACATATAAAGATTTATTAAAAAAAATATGATCACATTTCATAACAATAATCCTGAATATTTATGTATAGTTAATATACTTAGCATTATGTGATAGACAAAATAATTTAATTTTCCATCTGAGAAAAACGTTATTTACGCTGTGCATAAACCAAGAGAATGAGCTTCTGCAAATTTGATTTTTTTTTATTTCATTTCAGGTAAACATAAGTACGATCAACTATACCGGTGGCTATTGGAGAAATATAAAATACAACCTTCAGTCCAATGTGCAGTTAAACAAATCTAATAGGTTAAATTAAATCTAATGAGTATACTGTGCTTATACTTTTTTTTGGCATGTTGGCGCACATAATTTTGCCGTGCTTGCTTTTTCATCCACATGGTATTTCTAACTATACTTCTCGTCATTGAATTATAACCTCGGCCTTGCGACGCTACATTACCATAATCAATAACTAAAATTCTATTGCACTTGGGAAAATGAAAGAAGGAAAAGAGCCATAAAATTAGCATGCCCATTCCCCTTAGAGGCTTTCCTCTCACGTATACCCACAACACCATAATTGTCTAGTCTGGCAGAGCCTAAAGTAAACCTATTCGTGAACGTGGAAAGGAACATGAATATTAAGTTATCATACGTGTAAGTTTGGTCGATTTACAATAAATGACTACGCTTGGCATATTCAGTGAATGTGAAGTAAGCAAACCTATCCGGTCGAATAATTGAGGTGATAACTGTACGATGATTTATGTCACCTTGTTTGCTCTTTTCAACCTTGCATAAAAGGAGAAAACTAGCAAGTTCAGCTAAAAGTAGACACTTTGTTTAATAGAAAAGACAACAGCATGATCGAGGTGTCGGAGCTTTGGTTGATTTTTTAAATTTATTTTTAACTTGTATAACGGTAGCAGGACGCACAGAATAATTACAACCCGTGTAATGAGCTAGCTATCGGTGATGGGCGGAGGAGACAGATGGGTTATACCGTTCAATTAGGATCGTTTGTCAGTCTTCCACCTAATGCGACAAGGACTGCGTACTAAACAACGATGCATGGCATGACACTGTGAATTTGTAGGGCGCATAGCTGCTGCAGAGCAACGCTGCAAACCAGGTTCCCTGGAGTGTCCCAAATGTAAAAAGTCAGGCAATCCAAGCTTTGGACGTTACGAATGTTTGTTTCCTGGTCTCACAAGCTTACACCAGGCCTGAGGCTATTATTCGGCCGCACTGGGGATAGACCAACGTATTTAACATGCACAGCGTAGGCGTCTCCTGTCCCTGGGCAGATAAATGGGTTGATACCAACTTGAGATGGTCACTAATAATTATATGGTAACAGCTAAGCGGTCTTAGACAAACCCCCTATTAACAGAGCAATATTATCTTGATAAAAATATTAACAAAAATCCCAAAGGATTTGTGAACATACGGTTCTGTTTCACCCACAGCATAATAAAACCAAGATAGACTGCAAACAATGTCCAGTCTTCCCATAGTTTCAGATGTAAAATATAACACTCCTACTGACTATTGAGACATTCGCTCATGGCTGGGAAATGTCTGATACATTGAATAAGGCCAGGCAAAAAGTGATGCACACATTTTTTACATTAACTCTCCACTATGACTCTTTTGGACAAAGACTTTTTTTACATCATTGGAGAGTCACATTTTCTTTATTTCAAGTAAAAAAAAAGAAAACAATATATTTTCAAACAAAGTCCAGACAACTAAAAGCGATCCAGTGCACCCCTTGTGGTATGTCCACACTGATGACGCACACAACATTGTCAGACCGGACTTTATCATCCGGGCCGGAGAGCCCGTGGACATTCATTATCAACATTAGCAAAGAGAGCGCGTCAGTAATCCCCCCTCCCCCCTTTCCCCTCCTCTGAGAGCTCGGGCCTGGATAAATCTACATTCCACAGTTGCTGAGAGCAGTTTATCCTATTAAATTCCCCAACAAACTGAGTGGACGTTAAATATATCAAAAATTATATTTATTATAGTAGGCGAGAACTAGGGTAAGCGAAGAGCAGTCATAACCGGTAACAAGAATCTTGCAGTTCAGTAAACTATATGCCTCCGACATTGCGCTCTCTCATCAAGAGAAAAAATAATGCGTTTCTGAAACCCACCAGGCCACCTTCTTTATATAAAATAATATATGCAAGAATCTAGGCTGCGGAAGCCATTTCTTAAAATATAGCAGAGTGTATAATTGTGTCTAAAACTTGCGAAGTCTTACATATTCTGATTTTGAGTACTTGAATTTTTAACGAGACTAATGTGAGCAGCCTCCTTGCTGTGGCATTTTCCTCTACTTAAAGATCTTTTTAATATCGATCCCTTAGTTGTTTTTTTTGCAAAGAATATGGTAAGGAAAACGTGCCAAATTAACCGTGTAGCTTGTTCGTTCTTCGTCAGTGGAAGAAGATACCATGCCCTCTGCAAGCATCGCTCCTATCTACAGAGCATCGACACTGGGGGCTGAGACATTCTACACAACAGAACGAGGACGGTCCGGGCCACAGGTGCTTCAAAAAAAAGTATGATCCCTATCAGTATTTACCTTTAATATAAGGGTAAACAACTTTCCGGGATACAGTAATCTTATCCAGCCCAAAGAATTAAGGCCTGGGGCAAGCCGAAAACGAGAAGGCCTCCGTTTTTTTGGTATTAGAATTCCAAGAGCATGGTGACACAAGAAAAGAGCATGGTGACACAATGAAAGTCGACGAATAACCCCGCCGGATTAGCAAAGAGGGTTACAATGGAGGAAAGTTTCAGAGAACGCTATGTACGCTCGTAGTGTTACCACCATGTCTTGATTACGGCAATTGTTTGGTGCGTTCAGACCAAGACCTAATTACCATTAATATTTCGACTCAGAGTGATACCACACACAACCACAGCATCTATGGCTTTACCTTTTTGTTCAATTGAAGTACATCATTATTTTAAGTTTATAACAGAACGAATCATTATTATACTGTACTACCACTTATCGATTTCTTAAAACAATAAGAAAAACTGACAAAACGTAATATTAAGATAAATCAACCCAGAATGAAACTGTTGGTAAAAATGAGCTATAGCGTGAAAGATCTTTCAGAATCTGTTGCAGCTTTAATCAACAAGGAAGTTAGTATGCACAATACTATCAGGTCATGGTACACGCTGCTTTTGGAATGGCTTGGAACGTGTCCATTGCTTAATTACGTCAAAATCTGAGTCATTTATCACTATGTCGTGAGCCAGGTATACAAACCTGAGCAAACAATCGATCGCGAACTGTGGCTCTCTTGCCTCATCTGATTTAATGAGCACTTTTCCCCACGAAAGTTCCAAGATTGGATGCAAGAGGCCATTTACAGGTATGGGCGCTTTCTGAGGACCACTGCAATATGCTACACATCGGGGAATGCTTGGCCCAATTCGCCTCTTCAAGAAATATTGAAATGTGTGTTTTGAAACACTCACAAAATAGTCTATCCCCAACGACATGATGCTTAAAAATCATATTGTTTTACCAACATAATGGTTCCTATGCCTTAGCGCAACAAGAGCACATGTGTTGCTAAGTGCGCGAATTAATAAGCTGCGAGGAGGGTATTTGGTTGCCATTTCCCAGTGATGCTCAAAAAGAGCATGTTTCTCTCGAGGTCACTGATCTCAGTGTAGAAAACAAAATTAAGAAGAACGTAAATCAGAAAACATGCTTTAATAAAATGGGGAGATGCAAATAAAAAGTTGAAAACAGATGCTGCATCAGATGGCTCTCATAGTCCTCCAGCGTGTTGCGCTTAATGAGAGGGAAACAGTAGACTTAACGCTGGCCTGGCCAATGTCTCCCCACTAGTGTGGGTCTGATCTCTCAATGTCAGGTAACCATTGCTCACATCAATCCGCTGAAGAAGAGCTCACATACATATTTATGTGGGTGTGTGTGAGTGTGTGATAAAGTCATTGGTGTATTTTAAGATTTTTTCAAAATATTTTACTTAGAACAAGTGCAATATTGTCTTTAACACAATGTAAAGTCTAAATATTATTTTAACTTTCGTTATTGCATTTGCATATTTAGAATCTACATACACTCACAAACCTTCATTCTACATAATTATACACAAATAGCGTTTGATTTGTTTGTTATCGTATAATAATTATAAATTGTATGTTTTGTTTAATATGTATTTTCTTTTTATTGTAAATGGGCATATCAATATCAATTTCCCCAAAAGGGATTAATAAAGTATCATCTTATCTTTTTTTTTTTCTTCTTCGCCCCCACCACTTTACTTCAACAACAAACTCTTGTAAGTAAACGAGTTCTAATCAGCATGTAACCCAAGGTGAGAAGAGCTCGGACATAGGAGATATAGTTATTGAACTATTTAAGTTTCCAAAGCTTCATAGCTTGGAAATGACAATCTAGTTACAGAATCAACTGTGCGTATAGATAAACAACAACAATGAGCAAATGGAATCTGCTAATGCATAACTCTGCTGAACGTGTAGAGAACGGCATTATTGATCAGCTGCGCTGCAGACACGACCAAAACTGGGGTGTGAAGAAAATTATCATGTTAAAACCTCACGACTTCGACAATGTTAGACCAGAATCGATAGCCGCGCGCACAGCAACATTCATCAACTGGTGGCCTGCTCCTCCTACCCCAGCCCCCCTCCCTCTCCCCTCTGTGTGTGCCCTGCCCGAGAGGAGCAGCCCGGCCAGGACCGGTCGATATCCGTAACCTGAAAGCTGAGTTCACCGTGAAAAACCTCCAGTCCTCCACTGCCTTCTCTTCTTCCTCATCTTTTTACCGGCTTCTCCGGCCGCCCATCGATCTACGAGTAGCACGCACGCGCACCTCCCTCCTTCTCTCTCTCTCTCTCTCTCTCTCTTTCATACTTTCATACACACACAGTATGTAAACCCTCCGCCCATAATGAAGACTATAAACCGAGATCATTCATTAGCTTTCTAATTCCTTTTCTTTCTCTGTTTTCAATATAGCAGCTCTTAAAACCTTTACCAACCCATCCTTTTATGAAGGCGGTCGCGTCGAACAGCTCGAATGCAAATATCACTAATTGCTTCGTTATTTTGATCAGTTGCCAAGTCCTGCTTCCCACTATTTTAACTCTACTTAGCTAGGCACAAAGTAAATCACCGCAGGGGTTTTTCTGTACCATGAATTCAAACTGAGGCGCGTCTTCAAACAAATTCTGTACTAAAACGATTCTTTACATCGTTTCCATAGTAATTCTGTTTGGACCCAATCACCTGCTTTTACCGCACAACTTGTAGAAATAAAATTGATCCCTTTCCTCAGTCATGTCAAACTGTTTACAGTAACTAAGGAACGTATCGCTCGGCATACTTTCGTCATGAAAATTCACCTACGTTTACATAACGACCTGATTCCCGCTCTTGGGCGATTTATACAGCGGCGAGGTACTTGTGTATAGCGGCAATAAAGTAAAAGTGGTCCTCCCGTAGCAGCTTCTCCGGAACTCACTGATTGGAATCGCCAGTTGGAATGCATTTCGCCTGGAATGCTTCAGTTGGGAGAGACTTGTGTAAACCCATCTTACATAAACCCCCGGAATCCTCTTTTGTGGCTGAGCCTCCCCCACGTAGACCTAACGACGTGCGCCAGCTGCGGAAAATCGAAGAGGAGCAGTGCGACCCCACATAGCAGCATGAATGGATATCAAACTTGGAGAACATTGTCCCAGTTTTGAATATACCCAGATCGCTTTACTAGACTCAAGGACAAACGTCAAAATTTGCATTGAAATGTCCAACGTGATTCTCTTACAGAAAGTGTGTTAAATAAGTTCAGACGGCGAAGGGACGCTTTTTTAAGCAGCAACTATTTTCGACCTCACCACTAGTTCTTGCCGCGGAACCAAGAGGCCATGAAATCAGAGCATTAGATACTTTTTTTTTACAGAAGCTGAATGCGCATAAGATACTTTTTTTTACAGAAGCTGAATGCGTGTTACATAAAAATCTTGAAAGCTGAGTATCCAAGAGCATGACAAACGATAAGACGCTCAAGTCTTGTCCGTGTTCTATGATGATCATGACTCAAGTTTACAGCACTGTTACAGTACTGAGAGATCAACACTCAGTACTCTCGTTTCTTTGAGCAAAAAAAGATACTTAGATGTATCCACGGAATCTCTCCTTTCACACCAGATAACAAAAAAGGGTGTTGAGTTAGGCTAAACGAACGAAGATTCTCAGTCTCGTATTTCCATCACAGTTGTTTCTCACTGTTTTCAAAGCTATACTGAGGCAGACAGAGACAAACAAAGTCGTATGACTTGTCTGTCTGGCCTACGTCACTATTTATGTGGATTACACCACAAGCAAACACTCTCCTACCCCCATCCGCTACAGGCCAGCTCCCTACATTATTTTAAAAATATCTGTGTCTATCAGATTAAATGTCCATGTTGCACCAAATGGCGCTGAACCCTAATTTTCTGTATACGTGTACAAATGAAGTTCGGATGAATTTTAAAAGCAAAATTTGGGCGTTTAAAACAGGTGAAATATATAAGCAGCATTGGTCTTGCACATACGGTTTTCACTGCGGCTCGCACTTCGTAACAGACTGCTCATGCAGAGAAAGAACATTTCTTAATTGGTCCATAAAGCCCAGGTTTCTTTAACAGTTAAATGTCAAATATGGAGATCAAACATTTCTGGGTCAATTTGAGCACGATTTTAACGACAATTTATGTGGATTCAATTAAATCTACAACCAACCTCGTCTCTCAAAAAGATAAAATCCTTAGAGAGAGAGAGACAGAGAGACAGAGACAGACAGTGAGACAGAGCAAGCTAGAGAGTATGAGAGTGTTGATCCAGACAGTAAGTTAGAGACATCGGGAAGTGAAGCAGATGGAGAGAATAAGGGCTAGGAGAATCAGAGTCAGTCTAGTCATCATGGACCTTACAAATGCTTACCTGAACCGTCCTATCCTTCGTAAATGAGAAAACATTTCTCCGCCTGTAACAAACTCCAATACCATGTACAAGTTGGAATTGTCCTGGTGTTACAGAGAAGAGAAGAAAAGAAGATCTTAAAATTCTTGCGTAAAAATATATTTATTCAATCAAAAGTATTCACCAATGTTATAGTTCGCAAAACTAAAAGAGTATTTACATCTTAAATTTGAAGCCTTAGGGATTAAGCAAAACAAAAACGAAAAGCACAAAAAATGTGTATGAGGGAGGGGGGTGAGAACAACAAAAAAGACGAACATGAACTATTCAACCGAGAAAAAAAAAAGAACTACTGATAAAACTCAGTCTCTCACTTTGAGGTAAAAAACCGCACACCTCAGAGAAAAAGTATGTAAATATGGAAGATGGTGGTTTCTATTTTTTTAGAAGAAAAAAAAAAGATTGTGTTTGGTCAGTATACTATAAAGACGCTACCTCCTTGTTTAATAGTTTCCATCATCTGTAAATTCTATATCACATGGGAAAACCCTGTATGGCGACGGGTACAGAAACTATATTTTGACAATTTTGACGTACTGTCATAAAAAGATGAGCAGGTATGTACCCACAACACCTGAGTCAACCGGTCATATGGAATGTGTACTAACACCAGCCAATACAGTTGAAAACAAAGGCCGTCTGATTGGAGACCACCTGAGACTTCCTGATTGTCAAGACCGCACGCTCTACCGACTGAGCTAAGTCGCCACTAACATGCCGTTTGTGAGCCGGCAGGACTGGTTCACTGGTGCAGGGTTCTCATTCTGCTCCGGGTTCAACTGGCGTGACTCGGTTAGCCATGCATGACGGTGCCCTGACAAAGAACTGGAGACGGTTATGCCAGCCAGTGGTTACACTAAGTAATCAAGGAGGCATGCCGGGCCTAAGAACGTGAACAACAACTGTCCAAGAGGGTACATTCATTTGTACCGCTTGCTGGACAATTAGTTGATTTTATTGACATGTGAAGGTTCTACGACAATTATAGTTTCAGCCCAAAGCATGGCTATATCAATTGATATCAGGCCATAATGACCATACTTCTCTATATTGCATATTGTATCCATTTAGTTTTGTACAACCAAAGACAATGGTCACTAATGCAGCGTTTGAATTCGTAGTTTGATACAGCATTAGTCTTGGCTTGTGCAGTAGCGCAATCAAAATAACCAGCACACAAACAGGGCAGCTTCGCCTTGGACAGCGGTGAGAATAAAAACTCATTCACGCGAGCTGGACTTCAACCAGCCCCACAGCCGGGTGAAATATATGTTTCTAAGGCCCCATGCATGACTGAACTAATCCAAGATGACAGCCTTACCGGCAGATCTAATATTGCAAGACCGTGTCATTCTATTTGGTACTTCTTTACACGCGTGTGTACGATGAGAGTAGGGCAAGCCAATCGTAACGAACGTATGCACGACACACAAGTTGACGTTAAAAGTGACTTTTGCAGTTCAGTGTTCCCCTATCTCGTGTCGCCGCTGTAACACATGCCCTCCGACCCACAACCCAGGACAGTTGTATCGAACCACGCACCAAGATCAAAGCCACCCTGCTTACAACCATTGATCTTGAGCCGACACTCGTGAAAGAACCACACGATCCTACTCCGATATTATAAAGGGCTCTTTGTTAATACTTATATAAAGTGTGAGATTTATAACCAGGTTTTTTTTTTAATATTTCTATTAAACAAAGTATGTATCCGTATTAATAGTGTTCGTCACAATGACGCCTCAAAGTTAACATATCAAATAAAAACTCTGGGGAAAAGAATAAATTGAAATTTCTCAAAAGAGAGACGGCTCTAACACAGAGAGAAGAGTTTCAATACACCCCAACCAACAGGAGATAAGGATAAAGACTCAAGGATCTTCAGTAAGGAAAAAAAACAGGCCCTTTATACAACAGACACAGGAAAAAATCACAAAGAGTTGTTTACACATATAAGCCAAATTTTTGAAGAATTTGTTTAATAGTTTAAACATGGCATTATCATTAAATTGAGATTTGGTTTCAAAGTTTAAAAATGAAAACAGTTCAAGTGCAGTGCATGTAAATAGCAGAAACCAAAAATATAATTATGATCTAACATACAATTTATATACATGACTTATGACTCTAAAGGACACATCTATCCAGGAAGAAATATAGATTAAGCAGAGGTAACTTACTTTGAATGAAAACTCTAACCGCACCAAGAATGGGAAGTTGATTGACTGCAAGATTTTTTTCTCATTCAGTGTGTGTTCCACTTGTTTTAATTTCACCACCTGTAGAAATAAAGATGAGTATGACATCTCACCACTAAAGTATATTTTTGTTTGAAAAAAAAAATCACTTTATAGCTTTATGAAGAAGCTCACAGAGAATATTTACAAAGGGAGATAAATAATAAAACAAACGAAACTCCAATAAAAAAAAATCGGCAAAAACGAAAATTAAAATAGAAGAGTTTAATATCAAAATAATAAACCAAAATCCCCTTTTCTATTAAAGATTATTAAAGATAATCTGTCGCTACGGTAAAGACCATATTCAGAAGCTTCCTTTAAAGTTTGTGTGCCAACAAGTCTGGCGTTAATTCTCATGAAAGGGTGGAAAAAAAACCCACAGAATCATCACAAAAAACCAACCAAACATAAATACACAAATTTGAAACATATATTTTCTCCCCAATCTTTAAATTGTGGCCATACAATAATATGTCGGAGAAAGTAAACGAGTGGGAAGAAAGATGTTAAGATCGTGGCACCCACCTTCTGTTTGTCTAATATCTTCATGGCAAAGTATGTTTTTGACTCTCCTTTGTGTTGGACTAGCATTACTCGGCCAAACGAGCCAGTGCCGAGAGTTTTGATTCTGTCGAAGTCATCTAACGTTGAAGAACTCTGGGAAAGAAAAACAAAAACAATTAATTTAATGCCCAAAACAATATGACACAATCTTAGTCGTGTTGTGATATAAACAAGAGAGCAGCACTTTTTTCGAAGGTATTTCTATAGTACAACATCAACGATTTCTCAAATGCTGAGACTTGGGACATCACATGTTTTAGCTTCATGTAACTATTCCAGCGTCTTTACCACGACACAACTCGTCCACGAATTTGTTTTAAAATGATATGCATTTGTTAAACATTTGAAACGCTTTTAGTTAGGATCATAGCAGCGTCAGATACATGTAATACCAAATTCTGTTTTTTTTTTTATTGTTTTCAATCAGGGGGAAATTATATTTTAGTAGAATCACAGTTACCATAAATGACAATTTTAAACAGTGAATTTTTTTTTCTTTTATGATGGTGGATAACCAACGTTAAACACTACAAACATAAAAACCTATCGTAAATGGCAATGCAAGATTGCTTGGTTCAACAGTATGAATGAATTTCAGGGAGGCGCAGAGGACTTAGCTAATTGTGAATCATACACACAAAAAATTACAATACCAAGGCTCAATTCAACTCAAACGGTCAATATTCTGAAATTGTTTTAAACAAGTAAAAAATTGATGGTATTAGCTCTGTAACAAAGCATCGAAAAGGGGGGATAAGCAATAAACCGAAGACGTCAAATTTTAGCGAAAAAAGATAACACAAAACAAAAAGAATACACTAGAGTATTTTTCGATCCGATCATTGATACACTACCATATCTTTTGGTATTAACGTTATGCTTTAAATTTATTGAGCTTTGCGCTTGCGTGTACTACACTCTTTCAGATGATCAGTGATTGCTGTTGATATGAAATTATGATTAAATCTGAGTACGCTTGTCGAGAATGATTTAGGGTTCCTACATCTTTGAAAATTGGGGAAATCAGTGTGCTGGGAAGGTCAAAATTGGATCGAGAAAGGAATGGAAACAATTTAGGTTAGGGGTAGCAAAACAGAACAAAGAAAAATGTAACGATTAATAGAGTAATGGCGGATGTTCTTGAGCCAGAGCAAATCAATACTCCAACAACAATGACATCAACAATATAAATGATAATAATAATAATAATAATAATAATAATAATAATAATAATAATAATAATAATAATAATAACGACAGAATACACTTCTAGAATTAAACGCGACAGCACGCTTAGTTACAACCTTATGATATTGTTGAAGGGGCAAAATGATTGTGCGTGAATTACTATAATAATTCAATGAATTGGGACTCTTGTTCTCGTCCGCCTCTCTCCTCGAGTATTTTTTTTTTTTGAATGGGTGAGGTTTGCATGAAAGTATGCTTGATATTGAGATTGATTTTTTAGGGCGACCACATTCCCACTCTGATCCTTTTTTCCATTGCCGAGAATCATTTTCACTCTGACCGATTTAACATGTGGGGGGGGGGTAGAACATCGACTTCCGGCGCAGCAAGTCCGTGGTTCGAGCCCTGGCGATCGCCCTCTACTGGTTGGGTGGGTGTCAGTTTAATATTACAGGCTGAGACAGGAGTCATGGTATCCCTGTTCTGTCTCGTGTATGGCAGCACATATAATTGGCAGCTGTTAGTCTTGGGTACCGTCCACATATAGCCTATATAGTGCTGACGTTGGGCGTGAAACCAATTCAATTCAACTCTGACCGATTTAAGCGGCTAACACAACAGTAAAAATCGAAGTGCCTGGACGATTTCAGAGTCCAAAGTGGGTCACACACACCGCTCTATTGTGCGCTTATTGATCCAGTTCAAAAAGATATTAAAAAACAAAAACCCATAATAAAAAATAAAATTAGCATAATGAGCGTGCGGGGGAAACAGGGACAGCTAATATAAATGTATTATTTCCATTTGCCGTGGGAATAGTTATTCCTGGAATCCTTCTCGATTCCGAAGCCGCACAATTTTTTAAGCAATATCAAGTTATCCAAGTGATTATTGCTTATGCTTTTGAAAGAAGTCTTTTTAACACCTTTTATTTTCTAGATGAGCGTGTTTTCCAGATTACTGAAGGCGTTTGCATTCCCGTTTTCAATATCGTTCTACCCTATCTCTAAAACTGGGTGTAATGAATTCATATTAACATATAGTGGGTTTTTATGGAACACTGCATATGAATCATAACAATGACAATAATAATAATAATAATAATAATAATAATAATAATAATAATAATAATAATTATGATACATGAAATTGTGTTAGAAATTTTAGTAACAAAAATAATGATTATGACACACGTAACATAATAATAAAACTTTAAAACCCGATGAGGTAACAGTTCAACTTTGAATGCAACATTATAATTTACAAGAATGAACAAAGAAGAAAAAATAAGTAGAAACAGTAAGAAGCAGCTCACGCACGTATGGAGATACATTCTGCGGAAAGTGAAATACAAGTGCTCCTACATGTATTGATGAACCAGGCACAAACATGAAATATGTTGTGTTTCAAACAATTTGCCTAAAAGAGAAAAGGTTAAAGGACGAATCTGATAGACTACAATAAACATATAATCAACCAAAATAAAACAAACGAAGAAAAATATAGCACTTTAATGTGCAGTTCGTGGTTATTCAAGTTAAAAGTTCTTTCTCGACCAAAAAGACAGGGTGTTAGTTTTGTCTCACGCAGAGTAAGGATAAAATGCTAGTCTGTATAAAACCACCAGGTGGAAACCAGAGAGTCGGGGAGAACCGGTGGTTCATGAAGGCACAGATCCATTGTTTGTAGTCTTGTAACGTCGCAATTATGATTCAAGAACACGTGTATCTGCAAACGGACGAACCAGCTGATATTTGGACCTGCTGCTAGTCTGTTCAAAGCACATCTGATTTACCGATCTCAATATCTGGCGGCAACAGCCATATTTTTGTTCAGTCCTCCTCCGTATTATAAAGAACAGGCTAAAAAACTAACAAAGCATTCAATTAGTGGAATAGCAAAGTTTCCATAAACACCAAGTCCTGGCCTTACGTCTCCTCTGTAATATAATACATGTAATGTGGTTTGAGAGAGAGAGAAAAGACTGGAAGATATAATAGAAAATAGGGAGAGAGAGGAGAGAGAGAGAGAGAGAGAGAGAGAGAGAGAGAGAGAGAGAGAGAGAGAGAGAGAGAGAGAGAGAGAGAGAGAGAGAGAGAGAGAGAGAGAGAGAGAGAGAGAGAGGGAGAGAGAGGGTTAAAAAAATACATTCCCTCTCTTCTCCAGCAAAGCTCAATTTTCTCTACCGCCTGTAATGAGGACCGATTCGCCGTTTAGCTCATCTAATTCTATGCAGCGAATAAGAAAATCAACCACTGAAACATGATTGCGGCTTGTGAAAGGTAAACCAAGAGAGTGATACTGTTGCTCTCTAGCCTCTAAAAAAGATACAACCGTAAGGCTTTGTTGGATGTCCAAAGATCTATGTGTGTAGAAAAGGCAGGAATCGCGGCCGGGGTAATAATTTCACTCGCAGAATGGGTATTGGCACACGTCCAAGCTCACATTAAAAGGTTTTTCACAACTGTCTAACAACAAGAATTATTACAAGTGGAAGACATGGAAGTATCCTTCAAATATAATTCTACTTGAAGGATTGTAGGAAAAAAATCTATTCGTTGCCGTGTAGTTATTTTCTCACAAATACCCATTTTGTTAGCAGGGATTGTTTGAACGATCTACAGTCGTGTTCCCTTTTTTTTTTTTTCGCAGGGGGTGCCAAACACTGAAACAGCTAGCTGTGGTATCCAGCCCCGCGCACGCCTCCGGGGCATGCAACACACACCTGTCTGTGTTAGCTAAGAAAAGCTACGCACAAAAGCTTATCAAAACCTAGCATCAGGGTTACACGTATTTTACAAGGGCAAACCCTCCAATCTCTCTCTCTCTCTCTCTCTCTCTCTCTCTCTCTCTCTCTCTCTCTCTCTCTCTCTCTCTCAATTATTACACACAAGAGCAATGATAGTTAAGTCAAGGTACCAAACCATGCCCTCTGATTTGAAAGAGGAGGGTTAAAAAGGAATATTTCCCATCCTGCAATTATTAAAAGTATCGCTGGTGGTCAGTGGAACAGTCTCACCAGAATCTTACAAATGAATCCAGCTCCGGTGACTGATCGATGACAAAAATTTTTGACAGGTTGGTGACACCAAACAACATAAACCAGAACCCTGCAGTTTTAAACAAAGGCCACTATTGTCTAAGTAATACAGCAGCACACTGTTCACTTTATGGAACATTTTGTCTTTGTTTTGTTTGGGGTTTTTCTAAATTTCATTTTACTTGAATCCTAATTGGCGTAATCCTTTTTTCCCTCATACTTGAAGCAACCTCGACGATAAACTTTCTGTCTAGTTAGTAATTTCAAAACGATCAGAAAGAAAAACGATTTCTTTGATGTTACGGTACCTCCCTGACCAGGCAGTCTTCCAACCTATAAGTATCTATACCTGTATGATTTATAGTCCAGAGGCCTTTGAATCTGAGGACATCTTTCAAGATTAAACCCTGCATATGATTTATGCAAGCAAATAAAAAAATCGCAAGCGACATTGCAAGTTCGGTTCTGGAAAAAGCAGGCGGTTGAACGAATGGGAAAATAGAATAGCAAAACTAGGGGTAAAGAAAAAAAAAAGGGGGGGGGGGGGGGTATAAAAATAATACAAAAACGCCATGCCTAGACTTTAAGAATTCAAAAGATAATGCTATACGGTAAAAAATAAAATCAAAGGTTACCCCCTAATAAAACTTAAATGCGACAAAACAAACAAAACCAAAAGCTCGCTTTAAAAAAAGACCCCTAACTCCTTAATATCGATGGTGGATCTGCAGAGAGGACAGGTGACACTGGAGTTAAGTCTTAAAGTTTTCTGATCAGCCTTTAACGCTGATTTATATAACTTTAATATCAAGGAAACATTATCTGACTGAAAGGTGCAATGAGTTCATAAATGAATGGTTTTTGTTTTTGTCCAGTATTTTTTAAATCAAACTTTCATTTCGTTTTAATTTTTCTACACAAGGTTCAATAGTTGGATAGATGATATACTGCCAGAATTTTAACAAAATAAAATTTATATAGCTGGTTGATTTGAATATGTTTTTCAATGAGGAAAAAGGATGTAGCATTATCATAAGTAAAGCCATAAGGCAAATTTAAAGCTTGAAGTAAAGAGCAGCCAAAAGCGTTTTAAGATAAGAAATCTGTGCATACGGATTCCTGAATTTTGGCTCTGTGCGTTATCTGGAAAAGTTATAATGTTCATGCAAGCAAAAGAAAAAAAAAAGGTGAATGGGCATATAACAAAACTGAAAAAACAACTGAGGAATGACTACACAAGCAAACAATTACTGTATTTTAAAGATGCTAGTTTTACACTGATGGTACTTGTTCATAGAAATGTTTTAATATTCAAAAAAGCTACGTATATTGGATTTTTTATTAAAGCAAAAATGAAAGGTTTTCTGAAAGGTTGAAGGATCATATACAGATAGCATGGTTAGATAGTTATTGTTCTAGGCGTGCAACTAGAGATTTAATTTAATTAGCAGATATTGGGAAGATAGAAAGAAAACAAAAAAAGGTCCAGGCATAACTCTTGATGAGTTCTCCCACATTTCGAAACACACAAAAAAATACGCATCAACGCAAAACCATGATTGCGAAAAGAAAAAATACCCAAAAACAGCAATAGTTAAAATTCTGTGTATATTCGTGAAATGTCACCCACTCATAAACAAAACTATATAAATTGTGATTCAGTGCAATTTGTTATTCAATTTTTATACGATTTGGTTTACCAAAGGATTATAATCTTGTCCCATTCTCGAAATTATGTACTCAATAAGTCAGTGATTCATATCTTTCACAGATAATGCTACCCACCC
>RQTK01000574.1:0-13172 GCA_003991915.1 Elysia chlorotica | reverse complement strand
GAGAGAGAGAGAGAGAGAGAGAGAGTGCGTGTTTTATGACGGCAGTATGGTGACATTTAATCTATTCGTTTTGATTGATCAGGCTATTTATAATTCTAGTACGTATACTACACGAACTGCTGATGTTATAACCCCCTAGGTCGCGTCATGAAAATCAAGCCTATGCAATACACAAGTTGTGTAGCCTATGTGTGTGTGACTGTGTGTTATGAAGGACGGGCTTCATAACATAATTATGTTCGACCGTGAATAATTTGTACAGTTTTGGCAGATCTTGTCTAAAAATAGACACACAGGCGTATGCGGTGTGTTCAGGCGATCCGCGCCATCGTCCCTCGTTAGGCGCATCTCATCATGACGAGGAATCCAGCACTCGTTGCAAAGCAGCAGCTAACACTTCAAAAGACGAGTTCAACCTGTCACACTCTCTGCATCCTTCCACTAACATAGCCGTTTAAGGTCTCTTCTTACCAGCAAAAGCTATAGCAGTGTTAAGCTATGGCAATGGTGAACTAACAAAGGATAAAAATAGAAACAGGTCGCGGCTTTCCGTTGTCAATCATGGCAAACGGTCGCCAGGTGATTCTCTTTCTCTCCCTTTTGGGTTAACTAGATCTACTTGTTTACCCCCAGTAAAAAATTTAAACATAAACGTACAGAATAAAATTTAACACCTGTCCTCAACACGGCAATAAAAAAGAAAAATAAACTTTCAGGTTTCGTTGCTTGGTGCATTTCTCAAGTTTGATGGCTGAATTTTATAATACGCACAAGGGAAAAAGTGATGAATTGGCTACACTTGTTCACGTTTTCTGAAAATAAACTGTTACATAAAATCTTAAGTCAGTCCATACAATGCATACTTATGTACTTAAAATATGCACTTCACAAAAGAGAGGATGTATTATAATTATCATGAACATTTAATTCAACTAGGTGCATTGTTGGTATAAGTCTAGGTAACTAAAAATTTAATTAAAACTGTACAAATGAAATGCGAACATTAACATCGCGGTATGATTCTTTCAACTATATTGATTAACATCTGTATAACTACTTACGGCTGGCGGGTGATCCCATTTTTGCTGAAATTCCTCTTTTGCTCTTGCCAAGAATTCTTTGACTGTAAAATAGAAGGAAAAGAAATATTATACAACAGCCAGTAGAAAATCAAGTGTTGACAATTAAAAGGGAGAAATTATGTAAGTGTATGTGTGAAGCTAAACTATAAGGCTTGGAAATATGTACTTACTGTCTATTTTTTTTTTTTCAATTCATTGGTCTTCAAAACGATCTAGGCTTTTAGCTGAAATTCACCTTATCTCCCTTAAAAAAAGAAGAATTATTAGTGTTCATACGAGGTTATCTCCAACATTAATCATCAGCCCTGTTTGTGATATATTGTGATTTATATATATTATTAAAAATTGCAATGTATGTTACTGTAATATCATACTTATGATAATTAAATAAACAAAAATCCCACGATTCTATTGCTCATACAACGACATGATCCTTGAAAAAACAATCTTAGCGTGACTTAATAGAGAAATACATCTTCCTATTGACGGCGGTAATACTAATAAGATGTTATGATACAAGTTTTATCAGATGTACACTTTTTTCCTATTAAAAGATTCTTGCCAAATGTTTTATTTTTAATCAGAAAATTCAGCGCTGCATTAGGCCCGAGTTCATACACAAGGGTTTTACAGTCTCAGTAATTTCAACCTATTGTTTATTCTGAAGAAACAGTTGTATCTCCTGCCCTAGACCAAAATGTATGTGTACACATCTTGGCGCGACTCATATGACCATCGTTTGTGCTAACAATAACACGAAACAATGCGTTTGGATTTTACTCATCAATCAGTGTTCTATATCACCATAGATGTAATAGATGTATAGAAATAAACAATAAAGCAGTCGCCAATTAGATAGAGGATCGCCTGACTAATGGCAACTAAAGAATCGATTAACATACAGGACGCTAAGTAAACATAATTATGGTTTTGAAAATTCAAAAAAAAAACAACAAAAAAACAACCCCACACACAACCAGCAACAGAGCAAAAACAATTAAAAAAAACCCCCACATTTCATACAACTGAGCCAGCCAAATACTTTTAACTTTTTAAATTAAAATTTGAAAGATAAATTTGATTTCAGAAGCCGACATGTAAAACGGTCACGATTTTATCAAAATTGTCATCAAAATTCATTAATCCCAAAGCCAGTTTGTTTAAAATTTGAGATCGGCAAATTATTTTAGTCGATATTGTAAATACCAGTCTGCATGGAAGAGAGCGTTGCTTTTAACACAGAATCGGCGCGCCAAAGGTGATCGACCAATCAATGAGAGCATAGTCTTATAACTATAAGCAGGAGTCCCATAAAGACGTCACATTTTTAAAATCCGTGTTCTTTGTTTGCGAATATCCTTACAATGTTTTTTTTTTTTTTCTGATTTGCTATGGTCCTTTCCTTCAAAATCAAAATTATAAGCAATAAAACTATATGCATGAGCGATAATCGATAATCGTAAATCGAACATAAAAAACATGCGTTCAACTTGTAATAAATCAAGACCAAAATACATTATGTATTTCTTTCGTACAGACACACAAATGAGCTTACAGTTTTAGGTGTGTGGCTCCCTCCCTCCCTCTCTTTCTCTCACTCTCTCAGATTGATACAAAGGGAGAGAGAGAGAGAGAGAGTTTTTATGTGCTGCCACACACGAGACAGGGCGGGGATACCATGACTCCTGCCTCAGTCGGTCACATTATACTGACACAGACCAAACCAGTAGGGAACGCAACAGCCAGGATTCGCACTCGGGACCTTTTGCGTCGGAAGCCGATGTTCTACCCCTGGAGAGAGAGAGAGAGAGAGAGAGAGAGAGAGAGAGAGAGAGAGAGAGAGAGAGAGAGAGAGAGAGAGAGAGAGAAGTGCCTGAATTTGGCGCAAAAAAGATAAAAGTGGTACGAACTAGAACTTTTAAGAAAAGGGCAAAGTACCACTTATAGTTAAGTAACAAAAACTAGTTAAGCTGCTCTGACTGTTCATTATTTCTAAAGTGTGTGCACAGCTTTCTCACTAAGAACAACGGTACATGCACTTCAAAGATATTACTCATTTTATCTAACATTTTGTTTCAAGGACTCCCAACACCAAAAGTCACACCAATTCGCAATGCGAATAATATCACACCGAACTGAAAATAATCCCCAATCTAGGAACTAGGCCCCACTCAGTTTTAAATTGATTAAACAGGTTATTTAAGGCAAAAGGCAAACATTGTACCATTGATATAAAAACTAGCTTCTAGTTCCTATTAACAGATTAGTGGTTTACACTGTGATCTTTTTCTTTTCTTTTTTTTTTCCAGAACACGAGCTAAAAATTAATGTGTCCAAACATACAGGCAATCAATGTCTCTTAGTCAGCACAAGACGAGCCAGAGCTCTGAACCTCGTTATCTTGAACTGTCGTTGCTATGTTAGCTGAAAACCACAGTTTTGAATTACATAACGGCAGTGTCGGCCTTATCCGCAGACCCCAGGGTCAACAGAATGTAACACAACATCAGAAACGTCACTCCTTCCAGGCAGACGGCACATACAATATTATAATGAATTCCGAGCCAAAGTCCGAGGGATAGCGTCATTGTACACACGGAGATTAGAAGCAGACAGACATGTACACATGTGTATCTTTTTTTTTGTTTTGCATCAACTTCCGTGTAGTTACCATTTCTACGCAAAGCAGATAACTTTGGAGCGATGTTCATAATTCTCATATTAAACCCATTAAATATAATTATATATTGTTCAATTCTGTTTAATTTTTCCATGAATTCTACTAGCAGCCTCAACATATCCGCCTAATATGACATTACATGCGATTAAACATTGATTTTTTTATTATTTGTTGTACAGTATGTTATTTAGAAAAGCAGGCACAGGATGTTTTTACGCCATAGAAGAATTAGGTGTTTTTAAAAACAAATTTACTTGAGAAAAAAAAATGAACAACTTGGCTTCTCTTTTTGTTTTTATATCGGTATCCCACTTGGTCCTTCTGCCATCAAACTGCCACAAAAAGAAATATCATCGCTATACCTAAACCTGGTCATTTCATGTTGTAGTAACCAAACGAATCATGATTCACATAACATTTGTATTATTCATTGTACGGTTCTTATAACAAACATTGCAGTGCATACTAAGCCACCAAAACAGAATCATAGCTTTGTGAAATTTCATGTCATCACACATCACCACAACAAGATCGTTTTGTAAGTAGAGTCGCTATTTTGATGAGGTAGACTATTTTATAATATTTTCTTTTCATCTATGATCTAGCTTTTGTTGCAGTTGCTGTGTGAGGGAATACCGTGCGGTTACATTCTGCAATGTAAGAGTTACTGAGTAACGTGCTATGTAAATCTTTCAATCGTTTAGCAACGTGTGTGATGTTCTACAGATACCTTTACTTGGTACCACACAGCACTAAGCCTTAATGCACTACCCAGTAGACTGCGGAACCGTACAATCGCATTCACATGGGGGTTGCATACGTATGCCTGTACTGTTTCATATAACATTACGCTCGTTCTAGAGCGCGACGCAAGGGTAATTACTGACGCCTGCTTGAAGACATTGTAGTTATTATGACCTCCCCTATCCGAGTGAATAAACTTGGGAAACAAGTTAACAGAATCTAAACGTAACACCAAAAAACCTGAGACAGGGCAGTTTGACAAAAAAATCCAAAGAAAACGAAAACAAGGAGAGTATTTGTAAGAGTTTTTCGTTCATTACACTACATGGTCGTTTTCAACTGGTCAACAGAAACACACAAATGCAATACACGATAATATAGAGAAAGGGTTATGCCTTTTGGTTATGCCATTCCACAGGACAGCCGAGCAATAAGTGTAACCGATAAATGTATACATGTAATGTTGTTTGTAATTTAAAGTTAAAGAAGGAAGAATCTCATGGTTATTCTTCGGAGTAAATCAACTGGTGCATCTAATCTTATGGAAGTATCATTGCTCAAAGAATACGAAACCAATTTTTGACTCGAAGATTGCTGAGGTCTTGTAATTAAAAAGAAGAAAAAATTGGAGAAGACATAAATGCATGATATCCTCGCTCTGTCTAGTGGGGCCCGACCACAAAATAACCTATATATGTAGCTGGCGTTGGACGTTAAACCAACTCAACAACAACCGAATGTGTTGCGAGCAGCTGCTGTGAGATCCCCAGTCATGAATGGTCGGATTATCCTTAGTATGACGTACGTATCCGAGTTTCCATGGGGCTTAGTTATAATAATATAAATGTTATTTTCACTGCAACTGCTCACTGCTCAGTATGTGAAAGGGTGGTGTTTTTTAACAGTGAAAAACATAAAGCCTAGAATCAATCTCTGACCTACATGTTTTTTGTTTTTGTTTTTTTTACTTTAGATTACAAATGTTTAAAATGGGCCTTCGATAATCTACAATAGACCATCTCACTCACAGTTACACCTTTAAAGTTTGCATTGATATTGGAGTCATGATCAAAGACGTCAATTTTTTTTTGTTATTGCTGCTGTATTTAAATTTATCAGAGCAGCCTTCTGTATTTATATTCCAATGACAACACACTCAAACCACATTTAATCAAAAAGTAAAATAAACGAAATCTAGTTCCCTAATAGGTTTATTACCGCCATAGCGGAATCGCACACAAAAAACAACCCTCAAATAAAAAACCAACAAAAACCAACAACCCATAATTTGTTTGGATGGTAAAAAATGGCGAAGGGGTGTGGTAAATAAATTGAATGTTGTCCAAACATAATGGTTTTTGGGAATGTTATACAGAAAGGTTTAGCCTATTAGAATTAAATGCATGTTTTCATGTAGGCCTACGCATAGATTCTAAACGAAATAGAAGAAAACATAAAACAGCCTTTTGGTGATTATATAAAGATCTAGATTAGATAAATAACAATTAGATTTTAGAGTATGCCTAGATTGTATACAGAACTTTTGTCTGTTTTTTTTTTTTTGTTCTTTAAAGTTAAAGAAAAAAATAGCCTAAACCTCTATAATTTCATCTGGATTGAGTTTACATTTAAGCTCACCGTTACATTTAAGAGTAAGACAGTCAAAAGGAGCAGCCCGAGGAATGAAGTGAACTGATCGATGGGTCCCATCGACGCAACATTGGCAACACTTTCGGCATGATCATGATCAACACTAAACATGTACCCACATTTCTAAATTCTACATCTAGATTTAAGTTGCTGAAACAAAGACTTTTGAGTTGATCTATATCTAAATTGTAGCTCTAGAGCTAGAGTTAGACTGAGTGAGTACCCTTACCATTTTCAGCCGGGTCCCCTTTTTTAGCCGTTGCCGCATTGCCCATATCCCGACCGTGGTTACAACCGCACCTCCAATGTGACGATATCCAACAGACTACTAATCTAGATCTAGAGAAACTTAGCTTTTTTGAGAACTAATAAAATTACAACACAGTTATAGACCTAAACCACAGAATTAGTATGATATCCGAGGGAAACAAGAACGCAGAATGTCAGGAAGACAGTACACTCCTAAGCTCATCCACAGGGAAACGAGAAGGAAAATACTCCAGAGCCTTCACTGACACTTCTCAACGCTCTGACTCGGAGGCCTCTCGTTTCTCCTGCAGGCCTGCTCGATCCACAAAAGTTGGGCTAGCGCTAGCACTGACTGCTGATGGTGTGTTGCCTACTCAGAAAATCAATGCGACCTTCGCGTCGACTAGATCTAGACCTTGTGATTGCTTCCTGTGTTAGTAGACTTAACATTTTGAGATTGTAATATTTTTAAAAGCTATGTGTTCATATATATCAAAAACACTATAAATATGCTATTTTCTAAATTATTCGTCAAGCTCTGGCAAACTGACCGATACAAGTTGAAAATAGAAATAAGGATTATTTTATTATGCGTAGGCTCACAACTTTGCACCACGAGTTTATGCCTCACTAGCGGTGAAGCGGCTGCGTAAAACATTGACCTGAATTGTGGATGGATAGCCTAGGGAAAACAGCTCAACTCGTTGGTTTGAGTAGAGAGAGAGAGAGAGAGAGAGAGAGAGAGAGAGAGAGAGAGAGAGAGAGAGCGTACTCTCAGATTGTGTCCTCGTCAGTGCATAGGATAATAACAGACATAAATATTGTGGACGTAAAATTACAAAAAATAGGCCATAACTAAATAATGATTTACTGGTTTTACTAACGCTCTACATTAATTTTTTTCTCTTCTTTCTAATGTGTCTATTCTTACTATGACAAGAATAAGTTCAACGCGTATAGTTTTGAGAGCAATAGTTGAGTCAACTTTTAACTTTCATACCTTTCGCAGCTTGTAGGCTAGTATGGACGGATCCCAAGACTAACGTCTGACAATTTTACGTGCTGTCACCTAGGGACACTGCCTACCAGTAGGGGAAGGAATTAAATTTTTGACCGATCGTAGGTTTAGAACCAGGGACCGCCCAATTGGGAGACCAACGCTCTACCACCTGCGCCAGTTCGACACTTGACTAGTTGTACGAATTGTGTCTATGCATGATGAGGGGCTCGTTCTCACCTCTATAACAATACGGCTTTCTGTCTTTCCCAACGGTAATATTTTGTTCCCCATACACATAACGATCCCATCTTTTTAGCCAACACAGAAAAGAGAAAATTGATACGAGCACTGTAACTTTAAGCATCACGTTTTTTAAAAAGGAATCACACGTTACTAAGCAAGACAGCTATTGAAATAATAGGGGCTGCAACATACGGAGCTAGGGTTAGACGTTTATCTCAAAAAGATACAGACGATTAGAAAGAAAATGAATAGAAATTTTGAAGAAACACCAAAACGTGTAGATCCAGAGAGAGAGAGAGAGAGAGAGAGAGAGAGAGAGAGAGAGAGAGAGAGAGAGAGAGAGACAGAGAGAGAGAGAGAGAGAGAGAGAGAGAGAGAGAAAGAGAGAAAAAGAGAGAGAGAGATACAAAGGGAGAAGTAGAAGGAGTTGGAGATAGAGGGGGGAGAGAAGGAGTTGGACACTGGTGGGCATGTCCATAAAATATTGTACATGCCTTAGAATAAAACTTTAAAAATTTAAACAAAAAAGATTTTGAAGTAAGATGTACATAATTATGTTTATCAACAAAATTATCCAGAGATAATCTGGATTTACGATTCTGCTTGTACGGTAATTAGACTTACGCCATTCTTCATATTCTGCTGTAATACCCACTTGCGTTTTCTGTTTTACTTTTCCTGAGTTTACCGAACCGCCACTCAGCGTGTGTCCCATATCTTTTCGTGGCGGTGATGCAGTCTTAGTGCCATCAGTAGACATTATGATAGACGCGATGGGTATTTTAATGACAGATCTAGATCTAGATTGCCCTGCAAACATAGAATCTAAAGATCAGACTTTGAAACCCGGATTGCTCCTTAGAACCATTTTCTTTTTTTTTTTTAATAGATACTATTCTTCACAGGAGACAACCATGCAAAGGCAGAGGTCAATTTAGTTATTTACTTTATTGTTCTTGTGTTTTAATTTAGACATCTAGATCTATAATCTTCCTAAATTCGCCATTGCAGACCAATCCACTCAATTCAGACTTTCTAAGCGTACCACACTTACTTCCGGGGTTAGAAGAATAATGGAAATTTGTTTTTTTTTTTATTCGAAAGTGCGCAAATGAAGCGCAACTAATTACACAGTTTGTCTAAATAAAGACATTATTTCAGTGTTTGAAATGAACGTTCGTGGGCATAAAGGGATAAATCGCTTGCTCGATATTTTAAAGAGCAGCTTTTGGTGCATGAAGAGTGAAAATGCACTAGGTTTGCAAAATTATCGATTCTGGTTTAATCAACCCAGCGAAGACTTTTTGGGAAATAAAGACCTTTTATAATTTATAATTATGTAACTTACTTAGTGATCTGATCAATATCGAATTTGGTACATGTAATACATACATTAATGTTACTTTCCATCATGCTCATTATTTCATGAGGAAATCTTCCGAAATCGCCCCTGGGCATTTTTGAAAGTGCTTGCAAGACAAGAAAAACAGCAACATCAACAAAAACAGCAACAACAACAGCAACAACAACAGCAGCAGCAGCAATCAAAGAAAGCTGTGTGCCAAATTCATGGTTAACATTCTCTTTATCTGAAACCACGCAATAGGTGAGAAAACATTAAGAAGAACAGAAGAGATAAACACCTTAGACCAAAACCAGTAAAGAACTTACTGTTCCAGCAGTAGAGCATGGTCATTGCCCATTGGTTCCTTTCGTCATAGGCCCGAATTAAGCGCGGATCATACTTTAGGCGAAACGTTCCCAGAAACGAGCCCCGCTCGCGCCGAAAAGGGAAGACCAGGGTCTTGGACCTGGTTCGCCCGAACATGCCTGGGAAGCTCGTCCTACTGTTCTGCCTGGGTCGAGATGTAGTGTCCGTCGTATCGCCCTCCTCCTCCGCTCGCCGCCTGCTCCTGGAGGAAGTCCTCCTGCCACCAGCTGATGCTGGAACTGCTGCTGAAGTTCTGTCTTCCTTAGCATAACCCTCACCCCCGGAAAAAGATTGATTACTCCGACCAATGGATGTTTTAGAAACAACTCCATCGGGGAACCCTACAGGGTCAATGTTACGAGTTCTTCTGGCGCCCTTTTTCAGCTTTATTCTCGACGGTGGTGCGTAGCTGCCTCCAGAGCTGCTATAGCCTCCAGTATCACAAGGAATGCCGTAAAACGCGGGATGGACGCGCCGGTTGATGTAGGTGTAGCCCTCGCTAGCGTACCCGGGCACGCCACCCTGGAGATAGGCTGCAATGGACTCAGCGCCGCTGCTGTATCCGGGATAGTAGGCGTGGCTTGCCAAACGGTTAGGGGCGTGTCTTCCACTTCCTGCCCGCCTTCGAGAAATCCCATAGGCCACCATTCCGTCACTGTTGTAGTCGGCGCCTCCATGGACATACAAATTATTGTTGAAAAGGAATGACTTCTGGTTGTTCTGCGTTTGACTCGCTTGTCGCTCACGTCGCTCATATTGCTCTTGTCGCTCATGTTGCTCTTGTCGCGAATGTCGATCTTGTCGGGCATGTCTCTCTTGACGCGAATGTCGCTCTTGTCGTGAATTTCGCGCTTGTCTCTCTTCCCGGGAATGCCGCTCTTCTCGCGCCTGTCGCTCTTGTCGGACAGCCTTTGCGGCGGCTAAAGATGCCTCTTGCTGCGCTTGGATGCGGCATTGCTCTGCCTCCGCCTTTTGCTGGCGGTCCCTCGACTCCTTCTCACGGCGTCGCTTCTCCGGGTAAAAGATATCCAAAAAGAAGTTCATGGTGAAGCATTACTTCACGGTTTGTTTAGGGCTCGGCCCCTCACGGGGCTAGTAGCTGGTCGTCAGCATTGTCCTCTAACCAGTTCCGTTACAAAGTCCACTCGGAGACAGTGCTGATGATGGTTTTTTTGCTAATTTTGTTGTCTTGTATCACATTACATCCTTTTTTGATGCACAACGCAATTTGAGATTGTAGTGGTAGACATGAAATAATTATTGTACCTCCCTTTTGACAAAATTTTAAACGATAACACTAGGGCTCAAATTATGATAGTAAACCATGGAATGTATTGCTTTAAAGTTTGGGACGCAATTAAATAAGAGTAAAGAGTTGCGTTTTAATTTTAAAAAGAGGACATAAGAATGTTTCAAATTTCACCAGACGAATGTTTATTTTCTATAAACATGTTATCACGCCAAGCTGATCATAGCCTTATTACGAAGAAAAAAATCTCTATATGTTTATCTATCTATCTATACTCGTTATGCCTCTCTCTCTCTTGTTGGGATTTTACTATGTAGAAAGTAAAGAACTTATCAGTCTGAACGTTTTCTTTGCACCGACGCATTATGTGTATGACTATGCTCGCTCTTTCCCTCACTTTATATCTTTGTAGACCAATAGAAGTCTCCTCTTTCAAATCTAAACAATTATCTTCAAGTTCGTGTCAATGATTATTTACACATTTAAAAATAAAATGTTCCCTTTTAATACACCGGCAACGGTACAGTGGAAAGTAGCGATGAAGCTCAAGAAAGTAAAGAGAATCTCGTCAGGAGCTTTTGAAACACGTATGTTTGTTTGTTTGTTTGGTTATCTTGCTGTTACAAATACATATTGAGTATAACACTTAAGTCAATATTTCCATAGTCAACTTAAAAATCAAATAGCGGTCCTAGTTTCGTTTTCTTCTTCTTGTTAAGGAAATTCGAACTGGGTAGTGTCAGCTCTTGCTTTATGTCAACACTTTCCTTTAGCCACAATGCATTGAATTTATAAAAGAATTATACTTAATAAAGTTAATTCCTTTTTCAAAGTTTCACATGTCTGAACTTTATGTATTTTACGAATTTTGTATGAAAGAAAACAAAACTTGACACAGGCAGACTTCATAACTTTTTAAGCTAGAATGAGTGGGTTTGTTTTACGGCACGTCAGCACGATAATATTATTGTTCAAGCTAATTTTTTTTTTTTTTTTTACAAAAAGATATTTGATTAACTAAGAAATATAGTTCAACTTTTTTAACTAGTAAAAGAAACCTATTTATAAAAATCTACGATAACATGTATAAGATCTTGGGCTAGAAGAGTTATTAAAGATATATTTAAAAAATATTTTTAAGGCTTACTATACTAGATTTCTAGATTCTAATTAAACTGTGGAAACAAACACCTTCATTTCACCCAAAAATACATGTAATATAAAAAAAAAAAAACCCATAAAAACACAAGAACGCTCCAACATAACACTGTGAATATGTTTTTCTATAGAGATATCCTTTTTCCAGAATCAAAGAATTTGATAAAAGTCCACAACAAACAACCCTTAACATCACTAATCACTGAAGAGAATCGACATGCTTAGGAACATTCAAAACAAAGCCGCTTCCGGTAGCCATGTTGAACTTCCGCTTATCCTCAACATGAACTTTCTCTTTGTGAGACGAGTCTAGACTGTAGATCTAGAACTAACTGTACCACGGAGGCGAAAGCAGCATGCAACACAGGATAATAACACAGACACACAGCACATAGGCACGCAGGGTTTTCTCAAAAGGATGTAAAAGTTTGGAGGAGCCGACAGCACACAAGGCTGTGTTCTGTGCCCCTCTGAAAGTAGGGCGCAACAGGTAACAGTGGTCTCGAAAAGTTTTGGCAATGCTAAAAATAGCTTGACCTGATGGTTCATCTGCCGTCTGGGCAGGGGGAATCTAGACCTGACAGCACACTGAGGTTATTTGGGCAAACTAAAAATAAAAAAAGAAGTTCTAATGAAAAAGCAGCGTATGTGGACAATGGGAAAAGTTTGCCAGGTCAGGATAGACTTGTTCAGGCAGCTCAGCCAGATACGCTGGAAATGGAATATTTATGATCTTCGTTTCCGTCTTTAGAGCAAAAACTTTTAGGTCTTAAAAACCTTCCCACGTAATTTTTAAATATTCGTTTAAAATCATGATTGTATTTTCGCTCCGGGTAGTTTATTTTTAGACTACTTTTTAGTAATGTTAATTGTTGCACGTAAACAACAAACAAACAAACAAACACGTAGTTAACTAGTACTGTAGGTATTTAAAAATAAGGCAAATAGCCAGGGGCAGAAAATGTCCGTAATTGAAGAAAACAATGCATAGTGCTTTTTTGTAAGAACGAGAGAAAGAATGAGAGGGAGGGAAAAAAGAGAAAGAATGAGAGGGAGGGAAAAAAGAGAAAGAGAGAGAGAGAGACAGAGAGAGAGAGAGAGAGAGAGAGTAGGCCTACATTTTTAAGTAATCAAACGAACTCTACAATTGAACTGTACAGTCTTTTAATTTTTTAGTTCAGTCATAAAGTTTACTTCTTTCTGTCTTTGCTGCGCTTGGATGCGGCATTGCTCTGCCTCCGCCTTTTGCTGGCGGTCCCTCGACTCCTTCTCACGGCGTCGCTTCTCCGGGTAAAAGATATCCAAAAAGAAGTTCATGCTGAAGCATTACTTCACGGTTTGTTTAGGGCTCGGCCCCTAACGGGGCTAGTAGCTGGTCGTCAGCATTGTCCTCTAACCAGTTCCGT
>RQTK01000573.1:290718-313511 GCA_003991915.1 Elysia chlorotica | reverse complement strand
CCCCCGGGCCAGCCGCATCCCCCTCAGCTAGGCTATGTCTCGGAGGGTTGTCAAAATAATTTTACGTGCTGCCATACAGAGACAAAGCTGGCGCACCGCTGTCAAGTCTCGTCGCGTTTGAATTTCAGTTTGAGTTTACTTTGGTATAGGCCTCGTCAACCATCATGTATACCAGTATACCATACACTTTTGTATAGACCTCGTCAACCATATCTATACCAGTATATCACATGTTTTTGGTGAAGGCCTCGTCAACCATATAATCTCTACCAGTAAGCTTACTGCACAAACTTTGGTACATGTATAAGCTTCGTCTACCATTATCTATATCAGAACAACACATACTTTGGTATAGGCCTCGTCAACCATTATCTATACCAATACAGCACACACTTTGGTATAGGCCTCGTCAAACATAATCTATAGTACAGTACATACTTTGGTATAGGCCTCGTCAACCATAATATATCAGAAAACACATACTTTGGTATAGGCCTCGTCAACCATTATCTATACCAATACAGCACACACTTTGGTATAGGCCTCGTCAAACATAATCTATACAAGCACAACACATACTTTGGTATAGGCCTCGTCAATCTGCAGCAACATGTCCGCCACATCCTCCAGCCTCTCTAGCAGACTTTCCGCTGTAGACATCAAACTGTCATTGGTTGCTCTCCGCCAATCAGCGAACGAAACGCCCGTTGCCGCGGAGCCATTATTGGCAGCCATGATGGGCAACTGTTTCAAATTCTAGATCTAGATCTAGATTCAGTCTCGAACAGTCCTTTTAGCTGCAGGAAAGAAATAAAGAGATACGTAAAGATTAACTAAAGGTATTAATTCGGCTGCTCACAGCTGGAAAATGTATACTTTAAAATCTAAGGCAAAACATGGATTAAAAAGATACTGTCGTGGATGTTTATAGACCATTTTGAAATTCGAGTCTCATCTGATACTTTTAGAATCTAAAAACAGCAAAAACAACAACAACAACAGCATCAACATCATCAACAACAACACAACAACAACAACAACAACAACAACAACAAAAACAACAACAACAACAACAACAACAACAACAACATCATCAACAACAACACCAACAACAACAACGACAACAACAGAACAAACAAACAACATAGATTAAAAAGAAACGGCTACGGATGTCATAGATCTGGATCGCAAGTATCTTAATGTCAAATGGGAGTTTTAATGGACGGTAAAAGTGACCAGTGAGCTAAGGCTAGAGTCATATTATTGTAACTGCACATGGCAGTATTTTCTGTCTCTAGGCCTGCGATTTGTAATGTAGGCTAAAAGGCATTTGTGATACAGTCCTTTTAGCTGCATGAAAGAAATAAAGAGATAAATAAAACTTATTATTAAAGGTGTTCATTCGGCTTCTCACAGCTTGAAAACATATACTTTAAAATCCAAGGCAAAGCGTGGATTAAAATGATACTGTCGTGGATGTTTATAGACAGTAATCAAATCTAAGTGTCATCTTATACTTTAAAATTAAGAACAAGCAAACGACACAAACAAACAAATTAGATTAAAAAGAAACTGTTCCGGGTGTCATAGATCTGGGTCGAAATTATCTTAATGACAAATTGGAGTTTTAATGGACATTAAAAGTGGAAAGAGAAGCCTAGGATATTTAATACTCTGGTTGTATTGTTGGTTAGCCAAAGTCCTGAAGTTTTGCGCACCCTAGATTATCGAAAAGTACAGAACACAGACCGAATAGGGAATATCATTTCACAAACAGTCGTCTAACTTAGTTGGAAATTATGGGCTCTTCTTAAGATCAAAATAAGACGACCAAGCAGTTGCGTCCACAATTGTTTTAGATACATTCATTTATTCAAATCAATTTTTGGCAAAATCTTTCATAACGATTGAATGCCATTTATGTATTATCAACACATACATGTTTGAATCAGTGATAAATTATTTTAATTGAAGTTGAAAGTATTATGCCGTTTCAAAAAAACAACAACATTCCTTTATTTGTACAAAACTGGACAATAACTGTGAATTATGAACAGGTACATGCCTTACGTTGATTTGACTCAAGTTGGAAGGGCTTTTTAACATTTTAACGTTAATTTTTTAATCAGATTCTGCAAAATCTTTCATGAGGAGTGCATGTTATTTGCGTATTATCAACACATATTATAGATATAGAGTTATGAAGAAGAAAAATAAGAAGAAAGAAATGGACACATTTAACGAAAACGTGAAATATAAAACCTCAATAAGGCGAGGAAAAGTTACAAAGCAAACGAGACCGTGTATCGGTATCAATATAACCGCTCTTTGTTTCTGTACAACAAATTTGGACAATGCAGTGTCTAAAGTCCACGACAAAGTAGTTCAACTGGTATATTTATTTCAGTTTGTCATTTTTATAGATGAAACCATACGACCAGCATCAAAGAAACAGTGAGAAATAATAGTGATAAATATGCTCAGAAGTTTAAAGTAATCATTGGAATGCCTTTTTGTGACTTAAATCAAGCAGTTGAGTTGATTTGTGACGTCTAACGGCATCAGCTAGGTTATATTGTTGAGGGTCCCAATACTAACGTCTTACAATTTTAAGTCATGTAGGACAAATACTATGCGGGTGTATCACGACTTCTACTCCAGATGTTCACAGCACATTGGCACCGCCATAACCATCAGGGATAGAATTCCGACAAATTAATTTTAGTCCGATTGTGGGTTTAGAGTCCTGGGGTAGAACATCGGCTTCCGTCGACATAGGAGGTCCGTGGTTCGAGTCTTGGCGATTTCGCCCCCTAAGGATGGGTCGGTGTCATTTTAATGCCACCGGATGAGACAGGAGTCATAAGATCCCCGCCCTGTCTACTACAACTGCTACTACTACTCTAACTACTACTACTGCTACTTCTACTGCCATCAATGTAGTGGTCTTCACACAAGGAAAAAACATGTTACTGCCGTTTTTGGTAAACCCGTAATGGCCAAGTTATCTACTAAGTATTATTAACGAGTTTCACATCATGGCTTTCGATACAACAGCCATGTGTAGGCCTATAAATAATAAACAATACGGGCAAATGAAAACTACCTTGAGGCGCGCCAACAATATAAATATTAAAGACAAATTTGATTAAATAAACTTAAACATCTCGATAACATTTAGAAATAGACTTAGTCGAGCATTAAAAAAAAATATTTTTCCTTTATATCTAAATTTATATCTAAATATAGATGTTTGTTTACGCGAAATTCACAACTTAGACACACCAGTAGGCTAATCTACATCTAGATCAATATCTAGTCCGCCCATTTGAAGTCCGTGAAAAATCACCGAAGCCCTAGTACTGTATAAAACCAATGAGAAATGACCCCCGCTCAACGGAGTGCCTTTGAAAGTTTGCCTCTCTCTGTCTGTCAGCTTTTTTCCGGCTGGTGCACATCGCCTCGGATCTAGATCTAGATCTAAGACTAGTTTCACGCTGAATTGGCGAATGCTTGCGTCTTTTTTTCGCGAGGGAAACGAATGGTTTCCGCGGCTCGAACGGACAGAGTTACGAATACGACGGATAGATCACCGGTTTGTTGTATTGTATTACATGTACAATGTAGTCATTGCAGAAAGAGTTGTTATAATAACCGATTCTTATAATTCATTGTAGTTTTTGTTATTGAAGGTTTTATGTTTTTGTATTTGTTTTTTTTGTATTTTTGGGGCGTGTACGTTTTTTATACTGTTGTTGTTTTTCCATTGTTCCACTACCGGCCGTTGTATTTATTGATAACCAGAAGTTTTCATTCATTTCTCATTTGCAAAATCATGCTGTATTCGCCAATTCCAAACAATTCAGTTTTAGTTTTTTAGCATGGATCTAGACCTGAGAGATCATATGGACGCTTAGATCTAGACATATGGCTGAGGAGGGAAGTCCAAAATATGTTAATAAAATAGTAGATATATGCCCGTTTTGTAGCTGAGAAAATAAAGGTAACTAGTATTCTAGTCACTTGCTGTGTTTTCCACCTTTCTTAATTCGCCCCCTCTATCTCTCACTTTCTGTTACACGCAAAAACACACACACACTCTCTCTCTCTCTCTCTCTCTCTCTCTCTCTCTCTCTCTCTCTCTCTCTCTCTCTCTCTCTCTCTCTCTCTCTTCTTCTCTTTTTCTTTTTTGTTGTTCTTTCCCTATGTCTCTTCCCCTATCTATCTGCATGGCAAGTCTGTCTATCTGTTTGTCTCTCCCACCTCTTCTCTATCTATCACTCTCTCTCTCTCTCTCTTTCTCTCGTTCTTCATACCGAAAAATCGGTTTGGCAGAATCGAATAACAAAATAGAGTGCCTGGTGTTTCCCCACAGGAGTCTCCATGTTGAAAGTAGAGAGCTTGCGATGACGGTGCATACGTCGAAGCGAAGACATTAGGTAAGAGAAACTACACCGACTTCCAACCATAGCTCTATCTCAAACTCTCGGAGCCAATGGGCGCTCAGAAATCTCTATGCTTTAAAGTCGTGATTATGTCACACGATGTCAACACATGGATCGCAAAGCCTGTATTGATCGGAGTACGTAGAGGTCACAGAGGTCACGCATGTGCAGTTGTCATGCAATGGCTGGGAGACGTTAGATGAAAAGCACGATGGATTGAGATAGATCTAGGGCTAGGCTGGTTTTAGGCAAACGAACAACACTGAATAGTGGGAAAAAACTGGGAATAGTGGGAGAGTCAAAAAGGTAACGGGAAATAGCGGAGCACGATGGATTGAGATAGATCTAGGCTGGTTTTAGGCAAACGAACAACACTGAACAGGCCTAGTGGGAAAGGCAAAACAGTAACGGGAAATAGAGGGATGTGTGGCGGACAGCAGGTGGTGAAGGAAGGTGGCCATATGTCCTGCAGAGTAAGTGATAAAGTCATCCTGGTCTGGGGATAGATGGTTGGTTGGTTGGTGGGGTTGGTTTAACGTCCAACAGCATCACTGTATAGGCTATATTGTGGACGGGCCCCAAGACGGACGTCTGACAATTGTATGTGCTGCCACACACGAGACAGGGCGGGGATACCATGACTCCTGTCTCAGCCGGTCACACCTGGACTGGGCAAAGAGAAGCTTCCTCTAAGTTCAACGTCTCCTTAGCTCCAAAGATGGGTAATATATGAAGTACAACCCACCCACTACGGGGATATGTGGTTACTTCTTCTCTTACTCTCTACTTCTACGTTGATTGCAGGTCAGCACTTTGGTACTATTGGTAGCGTCCCTAAGTGACCGTGCAATCCTAGAGAGTTTACACTCTGAGCTCGTTTGAGTATTTACAGTGAGGTTCAATGCCCACTGCTCCCTACCTATGTAGAGCGGTAAAACACACTAAAAGTAAAAGGACAACAACTGACAAGGATAGAACTCAGTCAGAAGAGACTTTTAAGTTACCACAAAAATATACTCCTTTATTAAAGCAAAAGTTCAATATGCATCAAAGACAAAGAAACACAAGTTAAATTGAACGGATAGTAAGATTTGGATAGTGAATCAAGATAGTAGTTATCAATATTAAAAGTACATGGATAGATAGTACATGTACCTAAATCAACCACGTGCTCAAAAGCATAGGCCAAAACTAATGCCAATAAGAATGCATACAATTATGCCTACAAAAATGCCCAAGGTAATGCCTAAAACAATGCCCAAGGTAATGCCTAAAAAAATGCCCAAGGTAATGCCTAAAACAATGCCCAAGGTAATGCCCAGTGCTTAGTCAACCCAAAGTGACACAATCCTCTCCAAAGGATAAACAACTTGAACTCGAAGTAGGAAGTAACTTCAATGGATAATAGATATAAAACTGTAGATAGTCCAAAACACAACTGCAGCTCCAACATACAGTGTGAAACTTAGGAAAAATATATCCAAATACAGAAGCTAGAACTCACGTTGTGGCACCCACACACAACGGACACGTACTCGGTGATGGTTCTCGTGGCACTGATTTGGCGTCCACAGAGACCTCACTTTAATAGTGAAAATTAGCGGCAAATGTCCGCGGATGAAAGGAAACACCCGGAGCGCTCCGTTCCCCCGGACTTCCCACGAGTTCCCTAGAACTCAGGGAACTGGGGAAACAGCGCTCGTCCGGTCTCCCAGTACCGACCGACAACTAAGGACATTCTCCGTTTCCCTAGATTTCCCAAATCAAAAGGAAAAGCAACAAGAGAAACTCAACGATCGAAACAAAGTTTCCCCAATCAAACGAAACGCACGCCGAGGTCTAGCGGCTATTACGTCGATGGAGGAAGATCTAGAAATACATGTAGGCTAGAGAGAGAGAGAGAGGGGGGAGAGGAAGATAGAGAATAATTACAGAATAAACTACCGTACATAATCAAAAGGATGGTGAGTCGCACCCCTTACACATACAGCAAGGGATACAGTGGGGTCGAACTGGCCCAAGTGGTAGAGTGTTCGACTCCCAACCGGGATCGCCGTATAGGACCCCCAGGGCAACCTAGGAGACGTTAAACCCGGAGAGAGGGAGAGAATTCTCTCCCTCCCTCTATAGAGAACTCCCAACCGGGAGGTCTCAGTTCGAAACCTCATACCAGATCAAATTGATTTTTCCGATTTTGTCGACTACTGGTTGTAATTGTGTCGGTGTCAGTGTAATGTCACCGACTGAGACAGGAGTCTTGGTGTTACCGCAGTCTATGTTTGGCAGCGCGTAAAAATGTCAGACGTTATTATTGTGATACGTTCACAATATAGCCTTGCTGTGGATAATGGACGTTAACATGTCAACTCAGTCACCCACTCTCCTACTTTAACGTCTCCATGTTTCAAAAGACGGATCTTACACGGTGATGGGTCCCATGACTTAATAAGTCAGACAATTGTTTACACAGAGATAGAGCGGGTGATATCAGGATTTCTGTCTCAGTTCGTCATATTCAACTGACACCGACGCAACCCTTAGAGAAAATACTTCTAGGCATGATCGGGGGGCGCGGTGGATTCCGACGCAAAAGGTCCGTGGTTCGAGCCCTGGCGAATTCGCTCCCTTCTGGTTGGGTGGGTGTCAGTTTAATGTGATCGGCTGAGACAGGATTCATGGCATTCCCGCCCTGTCTCGTGTGGGGCAGCACATAAAATTGGCAGACTTCAGTCTTGGTGCCCGTCTACAATATTAGCCTATTTAATGCTGATGTTGGACATTCAACCAACTCAACTACTCTAGGTCTGATCGTGATACTGAACCCTGGATGTCTATTTTCAAGCCATACGCTCTACCACTGAGCCACCTGGAGTCCATACGGGATACTGGAATCTCCAGGGGATGAAGTGTTATGGCACGGTAAGACATTTATGGCGCAAGGAAAGTGTTGTGAGAGATGGAGAGAGGGGTTAGTGGGATTAGTAGTGTTAGTAGGGCGGGCTGGTGACTGAGGAGGGAGGGAGGGAGGGAGGGACACCATAGGATATAGTGTGGAGCTCCTAACTCTATAACCTGTGAGGGCCACCGCCTACTTTTTAGGGCTGTCAAGAAAAAAGGTTATGTTGCGTCACACATGGTCCCGTTGTGTACTTACAGTTTGCAGGGTCAAGGTGGGCCATTTGACATTTTTCGTAAATACTTCATATTGTAAACAGATATGCTGAGTGTGTGTATCGTGGAGGTTGAATAACACGTCGGTACGTAGAGAAAGAGAGGGAAAGAGAAAAAGAGAAAGACATATATTGAGAGAGATAGCGGGATTTGTTGTTGTTGTTGTCGTTGTTGTTGTTGCTGTTGTTGTTGTCATGTTGTTGTTTTTAGGAGGGGAAGGGGAAGCACGCTTTTGAGAAGAAGAACGAATACAGTCATAAACGACATCAGCGATCCTTAGTTAATGGCCTGGCGAACGCATTTACCAAGATAAGGACTATCTAATCATACAAGTTCTGGTTTATTTATTTCTTCTTTTTGCGTGTGTAATGTGTTGTGTTTTTTTGTGTTATTGTTGTTTACTCTTTCTAATTGCTATCCCTTTCAACGTACTTACCTTGTTTTCGACTTCACATAAGTGTTATTTTTTTAATTGTTTATGAATTCTCTAGAACTTGTCAAATAGACGATGAAAACGATTAAGATGTAAAGCGGTTATGGGAACTCAGCGCCGACTCATTAACTTAGTTATCAGTCACCATTGGTTTTATAAAAAAAAAATAGGCCTATATCAATAACAATAAAAACCTACAAGACGTATATCTGATCTATTGATCCAGCTCGAGGCCTACTTAAGAACAGGTCAAGTCACCGAAATGATCAGGGTAAACACATTCTAGCGTAAAAAGTGTAACAGTGATGTATATCTCATTAATCATTACGAGAGTTAGTTCAAAGTGACACATAGATGGTAATTTCTGTTCAGCCTACTCAGCCTACACTGCAATAATAACAAACAATCTAACTGTCTCGACTTCTTAATTGTATCATTCACTTGGAGTGTAAATTCAATTAATGTTTGTCTACTTTGTTGACTTTGCCTGCTATTTTTTGGAGTCATCGAATCAGCTATATTATATCTATTTATATCTCTGTATCTATCTATCTATCTATCTATCTATCTATCTATCTATCTATCTATCTATCTATCTATCTATCTATCTATCTATCTATCTATCTATCTATCTATCTATCTATCTATCTATCTATCTATCTATCTATCTACCTATCTTTCATCCGATCTACCTGTATGTCTAAAATCAAGCTATCTCTCTATTTCTTTATTTTTCTTCCAACCTCCACATCTTTTCCCACAAACTTTCTCTTTCTCGCTCTTGCATAATTTATGAGCCATTAATTATGCACAGATCAACAGACAAAGTTCCCATCCCGAGGCAAATGGGCCCAGAAATTACACGTTAATGGCTGACGAATTGGGAACAGGATGTCTATTTTAAGACGAATTTAAGCGGCAAGGCTTAACTATAATCCTGCATCTATTAACATTTAGCTGTTCTCTATTACTTTGTTTTGATATCGTGGATGTTGAACAAAGTACAGCCTGGATGCAAATAAATTTTTTTTTAAATATAATTTATGTAGAGTATAACATTTTTAGGTAGCGTTTTCCTATGTTAACAACAACAACAATTTTCATAGATCGTTTACCCCCAGAAGTAAAACGGGTGAGAGGGAAGCGGGGGGTGGGGGTCCGCCAATGATACAAATACAAGTGTTAGAGTGCTGGGCTCCCGGAAGTACCCTGTCCAATCCCCACGATCGGGAAAAATAGAAAAATATATTTGTCGGATTTTGCCAACACACCCACCTTCCTTACAGATCATCTCTTCCCTAGTTTTTGTTGAACAAAGTACAGCCTGGATGCAAGGAAAAAAATGTTAAAAAAATATATATATAATTCAGATAGAGTATAACATTTATAGGTACCGTTTTTCTATGTGAACAACAATAATTTTCATAGATCGTTTACCTCCAGAAGTAAGGATGGTGAAGGGGGAAAAGAGGGTGGCGCCACAGATACAATTGTTAGAGCGCTGGACTCGCAAATGGAATTAACCTGACCGATCCCACAATCAGACAAAAATTATTTGTCCGATTTCGCCCACCCACCCAGCTTCCTTACAGATCAGCTCTTTCCTAGTTTTAACTTCTATTAAGTCATAAAAAACTTCTACTTGGGACCCCAGATCGGAATAAATGGTTTTAGTCGGCCACATGATTCTAAAAGCGACCGACACTGTAGGGAAAAAAAGGCGATAGCCAAGGCCGGGTTCGAACCCCGGACTTCCTGTGTCGAAAGCCGATACTGCCACATAGAGACAGAGCCTAGATATCAGGACTTCTGCCCCAGCCAGTCACACAATGACCCAACCAGTGCAGAATCATGTTTTAATCTGATCGCGGGACACAACCAGAGACGCCTGATTTGCAGGCGAACGCTCTACCCCTGAGCCACCTTGAGTCCCAAGCTGATTGAGTCGGCCGCAGTATGTTCAGAAAGTTATGCGGCTGAGAAAAGAGTTCTGTATCCCCGCACTATGTCTGTGCGACACAATGCACAATTATAGAACAAAACGTTAGTTAGACCCATAGAATCAATGTCACAAGATCTATAGGCATAGATCTACATGGCGGAAATCCCCTATTTCATAGTGGTTGTTTTTTTCCCTTTCGTTTTCGTTTTTTCCCAGTCTTTCCAGTCAAGCTCCCGGTTTGTTCCTTCGCTCATTCATTCTGGCGTGGTCAAGGATTGGACAGTGCACGGTGGGTACTGGACACGCAATTAATCTTCAAGACGGACACACGCCTGCCAACCTGACAGGCAACCAAAGTGTCCGTTTTAGCCAACTAATGTTTGGGCCTGGCGAAGTTCGAGACGATACCGATACCGACACCGATACCGACACCGATACCAATACCGACACCGAAAGCGATACATGAACTAGATATTGGTTCGAAATAAATAACGCGAATTCCTGCGCTGTGTTGTTTATTATCAACACTCCCTATCAATTTAGGTATACAATAAAAAACAACAACAAATAAACAAAAATAAATCCAACAAACAAACAACAAAGCAACAAAAATAAAACAAAAACTTGCAGAAAAAGTCAGTAAAAGTCAAAATGGGCTATTATTATTATTCAGCATCTTCTTATCATGTCGCGAATATATCTAATTAAAAAATATATCAAAGCTTCGATCCTATAATATTGATTTTCAAAAATACCCCTAACTAGTACGCTTATAAACAGGACAGACGAGTGTTTACATTTTTGGCGTGTAAGCTACGGTGTGACAAATACTGTCTAAAATAATATTATAAAGTATCATTCGGTAGAACTCCAACTGCGCTTAAATAATAGAAAAAGTCAGTTTTACCCTTGTTGAGCAAAAGTCTTTTCACCACATCATTCAATTCGACGACTTTTTATTTTGCCTTCTGTTTTTTTTTTTTTTTTTTTTTTTTTTTTTTTTTTTTTTTTTTTTTTTTTTGGAGGCCTAGTTTGCAACCGAAAAATGAAATCCGGAACATTATACGATATTTTGACGAAAGTTTGACAACCCTGTGGAAAGCCACACATTGGACGTTTGGTGCTGTAAGTACAACGTTTTGGTAAGTTTACGACTCGTCTTAAGATAGGCGAATAAGATTAAGAAGGCTTACGACGAGTCGTAAATCTACAAGGCGTTGTATTTATGCTCCCAGGTTTGCTTACGTCCACATAGATATAGATCAAAGCGGGTCCCAAGCCAGCTTTGTCACTAGAGTTGAGGTGAAATGGCTCCTTGATGTCCAAAGTTACGCCAGCAGCAATGCTATATTGTGGACAGGTCCCAAGACTAACGTCTGACATTTCTAAAAACCGACACACAAAGACAATACAGAGATACCAGGAGTCCTGTGTTGGTCACTGTAGTATAGCTATAGTGACACCGAAATAGTGCGAGACCAAATAGGACACATGACTTTTTGTCCGACAGTGGATTTCGAACCAATGACCTCTCGCTCGGGGGATCAAATGACCTCCCGCTCGGGGGATCAATGGTCTACAACTTGCGCCAGTTCAACAGTTGTTCAGATCACTTCCTCCCCTCTGCCTCTAGAGGGCATGGTTTTGAATTAATTGAACTGTATTCGAATCCGAGTGCATAAGAAATAGTGGTACAACGTGCTCTGATATAAATAATTGGTTGAAATCCCCATGTAAGCCATACGAAAGAGTGGTACTAATATATATACATGTGCCGCAATATACTATATTGTTAGACGTTAGTCTTGGGACCGGTCTACACTATAGTACAGCAAAACTGTTCAAGAAAAAATGTTCAAAAACTATCAAACCAAACAAAACGATCTATATTTGATCACGTTATATCCTTTGGGGTCTGTTTTTTTTTTTAATGTATTATTTTCAGTTATTTCCTTCGAGAAAACCAAGTTGTTGTAGATCAAGAATGCAACAAAACCCAAAACCAAAACTCTCTCTCACTCTCTTTCTTTCTCTCTCTCTCTCTCTCTCTCTCTCTCTCTCTCTAGAATGAGTCAGTAAAAGTGAAAATGGGCTAAAAAATTATTATATAGCATCTTCTGATCACATTGCGAACATATTTGATTTAAAAAAAAATAATATCAAATCTTGGATCCTATAAAAATGATTTTCAAAAATACCCCTAAATAGTGTGCTTGTAAATATGACAGTGTTTACATTTTCGGAGTGTAAGCTACGGTGTGAAAAATACTTTCTAAAATACTCGTATAAAGTATCATTCGGCCCTTACTGTGGTAAAATAGAAGAAAAAGCAAGTTTTACCCCTTTTGAGCAAAACTCTTTTCACGTCATTCAATTCGATGACTTTGCCTTCTGTTGTTTTTTGTTTGTTTTTCCTTTTATTTATTGTGTTTTTTTTTTTGGAGCTCTAGTTCGCAAATGACCCATTAAAGTGAAATCTGGAAAAATGTACGATATTTTGACAGAAGTTTGACAGCGCTGTGAGGAGCCACACAGTGGACGCTTTGTACCGTATTAGTACAACGTTTCGGTAAGTTTAAAACTCGTCTTAAGATAGGCGAATAAGAAGGCTTACGACGAGAAGTAAGTCTACAGGGCGTTGTAGCCTGCCCATGGTCCCAGGTTTGCTTGCGTCTACATAGGCATAGATCAAACCGGGTCGCAAGTCAGCTTTGTCACTAGAGTTGAGGTGAAATGGCTCCTTGATATCTAAAGTTGCGCCAGCAGCAATATTATATGTTATAAAATAACATCAGCACTATATAGACTTATTGTGGACGGACCCTATGACGGAAGTCTTACAATGTTGTGCTCTGCCACACGCACACGAGAAAGGGGATACCATGACTCCTAGTCCTATCTCAGCCAGTCACATTAAACTGAAACCGACCCAACCAGTAGGGAGCGCAATCGCCAGGGCTCGAACCTGGACCTTTTGCGTCGGAAGCCGATGTTCTACCCCAGGGCCACCGCGCCCCTGGATTTGCACGGGATTGGCTGTGAAGGATCTTGTGGAGGATGATAAGTTTGGAAGTTTTGCGTAGTTCTTGTTGTGTTGGTTTCAGTATGATTTGATCTAACTGAAATAGAAGTAGTGATATTTCCATTAGGTCTGTGCGTGTGACAAAATCTTGGTTGTAAGTCATCAGTCTTCGGACCAATCCCTCGAGAAAACAAAGTTGTTGAAGATCAAGAATGCAACGAAACAAAAAAAAAAAACCTCTCTCTCTCTCTCTCTCTCTCTCTCTCTCTCTCTCTCTCTCTCTCTCTCTCTCTCTCTCTCTCTCTCTCTCTCTCTCTCTCTCTCTCTCTGGGTTTAACGTCAGCTAGGTTCCCTTAAAGAATCCCTGTACGATAATTGTGCCAACAACTGCTAATAGAGCTGTGCTTAAACAGATGCTTGTGTCAGACAAGCTCATCAATATCATCATCATCATTATCATCATCATCATCATCATCATCATCATCATCATCATCATCATCATCATCATCATCATCATCATCATCATCATCATCATCATCATCATCATCATCATCATTCAGCAGCAGCAGCAGCAACAACAACAACAACAACAACAACAACAACAACAACAACAACAACAACAACAACAACAACAACAACAGGATCATTGTCTTCGTCTTTAGCAAAGATGAAATAGAGGATATAAATACATGACAAAGGGACACAACTTTAACACATTTCTTGTTTTATAAAACTTAAACACAGTTACGCCGCTTGAAATTCACACCATTCGATAACGTATTTAAGGGTGGGTCTAAAAAAACTTTCACAGACAACTGTGATACATGTGTCTCAGATGCTAGTAGAGTTTATGTAATTGCCCTTTTTGCAATCTTTTTGCAATCTTTGACTTATAACTAAGGGGTGACTCGAAATCTTTGCTTGTGGGTTGTGTTTTTTTCTTAACGAAAAAAGAAAAGCACAAGCACACGCAACTTCTGTCCCGTCAGTGTTTATTTATGGCACGGGTTCTAAAATCTAGATCGGAATAGTTAGATGAAAGGTTGTGCTAAACGTTTTTTTTTTTTTTTTTGCAGTGTAGTAGGATTCATAGACACTAGGTTCAACAAAACGGCGATTACAAAACTGTTAGATAACTGATTCGTCGTAGAACGGTACCAGCCATACACTTCATTCACAGATTTGTTTACTTCGATTACTGTACCTGTACTCAGAGGACCCTCGGATAATGGATAACCCAGATCAGAAGGAAAAACAAGTTGGCCCACAGTGATCTATCTCAATGACAACACAAATATTGGATGGGCAAAGTAATCAAGCACGCTTCAAATCAAACTGTGTTAAAATTATTTTTTTATTTTTTTTTAATTTTTTTTAATGCTAATGGAGTTTGAAAATAATAAAGGGGATAACAGAAAATGCTACTGAAAAGAGCAGTCGCCAAAGGATTTAAATTGAACAGTCACAAAGCTATAGGTTAAAACGTAATTGTATTCGAAAAAGCAAACCAATCTGCCTATGAGATTCCAAATTCTATACTATTAGAGCGCTATTCTGGCAAGTAATCTCGATACAAAATGGGCAAGAAAAATATTGTACATACACTGAATTATAAAGATTTTAGTTGACAATATAGATTCCATTTGAAACATAATTTTAACCCCCCTTAGCAAACTGATTAAAATTAGTTTAAATCAAACTGTTAATTTATGTGTGAAAACGGTATTAAGTCGGAAATATGAGAGGACTAAAAGAATACACAACTTAAAAAGAATACACGCCAAAGTTTATCTAATCATTTATAAATAGAGGGGGTGAGAGGGAGATAGAGATAGATAGATAGGGAGAGAGAGATAGTAAGAGATAGAGAGAGGGAGAAAAGAAACAAAAGACAGACAGAGAGAAAGCTAATATGAGAGAGAAAGATAACTTAAAAGAAAGACCGTGAGGGAGAGAAAGATAGAGAAACAGGAAGAACGAGGGGAGAGAGAGGGAGAGAGAGAGAGAGAGAGAGAGAGAGAGAGAGAGAGAGAGAGAGAGAGAGAGAGAGAGGGGATAGAGGCATAGAAAGAGGAGAAGAAGTGGAGAGAGGAATACAGAGAGATAGATGGATAGGGGGGCCTAAATGAAGGGAGGGAGGGAGTTTTTTGTTTTTGTTTGTTTACAAAGACTAAATGTACCATCGTGAAGCTAAGGTTTCCTGATCTACACATTATTTCTTCTCTTGTGAAACTGACTGGCACGAGTCAGAATAGGATGTGCACAGAAATCCCGAGTGTGTTGGGTTAGATTTCCTACCTGTTCATTTACATTTATTCATTTTATTTATACATGTACTAACAATTTCGTGTATCCATAAAACAATTTAAAAACCGTTATGGGTCTTTAGTGAGCCCGCTGTTATTCTTGAATTTAATAGCCAAACTGGGCTTGATAAAAATTCTACAGCACTGTTCGATTGGCAACAACATGTCAAACCCCCAGAGGGAACTGGTTAAATTTGTTTAAAATCAAACTTTGTTAAAAAATTTTTTGGGAAACGGTATTAATTCAGAAATATGAGGGAACTAAAAGAATATTCAACTTAAAAAGGATACACGCAACAGGTTATCTAATTATTTAAAAACCTTTATGTTACAACGTATGTGTACTATAAAAGCAACCAATTTTGCTTTCGATTCTATAATATTGCCGCAAAATTCTCGAGTGTAATCTCAATTCAACATCGGCACGAAAAACATGGTACACACACTTCAATATAAAGACTACCGACGTCAAAATAGATTCCCAACAGAATGAACACGCTGTGATGTTTTTCGTTAACAAAGAAACAATTAAAAACAACAACATCAACAACAACAACAACAACAACAACAACAACAACAACAACAACAACAACAACAACAACTGAAAACAACTGCAATGATGCCATCGAAAGTCTGACTTATCTTAGCAATAACATCAACAACAACAACAACAACAACAACAGCAATTATAAAAAGAACAACAACTGAAACAAAGATGAAATGCATTGCTGCACCTTATGCCATAGAAAGTCTAACTTATCTTAGCAATTATAATAATGTTTGTTCTTTCTGAATCAGTCTCACTATAAATAAATTTAAAAAGAAAGTTAGGAGCTATGGAAATCGCTTCACCGTCTTTAAGGACAAACAGTATTATTCAGGTAAAGACTGTGCACAACACGCCTAGCTCGATTACAATGAACGTTGCAGTGCGCTTCTTTTGAGGCAGTCGGACAAATTAATAGGGGTTTTGCTACTTGTGCGGCAGCCGGAGGAATAGGGTTTTGGCTATTTTCCCCGCTGCATGTAGTAGTGGTGGTACATGCAGGCCTTCTAGTCGTCGCCATAATTTAGGTAGTTTGTATATAGATAAATAGATGGGGAGAGAGTAGATAGAGATAGAGATAGAGATATACAAATAGATAGATAGATAGATAGATAGATAGATAGATAGATAGATAGATAGATAGATAGATAGATAGATAGATAGATAGATAGATAGATAGATAGATAGATAGATAGATAGATAGATGTATAGAGATAGAGCGAAGAAACAAAAGATAGACAGAGTGAAACATTAAAAGAGAGAGAAAGCTAAGTTAAAAGAAAGACAGCGAGGGAGAGAAAGATAGAGAGAGAGACGAGGGGGTGGGGAGAGGGGAGAAAGAAAGAGGCAGAGAAAGAGAGAGGGGGATAGAGGGATAGAAAGAGGATAAGAGGGATAGAGATAAATACAGAGAGATAGATAGGTGAAGGAAGGGAGGGGTATATTTTTTTAACAAAGTGAACGTTATAAATGTATATCTATATTAGTTTCTATCACTCATAAGACAAAACGTAGGCTACTATCGTGAAGCTAAGGTTTCCTGATCTGCACATTATTTTTTCTCTAGTGAAACTGACTGCCTTGAGTGAATGTTCAACAAAACGTGTGGTAAGTTTGGTAGGAAAAGGATATGTGCACAGAAATCCCAGTTGTGTTGGGTTAGATTTTCTACCTGTTCATTTAGGCCTACATATAATTATTAATCCAAACGATTTCGTGTATCCATAAAACAATAAAACAAACACCGTTATGTCTCTTTAGATGACCCGCTGTTATTCTTGAACTTAAGTGGTAGAAGTGTGGTCAAATAGGCAAACTGAGCTTGATAAAAATCCTACAGCACTGGCCCACAGTTTCTTTTACCGAGCATTCTTTTATCTGGAATTCAAGGATGCCACGAATTCATGGAAAATCTGATGCATCAACGCGACCTTGCCCTTCAAGTCTTCGGGATCGAAACGTATCCCAACATTCTCTGCACTCTAGTCCGAAGTTCCTGTAATAATATTCATTATGGCGGAGTAACATTTCTGCACTTCCAACTGACAACAACATTGCAACAAAACCGATCAAAACAAATTCCACGTAAGCTTGCAAAAAGTGATTTCTGTCTGTAAGCATACTGATAACAGTCTGGAATAATACTTTCAAAATATTTGACTGATTAAGATAATAGCAGTCTTGTTTTGCTCTTGCAAACATTGTCTTTCACGAACTTGTAATTTTAATAATTTATTTTTACTTTCATTTTTGCACTCGTCAAAGAGTCCTCGAATATTTGTTTTTAATTCGTTGAGGTAACTAGAATCTAGATCTAGATCTAGATCAACGTTGTCAAGATGCAGATGGAGATCTATACAGATCTAGAGATCACGATTTGAATGTAAATGAAAAAACAACAAATCTAGGTTTTGTTGTTGGTTCATAGATCCATGTTCAAGTCTAGATCTTGTTCCTTAGATCTAGATCTAGATTCTAAATAAATCTTAGGATTATATATATTGAAGAGGCTGAGTCTAGAAACTACAAATCTGGCAGGTTCCTTATCTATACTAGGCCCTAGATTGTGTATTTTACGCACCAAAAGAAATGGTTCTATTTACATAGCACTCGACTTGTAGCAGGCTACCTTCGAACTCTGAAATAACTCTACGGCATTTGAATCTAAACATTTTTATTTTATTTTATTAAATCGGATTTGATTTTAAACTGGGAGCGAAATGCTCTGAAAGCAATATTAAAAGAACCACTTTTATCATATTTACATGTAAACCCTTCCTTTACAATTTACTTAAAAATTTTAATTAATAAATTTTACCTGTAATTTGTAATTACAATCCATTTGGCAATGATTAAGTACATAGCACCAGCTTGATCTAGAGAGCTGTATGTGTTGGCCTGTATTATGACTGGAAAGTGTTGTGTAAGATATAGATCTATATCTTTTAAAAAAGTGCTGCGTGTATCAAAAACTAGAAAGGGTCATAATTATATATAAATTTAGAACTATAAATATGTGGTATAAATGATACTTGATCAATGCAAAGATATTTTTTATCTGATTGTACCATGTAGTGTAAAACAATTTTACCGTTTTAATTTTACTGTGATTAAATTTTAGAGATCTCTAGAGAATCTAGGTGACATTTTTTTTCTGTAAAGTTGAAAAATAAAATAGAGGGAGAAAAAAAGACGAAAAAGAATGTTATTTTATTTCTCTACGTAAATGCAGCATGGGTGTTATTCTGTACATGTAAACTCTATACAATTATTTTTCTTGAGTAAAAATCCTTGCTAGACAGGCAAAGATGATTTATATATCGTATCTTACAGTTACATAAAAACACTAGAAGTCTACCTCCTAATGACTTTTAAAACCCTTCAAAGGCCCCTCAAATTATTGCGACCCTTAGGTGGTGTGGCAGTTCACACTATTATACTCAGTGCGACCCTAAGGTGCTTTTGACAAGGCCCTTTATAGTACTTCTCTTGATGACGCTCTTTCTAAATTTAATCAATCAACTGGCTTTTGCCTTCGAACGACATTTTCCTACGTCATTTTTCAAAATTCCTCTGGCCATGGACTGCAACTTTGTGAATTCTACCTTTGTTTTTAATGTTTTCAACATGAAATGGTCTGTTTTTTCAAGTGCCTACATCGGCCGAAGCTCATAAACATCAGCGTCTGTTCACAGCTGATAAAGTTTTAGTTGATTTGGATCATTCTGACGATGAACAGGATTTAAATACTAGCTATTCAGACAGTGATTTAGAATCGGAAAGCCGTGATTTGGTATGAAAATGCTTCATTTTTACTCAGGAGTCCGGGGTCATAGGGTTTTAAAGTAAATGAGGCTAAACCCTAAATTTAGGGGATGTACGTGTAATTTAAATTTTTAAACATCATGAAATATTTTCAAGCGCTTCGTTCAAAAACTGTCTAATGTTTAGAACTTTGATTTGAAAACTGGCAATATTCAATATTGACTCGCTCTCCCACCCTTACTGATTGACTGAGAGATTCAGACTGAATCTAAGATAAAGGGAGAAAGAAAAAGAATCTTACAGTACGGTGTAGAGTCTCGAGAACTGTGAGAAGTGGGTGCCATCATGAAAACTTTTATCTAAATAGAAAATCGTTTAAGCATACATATGGTCCAGTACAAGCAGCCACTGCTAAATATAGACCTAGTGGTATTGTACACTATCTATACTCTATCTATAGATGCCTGCGGATATTAAATAACCCTTAAACCCTATTTAAGCCATTATGGTAATCTAAAATTACCATGGCTTTATAACATAAACTTTAGTATTCAGGAGCCAGGAGAACAAAAAGCAGTAATAATAGTAGTAGTAGTAGTAAAGAAGATGTAGATCAAGTATACAATTTCATGCATGCTCCATGAGCAGCCTTAGCAATCCAGTAGATATGGATAATACACTCCAGACAAAAAGCACTTCAAGGCTGAATGGATCTACCTCCACTGAAGTGATTCTCACTAATAACCATGCTCACTGACATCACCTAAGCTAAGGCATCTAGGCAAACCTTGCCTAACTTTCAACCTACTCACAGCACTCTTACACCACCAAGCAATGAATTTCTGCATTGAGGCACCAATTCCCTTTTTATCTCCTAGCAGTCACTGTGTTTAGTGTTTAATAAAAACTTGGGATAAGATTAACTTTTAGACTATTCCCAAGAGTATCTTTTGGCGCATTCTATTTACTGTATTTAAACTTGAATTATTTTAAAGGCTTTAAAAATAATTAACTTAATTGATACTTTGGGAGTCCATGATTTGTGCTTGTAGTTGTACCAACAAATTGTTATGGTTTTAAGGGCAACATTGTGGTGGGCTTGCGACTTAGCTTACGATACGAGATTGTGTTTCTGATCTGTAAAAGTTGAGATGTGAGAATATTAGGTATAATTACAAAAAAAAATAATAGCGACAACAAAGCAACCAAAATAATGAATTTCTTACTTCCTGATGACTCTCTTAGTAACAATAGCACTTAGGTAGGGGAGAGCTTTTTGCCTCTAGTATTTATAATATTAACCCTCGTAACGGAGATGACATTCTAAGTTTCTATAACCCCCATAAAAAGTTTTAAAAACTAAGGGGCTATCATTTGAGATGGCTCTTTCATTCTCTTAGTCTCAATAGTATTAGGAACAGGAGAGCTATATGTCTGTCTCTAGTCTTCAGCCCTCATTACTAATGTTTTGATATTTTTAGATGGCTTTCTTAGTATAGCTTCCTGTGGCTTACCTAAGGGGCTATCATTACAGATGGCTCTCTTAGTCTCAATAGTATAAGGAACGGGAGAGCTATATGTCTGTCTCTAGTCTTCAGCCCTCATTACTAATGTTTTTATATGTTTAGATGGTTTTCTTAGTATAGCTCCCTGGGGCCTAGCTAAGGAGCTATTAATCTAGATGGCTCTCTCAGTGTCAATAGCACTAATGAATGGAAGAGATATGATTGCAGAAATCTTTCTTCGTCTTTATAGCATCAAGGAAGGAATTAGCTTTTCATCTGTATGTACATACTATACATTGCAAATGGCTCTAGTCTTAACTTTCAACTGCTTCACTCTTAAGTGCAATGCCCAGCTATGATGTACCAGACCAGGCAGTAAACATAATCTTAGAGCTTCCTCAGCCAGTGGTCAGTGTTGACCAGTGGGGGCCAGGCCTTGACACTTCTAGCACTGAGAGAGAGAGAGAGAGAGAGAGAGAGAGAGAGAGAGATTGCAGTATATATATTCTTCATCGCTATAGCACTAAGGAAGGGAAGAGATTCTTAGCCCTGAGAGAGAGAGAGAGAGAGAGAGAGAGAGAGAGAGAGAGAGAGAGAGAGAGAGAGAGAGAGAGAGAGAGAGAGAGAGAGAGAGAGTCATCGCTATAGCACTAAGGAAGGGAAGAGCTACTATGATGGCAAAACGACCAATACATGTACTAAGTGGGGGTAGGACTGACCAGTACTAGCATTGAGAGAGAGTGTGTGTGTGTGTGTGTCACTGTGTGTGATGTGATGATGTATACAGTGGCAGGCAGAGATAAGAACGTTGAGCTAAGCCACCCTGGTCTGGCCTGGCCAAGTCCTCTTATCCATCCTGAAGATTACCGACTTCTCATCTGGGACAAACTTTTAAGATGCTCTACAAGATGATCATATTTTATGAATATTAAAGCTGTACATTATTTTTAAATTAAACATTTTTTTTTTTCAAGACAGCTTTTTTTCCCCTGCTGCTCTTTGTATCATTTATCAGATTTGTACAAATTTTACCCCCCATTGCTATTTATTTGAAAATTTGATTGTGGCTGCTTGTGCCTCATCCCGCAGATGTGCTAGACCTAGAGTTCCTGATACATACAGTGTTAGCAAGGCAAGCAGAGCGTTGAGGGGATGCAACCAGGAGGAATCTTGCAGGGATAGACGCAGTCTCAACCAGTTGATCGGTAAGATATTTTATATATAATTTATATGTATAATTAATTATATGAATAACATATATACAGTGGCTTTTAGTAAAGTATGAATGAAAAAAAGTGCTCAATGAGTTACAGGAAGTAGATACATGTGACAATGCTTTTAGATCTTTTAATTGATGCAACACAATGTGTTTCAAAGGGTCGATAGCATTCTCCGCAGCCCATCTCTTCAAAGAATTATTGTTGTTCACTTACTTACACATTTCTTGCCTTTGGAGTTTCTCACTACTTTTTTTTTAATACTATTTGTGTGTATGGGTGCGTATGCGTGATACTGATGTGCTAGATACAATGTGTACCTGTTTATGGCTAATAATTACTAATATGAAATACTACTTTTAAAAATTGGTTAAAAAAAAACAAACTTGCACAGAATCATCATGTATGCAAACACCTCATTGGTTTGTATGCTGGATCGTGTTTGGGGATTCGATTCCGTAGTTGTAAGGCTATTCAGTACCTGCATGGCAGCTAGAATCCTGATCATTTCAATGGAAACATTTTTAATATTGGCTTGTTCATAAATCAGTTTTGCCAAGTGTTTTGAATTCTTTCCTATTTCTTCGATATCTGTCTGTCTGTCTGTCTGACAGTCTTGTGATTTATTTATTTCCTTTTTTTGTTTGAAAAATTATGTATCAGTAACAAAGCATTGGGTAAAGGACACAGTATACATAACAATAATTGACGTGTATGTCAGTGTGCCCTGTTATATCACCAGAACACAAGCTTATTGTTTTACAGTTGACATTTCTTGGGATTTAAGCTTGGCAGGGTGCCCTCAATGGTGTACAGCTGATTGCTGTATGCTTCGCTTTTTATAATGTTTTTCGGTAATAGATATACAGCCAGTGATATGCAGTTTGGTCTAAATATTTCCGTGTGTGAGACTGATTTACTTTCAGTTTCATTTCAATACC
>RQTK01000573.1:273639-289037 GCA_003991915.1 Elysia chlorotica | reverse complement strand
CTCTCCCCCTCTCTCTCTCTCTCTAGCAGTATATCTCTTTCTTACTCTCCCTCTCTCTCTCTCTCTAGCAGTATATCTCTTTCTTACTCTCCCCCTCTCTCTCTCTAGCAGTATATCTCTTTCTTACTCTCCCCCTCTCTCTCTCTCTCTCTCTCTCTCTCTCTCTCTCTCTCTCTGAGACTGGGGGAAGGTGACACGGCTTTACGTCACACGCCTGACGACATAACCCATGAGCCTCAGGTCGCGCAGTCCGCCCGTCGTGAAGAAACACACGATTTGCGACCCAAACTGTAATAACGGATGATGGTGACGTTATCACGTCCTTTAGGCATCAGGGTTTTCTCATCGCTTATTGGCTTTGGTTTTGAAAGTTAAGTGTAGAGCTATGATTGGAAGCAGATTTTTTTTTCCTTCTGTTGCCTATATCGTCTTCTTAAAGGTCCATGTTTCGACCCCTGGCGATTTCGCCCCCTACTGTTTGGGTCATGGTATACCCGCCCTGTCTCGTATGTTGCAGCGCATAAGATTGCCAGGCGTCAGTCTTGGGGTCCATCCACAATAGAGCATACATAGTGCTGATTTTGGACGTTCAGCCAAACAAACTACAACTACTTCGCTAAATGCCCCGCGATCGCAAAGTCTCTCATGAAGCATGGGCAGCTAGTCAGCTACATTGGACATATCTCTCTCTATCTCTCTGTCTCTCTCTCTCTCTCTCTCTCTCTCTCTCTCTCCCCCCCCCCCCCCCCCCCAGTGAAGTGCTAAAGCATTGCAAATAGGGAGATAGGTCCTCGATCGAAATCCCACATCTTGGGATGGGGTGGGGGAGTGGTAGAGCAATGGTTTGCAAATAGTGACACTGGTCTTGGATTCCAAACAAACAAAACGTACTTGTCCTATTAATCCCCCACTGTCTGGGTCGGTGGGTCAATATACTGTGATCGGTCGAGTCCACCTGTTAAACTAGGGCTGTCTCCTGTGTGGTAGCACGAGTCAGACCTATTAGACGTTAGTATTGGGACCCGTCCACTCCATAATGTTGCTGCTGACGTTGGGCGCTAAGTTATCAACTCAACCCAACTACCTGCCTCTCCTATGCTCTCGCTTCAACCTCCATTCCTTTACATGTACAGTACCAATACAGGACCATCGTTTTTGAGATATCAGTACGAGATCATGCTCATTAAAGACTATGTTATGGCATCTTCTCTGCCTCTGCAAACAAAAAATCAACGGGCATTGTTTTTTTTTTTCTGTCAAAATGTAATACGCGCTTTCCATAACATTGGACAGAGACACATAAAGCACAAGTAAAACTAAGAAACTAAGACAGTAATTCGATATAAATACAATCTTTGTGAGTCCTGTAATTAAAACTGCAAAGGGAAGTATGATTTATTAATATATCCACAGGGGCAGGTGTTTGAACAATTATTTGCACTGAAAAGCTCATAGCTTATTTTAGGTATTAAAATTTAATCTGTGTTTTTCCTTTCAAAAGTAATACACTCGGTCCACAATATTGAAGAAAGATGCACATTCAATTTCAGAATACGATCAGTCCATACTATTGATGTTTATGTTTTGTGCATCTCCGTTGCAGCAATTTGTCCAGTAAATACTGGTGGTATATGGTGATTCATAACGACTTAAAATTTTGGTCACAGCTTGCAATTGGCATTTTCTGAATAAGACTACCAAAAACCTAGAGAACAGTTTCGTTTGGTTTGGTATGTTGGTTTCTTAAAGTCTATCATGAGCATTGATTTTTGGTTGTATTGGGTTTCCGAAAAGTTAACCTGCTGCCACACATATATTTTGTCAGGATAACAACCGATTGCGTTATACTGACGCCAACCCATCAAGTAGGGAACGATAGCTAACACACAATATTCCCGATCTTGGAATGGAACTCGACCCCAAGAAGCTAAAGAATTTTTTTTTTGTCAATACACTAGGGCATGAAATATATTAAGATTTTTCAATTGGTCATCTTAGAGAGTCGTGGTTCTAGTTTCGCAATTTCCAATATGAAGATAAAGTGCAAAATGGTTTGGCATCACTTAAAATATAAATACATAAGCATAAATAATGTCAAAGGGGAATGTGAGAGATAGAGCTAAAGATGGAGTAACAGAGATAAATCGAGAGAGAGAGAGAGAGAGAGAGAGAGAGAGAGAGAGAGAGAGAGAGAGAGATTAGACAGACAGACAGACAGAGGAAGAGATCATTTCATTACTGTTAATATTTGTCCTGGATGGGCAGAAAGAAACAATCGTAGTCAGGTCATCTTCGTACCGATTCTCTTTCCTTCAGTTTTTGGCACAATGTACAACACGCCGGCGATCGATCGCTTTTCGATGGCGCGTCTGCTACTCTCTCTCTCTCTCTCTCTCTCTATCTCTCGCTCTCTCCCTCTCTCTTTCTCCCTCCCTCTCTCTCTCTCTCTCTCGCTCTCTCCTTCTCTCTGTTACTCCAGCTCAATGAGGTGGCTCGTAGTCGCAGTCATGATTGTCAGATACATGTATACTGTGTTATTTCTCTCTCTCTCTCTCCTTCTCTCTCTCTCTCTCTCTCCTTCTCTCTCTCTCTCTCTCTCTCTCTCTCTCTCTCTCAAACCTCTCCCTCATATGCCGCTGTTTGTCGCCTCCATTGTCTTTTTGGGAGAATGTGCCTCTCTGCCTTGTTTACAGATTTTGCGATTCCTACGCCAAACACGGGTGACACAATCACGCCCTATAGGCATCACGTTCTCATTGGTCGGCTAGGATGGAGCCGCTCGTTTCATTGGGTTCCGGCGCATATTCCTCTACCAACCGTCTTCGTTTTCGTTATTGGCTCCGCTGCCGCAAATCGGATAATCCCCTTTTGTCTTCCACCAGTCCCAACTTAAGACTAGCTATAGATCCATCTTGCGTTGGTCCGCCTTTAGGTCACAGTCATAGTAACACCTGAAACTGTAGATTTACTAACAAGTTTCTCAAAAAGAGCTCACACTCACAGTGCTTTTCATAATTATGGAGACCTAGCGCGATACGCGTGCTCAGTCTTTTTCTTTATTGATACTAAGGCAGTTGAAATATGTTCAGGTTGAGTTTTTTTTTTCTCTCTAAAATTCAAACAAGGAAGCTGTTTTTGATTGCTGAGTTGGTTTAACGTCCAACATCAGAACTATATAGGCTATATTTTGGGCGGGCCCCAAAACTGACGTCTGACAATTTTATGTACTGCCACATGACACACGAGACAGGGTGAGGATACCATGACTCATGTATCAGCCGGTCATATTATCCTGGCACCGACCCAACCAGTAGTGAGCGCAATCGCCAGGGTTCGAACCACCGACCTTTTGCGTCGGAAGCCGATGTTCTACCCCAGGTCCACCGCGCCCACCCTCAAACAAGGAAGCATTCGCCTTAATCATCCGGATCCACATTCTCAAAATGCTCCCCGTGAATCCTCTCACCATTTCCCAGTCTCTGGTCGACGCTCACACTTTGTTTGTCTTGTTGATTTACCTCTTCTCATCCCAGTGTTTGCTCGTACCGGCTGCTCACCAGGGGTTTTTGTGTAATGGCTTCAGTCTGTGGTAGTGTGTGGGCGCCCGGGTTGTCTGTCCGTCTTGGTCTCTCTGAATGTGGCCTTTTTACATTTTTTTAATATTTTTTTTCCAATCTTGGGACGTCTTTCATTATTAAGTCTCGGTGGACCTTATTAAGTCTCCTTGGACCGTGGACGTATGAACAGTGTATTTAAACATTCATGGTTTCGACTTGTAGTTTCTTTGTGCTCTATCTGTCTGTCTGTGGGGGGCGTGGTGGTCCAGGGGTAGAACATCGGCTTCCGACGCAAAAGGTCCCGAGTTCGAATCTTGGCGTTTGCGTTCCCTACTGGTTGGGTCGGTGTCAGTATAATGTGACCGGCTGAGACAAGAATCATGTATCCCCGCCCTGTCTCTGTGTGGCAGCACTAAAATTGTCAGACGTGGTCTTGGGGCCCGTCACATATAGCCTATATAGTGCTGATGTTGGACGTTAAAACCAACTCAACTCAACTCATCTGTCTGTCTGTCTTTTTGACTCTCTGTCTACATGCCTCTTTCTATGTCTCCCTCCCGTTTCGTTAGTTATCTGTCTGCTATTTTTTTCCCGTTCTCACTCCGCTCCACTGAAACTACATACAGTACGTTCCTGCTCTTTTCTTAATTGTTGGTTGGTTTTGTTTCCTTTCTACTTGAAATAATATATTCATCCTTGCTTAACAGGGCTCAAGTTTTTTTGAGTGGGTGAGCTTTCAACTTGGGTGGTGTTGATCCAGCGGTTAGAGAAATGTCCAGTACAGTAGTAGCTGGGGTTGATAATACGAAGACCTGATGGTGGTCATCTTGAATGTCCAGTGCTGCGTTGTGGTCTGCCATGGCACAAGTAGTCTGATGGACAGTAGTAGCTGGGGTTGATAATACGAAGACCTGATGGTGGACATCTTGAATGTCCAGTGCTACGTAATCAGTCTGATGGACAGTGGCTGTAGTGGCTGCTAACACGAAGACCTGATAGTGGACATCTTGAATGTCCAGTGCTGCGTTGATTTCTTTTATGGCACACTAAATCTAATGGACAATTACATCTTGAAGGTCCAATGCTGCGTAAGCAGTCTGATGGACAGTAGCTGTGGTAGCTGCTAACACGAAGATCAGATAGTGGACATCTTGAATGTCCAGTGCTGCGTTGTGGTTCTTTATGGCACAAGTAGTCTGATGGACAGTAACTGCAGGGGCTGCACGAAGACCTGATAGTGGACATCTTGATTGTCCAGTGCTGCGTTGTGCATGGTCTGCCACGGCACAAGCAGTCTGATGGACAGTAACTGTAGTGGCTGCACGAAGACCTGATACTTGTAGTAGACATCTTGATTTAACATTTAACCATTTATACTCGGGGCTGTCCACTGTGGTGGATTGAGTTGGTGAGTTGGTGCTTCTCATTGCATAATTTTAGGCGTATTCTTTGGGAGTCCACTGCGGTGAGTTTAGTAAGTGAGTGTGTTAGTTTCTTAACGTCCAACGTCAACAGCAAGATTATATATCGTGGACGGGTCCCAAGACTCACGTCTTGGCAGTTTAGATGCCTGATCGACATTGTGGTGATTTGAGTTAGTGAGTTGGTGTCTTAAACGTTTCTCATCGCATGATTTTAGGCATATTCTTGTGTGCACACTATTTTTTTTAAAGAAATTAAAACAAATTGAAAGTTAAAAGCGTTGTTTATTGTTGTTTTTAAATGGAAGGTGTGCAGATCAATACAAAAAGGTGCCGGCTCAAGAGCGTATCACCCCGAACATCATGGGTGCGGCGTGATGGGAAAAAGTTAACTTCCAACATCAGCATCAAGGTATAATCGTGGAGAGTTCCCACGACTAACGTCCTATACCCTAATAGTTTTACGTGCTGCCACACGTATTTTAAGAAACTGAGGTCAACTCATCATCCCTTTCAGAGACAGGATTGGGGTGCCGATAATTGATTGATACCGGTATCAGACTTCTGCCTCAGGCGGTCAATTTTCACTGTCACCGACCCAAGCAGTAAAGCATAGAGCAGCAACTTAAGGGAAAACAACAACAACAACAAAAGCAACAAAAACAACAACAACAACAACACCGACCCAAGCAATGAAGCATAGAGCAGCAACTGAAGGGAAAACAACAACAACATCAACAACAACAACAACAACAACATCAACAACAACAATAACAACAGCAGCAACATCAACAACAGCAGTGTACAGCTCCCTTCATCAACTAGTGTAGAATGTTACATCAACAAAAACGAAAACAAAAGAAGTGACAATGGAAGGCGACAAACTATGATTTCATTATCTGTAACTCAGTCCCGGCCAGAAAGAAAACTCTAGTCCTACAGGAGTAAACTTTTCGTATTACGTCATCCCTAATCGATCGCCAATACGTGAACTCAAACTCGTTAGCCAGATCCACTAACTCTACCACTCCCGTTAAGTCACATTGGATTGGGACTACGGCCCCTAATTAAAAAAACAAACAACAAAGACAAACAAAAAAAAAAACGAAAAAAGAAACCACATCAGAAAATACCAATAAAAAAGAAAAACAAAACAACCCCAAAACAAACCCCTGAGGAAAATGTCCCAGCTAACGAAAGTCATTTTGGGTGGATTTTCAAATTTTCCAGATTATCCATATCGACCCTCTGTTTGTCTTGTGACAAAGGTTATTCGAACTTGAAGAATAAAGTGCAATTTTTAATAGGAACAAGTAATTGAAAACAAACAACAAAACAAATAAGACTACAATGTACCACTAGGAACTCACGAACCTGGGATGCCGTCATTTCAAAGGGAGCGAAATCTTAACACCTGTGTGTCTGGATAGATCTATAACTATGACAAAGAGAATTACTCAATATAAAACATACCATAGTGAGTGAGACAGGGCCAGTCTAACGTTCAACGCATTGGGCGAGAACTCGAGTTACTCCTAATTTTGCGGATTTTCCTCACATCTTGTCAATAATGATTAAGCCCTGCTCTCGCCCCCCTTCCCCACCACTCGGTAATCCTATTTCTCTCTCTCTCTCTCTCTCTCTCTCTCTCTCTCTCTCTCTCTCTCTCTCTTCTTTCTATCACTTTGTTAATTTTTCTATCTCTCACGCTCTTTCTCTTTTAATATTCGATCTGTATCTCTTTTTTACCCTGCCTCTCTTTCTCTTTTTTCTCCTGAATCTCTCTCTCTCTCTCTCTCTCTCTCTCTTTTGTTTTCACTCCCCTTCTCTATTTTTTCGAATCTGACTCTCTGTATCTCTTTTACTCTTTATGTCTTTGTGTGTGTGTGTGTGTCTCTCTCTCTCTCTCTCTTTCACTCTCCCTCTCTATTGTTTCCACTCTGACTCTCTCTATCTATCTTACTCTTTATGTCTTTTTTGACTCTCTCACTCTATCTCTCTCCTCCACCCCCACAAGACTTAGCTGGTGCTGGCACCGCCACCAACCACCACCTCACCACGCCAGCAAAAAGCGGCAGAAGCAACAACAACATCATCAACATAAACAGTGATTTAGCATCGCGTGCGGCAGCCGGTTGTGGTTACGTCAATCAGTTTTGGTCGCGTGGATCGCAAGGCTCCTGTTGTTGCTGAGCGGGTCGCGAGGGTCGCCTGGGTCGCGAGACGGGCTGAGTGAGCGCTCTCTAGACCTGGGCTCTCTCGCAGTAGCACTCACACCCCCACACCACACATTCATGATACATTTATTATTGTAGGAGTTTGAGCTGGTACGTCGGACTTGTTGCCATCAGACCCGCTCGGAATGTCGCGCGCCAGCTTTTAGTGTTACGGTTCGGACGCGCTTGTCAAGATTTCCGCATGTATTACTTATTTACCAGCTGGCGCAGATTTTTTTTCCCTTTTTTCTTTCTCTCATTTAGAGTGCGTGTGTGTGTGCGCTAGTTAATGCTATTCCGTGGAATGTGATTAGATGGGATGTGTCGCCTGTCACAAACCTGTGGATTTCTGAGGGTTCGTGTCCGTTCTCTCTTTCTCTCTCTCTCTCTCTCTCTCTCTCTCTCTCTCTCTCTGCCTCTCGCTCTCTCTCTATCTTTGTCTCTATGTCTCTCTCTCCCCTCCTCCCCCTCTCTCTTTCTCTCTCTCTATCTGTACCTCTCTCACACACTAACTCTAGATCACAGGTGTATATTATTATTAATAACACTCTGTGGTCTAGACTCGTCCTGGGTTTCACGCGCACTGGCTGCCATTTCAAGCGTCCTGCCATTTCAAGCGTCGACTCCAGTGGTTGTTCTAGGACTTGTACTTCTCATAGTGCTGATGTAGTAGATCATCCAGAATATAAAAGACAGTCCATATTAAACGTAAAATTTAATACCCAAGTGTTTTTTACCCCTCCTGTGTCGGTCACCATGATTATAAATATAATGCTATCTTAATCAGCAGATAACGTGTTCAGTTTTCGATCTTTCGTTTGCAATTTGTTTGTATGTCTGTAAGTTAAACAAAGTTAACAGAGAGTCATGTTGTTGACATCGCATAAAATAATTCTCTTTGCTTTGGTGAATTGTTTTGTTTTTTAATTTTTTTTTTATTTCACTGACGCTCTCAACCATTGGCTAACATGATCATAATAAAGTAATACATTATGTTTACAGAACGCTTTCCGTGAATAAATTTTAAATAAAAATCTCAAAGTACTTTACGTGGTATACAGTAGGAACTTTACATAATATATAAAGAAACAACAACAAACAACCAGAAATATATGCGTAGGTTTGTTTTCGCTATCGGATCTTGAGAGTAAAGCGCGGCCTTATTCGGATATAGCCTATATAGTGCTGCTGTTGGACGTTAAACCAACCCAACAACAACAGCAGCCTAATTCGGACTTTACGAGGAGCCAGCGGTGCTAGTGCTGTTTGACACCTTCTTTCGAGGAGGCAATCTGCATACGGGAGCAGCGATGAGGTAGGTCGAACTGTTGCTTGGTGGTCATTTGGCCTATTGATTGTTCCGATCGATTTTATTATTAATAATTATTCATTATTATGCACTTGTAATTTAATACATTTACTTTTGAAATACAGTTTAGGATCCCGCTTTCTGTCTGCCTGTCTGTGTGTCTGACTGTATGTAAGTCCCTCCCCTCCCCCTCTCCTCCCTCTCTCTCTCTCTCTCTCTCTCTCTCTCGCCCTCTCTTATACACACATGCAAACTCTGTACATCTTTTTCTTTTCCCCGATTCACTATACCTCCTGGCCAATCTGTTACGGCAATTGATATTTTATATCACCTTGTGGTTTTTACGTGTGTCTTGATTTGCTGTGATGCCTCTTTCTCTGTCTCTGTCTGTCTCTCTCTCTCTCTCTCTCTCTCTCTCTCTCTCTCTCTCTCTCACTGTTTCTTTCGTCCGACCCGCCGAGCTGGGTTTATCTTTAACCAATACTGCTTCACGTTGACCTCTAGGATGCCACTAGGGGTTCTCTCCTTTTGCTAGTGGTCAGCAACATTGAGAAATAACGGAGAGAGAGAGACAGCTAGAGAGAGAGAGAGAGAGAGAGAGAGAGAGAGAGAGAGAGAGAGAGAGAGAGAGAGAGAGAGAGGGGGAGAGAGAGCGAGAGAGAGAGAGCAAGAGAGAGAGAGAGAGCGGAGGGGGTTAAGTCTCCTAGTATGTACAGTACTAGCCGGGATTCGAACATCGGACCTTCTGCTCATCAGCTCAGAGCAATCACTGACTGGCGCAAATGGTAGATCGTTGTGTTTCCAATCGGGAGGTACCCGGTTCGAAACCCACGATCCCATTTCGTTTCCTACTGGTTGTTGGGTCGGTGTCACTGATTGCTAATAATAATTGATAGAAATCTGTGATCGGTGTCAATATAATGGTGCGATCGGGTGAGATCTCCACACTGTCTCTGTGTGGCAGCATGTACAATTGGGAGACACTAGTCTTGGGATCTTCCACAATATTGCCTACAGTGCTGACAATACAAAAACTAGATGCATGATCGATATAATACCAGCACACACACTAGAATAAATCATGGTTAAGAAGATCTACCAACACACACACTAGATGCACGATTAAGCTCATCCAACACCCACACAAACTAGATGAATGATTTAGATCTGCCAACACACACACACACACACACACACACACACTAGATGCGCGATTAAGCTCTACCCTTGAAAAGCCAAAAGAAACAATGCCCCAAATCCTTCCACACACACACACACACACACAAACACGTACACACGCACCCAGTCCTGCATATATCCACATACCTACAAACATTACTGATGTGTGCCATCGCCACGACTGTGCGCAATTGGCCAGTCAGCTCGGTAGCTCACTCAGCCATCTGTGTCACAGGTTGTGGGCTCGACTCTTGCATAACGCCTGCCCGACTGGTGTCCCTGTTGTTCCTGTTGTCCCTGGTGTCACTGTGTTCAGGGTTACATCAGTTCTGTAGTGTATGGTGATTACCATAATTAGATGGATTTTCGCCTGAGAGGTCATAATATGTACGCTTTTCCCCCCAGTTTAATTTGTCAAGCCAGCAGTATTTCAGCTGACTTGCCAGAGTTTATTATAATTACATGTACATTTGTATTGAGAGTACCGGTACATGGACGTGTAGAATGCAGTGGTTACACGAGCTGGTAGCCGAGTCGCTGCTAGTACATTTGTACTTGTAGTAGTATATATGTACTACAGCAGTATTTCAGCTGACTCGCCAGAGTTTATTATAATTACATGTACATTTGTATTGAGAGTGCCGGTACATGGACGTGTAGTATGCAGTGGTTACACTAGCCGGTAGCCGAGTCGCTGCTTGTAGTAGTATATGTACTACAGTAGTGTTTCAGACTGACGACTTAAAGGTACACTTACTACGTTCCAATCTAAGCTGGTGTCGCCTTAATATGTCTCCGTATGTCATTTTTCTTTACAATAAGGGAAGGTATAACTAGGACTCCCAAGAATGATGATCATGATGAAAATAGTACTACTTCTACAACTACCACCACAAGTACCTGTACTACAGTCCTACAAAAATTACTACTGCTGTTTCTGCTGCTGCTGCTGCTACTACTACTTTATAATGACATGTACATTTGTATTGAGAGTGCCGGTACATGGACGTGTAGAATGCAGTGGTTACACGAGCTGGTAGCCGAGTCGCTGCTAGTAGTAGTAGTAGTAGTATGTATGTACTACAGTAGTGTTTCTGACTGACGACGTTAAAGGTACACTAGGCCGTCCAATCAAGCTGGTGTCGCCTTAATAATGTCTCCGTATGTCATTTTTCTCTGCAATAAGGGAAGGTGTAACTAGTTAGCTCCCAAGAATGGTGATCATGATGAACTACTTCTACCACCACAGTACTTGTACTACTACAAATTACTACTCTGCTGCTACTGCTGTTGCTGCTGCTCTACTACTACTACTACTACTACTACTACTACTACTACTACTACTACTACTACTACTACTACTACTACTCACTACTACTACTACTACTACTACTACTACTACTACTACTACTACTACTACTACTACTACTACTACTACTACTACTACTACTACTACTACTACTACTACTACTACTACTACTACTACTACTACTACTACTACTACTACTTCTACTATACCACACGATTAATATTAATATCACCAACATTTATTACAATAATAGAGGGGATGGTGGCGGTGATGATGATGTTAGTAATATCAACAGGCATTTAGGCTGGATAGAAGGTGGAGAGACACTGCTGCTGCTGCTGCTGCTACTACTACTACTACTACTACTACTACTACTACTTAGGCTGGATAGAAGGTGGAGAGACAAGAAGAGAGATAAATAGAGAGAGTCAGAGAGAAATAGAGTTGTAGATCGTGTTTGTGTATGTTTGAGAGAAAGATGAAAAGGAGGGGATGGGAATGACAAGCAAATCACGTCGCAATAAGCTTAACTCTGTTCTGTAAATCAACGTAAGGGGTCGAAGCCTTGGACCATGGAGTAATTTACTCTGCGAAAGATGCGTGTGGATAAATAGCTGAGAGAGAGAGAGAGAGAGAGAGAGCTATAGAGATAGAGGAAAATTATTGAGAGAGAAAGGGAGAGGGAGAGAGAGAGAGAGAGAGAGAGAGAGAGAGAGAGAGAGAGAGAGAGAGAGAGAGAGAGAGAGAATGAAAAAAGAGAAAGAGAGATGGGTTGAAGAGGGAGACAAACATAGACAAAAGACATGAGCAGGGCGAGGGAGTGACTGTATATTCGGTAAATCGTCGTAATGGGTATCAGCCAAAGCGTGATTTGCACTGTGGACAGCCGTTACATATTGGTTACATATTGGTTACATTGGTTACATTGGTTACATTGGTTACTTGTAGCCATAAGCCAGCAGGCCCACAGTTGCGACAAGCCGAGAGCGGTCGTTACGTCACTATGTACAATGTCCTGTCTCATTTGCAAAACACTCACGAAGAGGATTTTTTTTCTTTCTAGAAATGAGATTAGACAATATGTTACTGGCGTGACGAGCTGTTGATCTCCTATTTACTTTGCTATTTTTTTTTTTTTAATATGATGATGATGCGAGCAATCTGCTGAGGTCAGATCTTTATTATTCTAAGCACAGTCAGCTGTTTGTAAGTTCTATTTGGGTTTTGTCCACATGTGTCTATTAACATCTGTAGTAGACATCATTCAGTGGTTTTGTCATATGTGAGCGCTCAAATACTCTAAACTCTTTAGAAATTTCAGAATTGAGATTTATACAATGACTGTATACAAGCGTTTTGAACATTTAACGAGAGCTCGCCGTCAGCAATAATCATCTGTAGTAGACATCTGTGGTTTTGTCATATATGAGCGCTCAAATACTCTAAACTCTTTAGAAATTTCAGAATTGAGGTTTATATTGAATGACTGTATACCAGTGTTTTGAACATTGAACGAGAGCTCGCCGTCAGCAATAATCATCTGTAGTAGACATCTGTGGTTTTGTCATATGTGAGCGCTCAAATACTCTAAACTCTCTAGAAATTTCAGAATTGAGATTTGTATTGAATGACTGTATACCAGTGTGTTGAACAAGAGCTCGCCGACAGCAATAATCATCTGTAGTAGACATCTGTGGTTTTGTCATATGTGAGCGCTCAAATACTCTAAACTCTTTAGAAATTTCAGAATTGAGATTTATATAATGACTGTATACCAGTGTGTTGAACGAGAGCTCGCCGTCAGCAATAATCATCTGTAGTAGACATCTGTGGTTTTGTCATATGTGAGCGCTCAAATACTCTAAACTCTTTAGAAATTTCAGAATTGAGGTTTATATAATGACTGTATAGTCTATACCAGTGTGTTGAACAAGAGCTCGCCGTCAGCAATAATCATCTGTAGTAGACATCTGTGGTTTTGTCATATTATGTGAGCGCTCATGTACTCTAAACTCTTTAGAAATTTCAGAATTGAGGTTTATATGACTGTATAGTGTATACCAGTGTGTTGAACATTGAACGAGAGCTCGCCGTCAGCAATAATAATATCAGATCAAGTTTTGTCTAGGAAATCAATACAAGGCGTGCCCATCTTGGGCGTGATTCCACCTTCGATCTTTCGGAAAATAATTGAAGGATAGCAAAGCTTTTTGTTTTTTCCACCGTGCAGGCGTGCACCAGCCTCCCGGTAAATAGTAGTATATTTCGGCATAATAGGGCGTGAGCGAGCTTTGAGGAGCTTTGAGCACATTAAGTCAGACAAAATAATTCCACGTAATGGGCGCATCGGCTTGACATTTCAAACCGCGGGCACCGCCGCAGCGACTGCCGTCATCATTTTCAATGCTGAGCGAAACAGATCGAGATCTATAGTAGAATAATGTTGAGATGTTGAGCCGGGGCACTTACCGATACAGAGCTAGCTGCCAACTCGGGTTGTTTGTCAGAATGGATATTTTAGCTAAATGTGCTGAAGAAAATACTCACAATTGGGAAAGGTATAAGGGAAAACAAGGGGAAAAAGTTATACCACACAGATGTTCAACGTGCTGAAAGTTTACAGCAGTCTTGTAGTCAATTTCTATTCTTCTTCCTTTTGGTGGGCGCGGTGACCCTGGGGTAGAACATCGGCTTCCGATGCAAAAGGTCCGGGTTCGAGCCCTGGCGATTGCGCTCCCTACTGGTTGGGTCGGTGTCAGTTTAATGTGGCCGACTGAGGCAGGAGTCATTGTATCCCCGCCCTGTCTCGTGGGTGGCAGCACATATAATTGTCAGACGTTTGTCTTGGGACTCGTCCGCAATAAAGCCTATATAATTCTGATATTGGACGTTAAACATAGCATGACGTTAAACCAACTCAACAACAACCTCGCCATAAGATATGCGAATGAGACGGTTCAAGGTATCTTCTTAGTACGTCCCACAACTCACAAGGAATTCACTGTGTTGATTTCATGCTCACTTCTTTGTGTCGTATAGTTGGCAATGTTGTGCCAATACCAATACCATCTCCGAACTTTTCTGCGCGCGCAAGGCCTAGCTTCCGCTGGATGCGCATGGATGGTAGGATGGATGGATTGATGGATTGTTGGAGCCAGTGCACATTCAAGCAAACCATCGCAAAGATAATAGGTCGGCCTTTGACATTCGGGGATCGTTCGGAAAATTTTGTGCGCGCCATTTACATATGTGCTACAACTGAATTCTTTAGTAAGCACGTACAGTTTGCACACCTGCCAATAGTGCAAAAAAATATAACACAAGGGAGTTGTACGCATTTATTTTTTAACTCTTTTTCTTCTTCTTCTTCTTCTTCTTCTTCTTCTTCTTCTTCTTCTTCTTCTTCTTCTTCTTCTTCTTCTTCTTCTTCTTCTTCTTCTTCTTCTTCTTCTTCTTCTTCCTCTCCTCCTCCTTCTGATGGACGCACTGATGCAAGTGTTATAGCGTTGGTCTCCCATTCGTGAGGTATCCGGTTCGAAACCGAGGATACCAAATAACTGTTTCTGATAGCCTCGTTCGAAACCCATGGTCTGCCGAAAATGTGTTTGTCCATATTTCTTCCATACGGGTTATGTCAGTCTTAGTATTATTTGAAAATGTGTTTGTCCATATTTCTTCCATACGGGTTATGTGTTAGTATAATGTGACGGGCTGAGACAGGAGTTTTGGTAGCCCCGCCCTGTCTCGTGTGTAGCAGCACATACAATTGTCAAACGTCCGTCTTGGGGCCCGTCCACAATATAGCCTATATAGTGCTGATGTTGGACGTTAAAACCAACTCAACTCAACCGAACTCAACTTGGGCTACAGCAGTACACGATGATGATGAAGGGTTGGGTTGGCAGCTGTGAGTCAGTATGGCACGTACCGACAATTTTAATAATTATGGGGTATCAGATGCTCTGGCTGCTGCGAGGGTAGAGGGAGAAATTCAGAACGCATTATAAAAAATTCTTCGTAGCTCTCTCTCTCTCTCTAACGGCGAACTTTTTTGTGGTTTCATTTCTCTTTTTTTTTTGGTCGAAAATGTCAAGTTTGATCACCAATTACGACCGTGCTGATTATTATCATTTTCGCCATTGCCATTATTGTTATTATAGTCATGATCGGTCCGGTGACGTAAGGCTGCAGAAGAAAACAACGTCAATCGTTGTATTTTTTTTTCCTCATTTTTGGCTGCTGAAGAGATTGCCTTGTTTCTGGGCCGGGGTAGTTTTTTTTTGTGTGTGAACATTATAGTGTATACTCTGTTCCTACCCCTCCCCTGTACCCACTTCCCATTTACTTTTATCTTTTTTTTTTTTTTTTTTTTTTTTTTTTTTTTTAATAGTAAACCTTGTTTTGTTT
>RQTK01000573.1:229736-241574 GCA_003991915.1 Elysia chlorotica | reverse complement strand
TCTCTCTCTCTCTCTCTCTCTCTTTTTCTCCCTCTCTGCCTTTCTGTATCCATATGACTATCTATTTATCTATTTATATCTCTCGCCCTGGCCCCTTTAAAGTTGTTTTTCTTTTGTTTTTGTTTTTTGCTCCACATTACACGTAATTGGGTCCTGCCCTATTTTCTCTGATGTGATGTTTCGGGCCAGCGATATAGATAATAAAGCTTAAAATAAAGATGGTTATGGGATCGGGTTAACCGGTGTCGGCTGGAAAATGGCGGCTGGGAAAAGGAGAGGAATGGAGGGGAGTACAGTGTCCTATTTTCTTTTTTCTCATTATAATGACTGGATAGTGAGCTGTCTCCTTAATAAGAGCTATTTTCGTCTTGGGACATTTTCTGAAAAGTTTCAGTCAGACTTTAGTCCTGGGATCAGTCGGCGTAATGATACATTTGGGAACGAAATACATTCAATGGTTAGCCTACACATGTTTTTGTCGGATGCCCCTTAATGACCCCTTTTTGATTCCCTCTTTTTCACCGTTTTTTTTTTCTCCTCTTGTTTTCTCTTTATTTCTGTTCATGGAGTGTGTATACCATTACCATTCCTTAATCGCAAACAGCGAATCCCTCTTCATTTATTTTAACATCTTCTACGTGGCTTTTTTTTTCTCTCGAAAGGAATATTCTATACGGCGACGGTCCCCCATAGTGGGCCACCCATAACTTGGGCAGTGACACTAGCACTACACTGACACCGTCCCAAATAGTAACTAAGTGGAAGAAAACGAGGCGGTCTGTTTGAGGTTCGAACCCGCAACCTTTCCCATTAGAAGCCGTGCGCTTTATCCTTTGAGCATACTACCACCGTGCCGGTTATGCCGTATATTATTGTTGTCGTGTTGTTGTTTTGTGTATTCGCATTCTTTCACTCGTCTATTACATAGTTTACACAGACTTGAAAGGTGTATATTTTCTTTATAATCCGGTGCGGAGTCGGTGGTTAGAGAGCTAGAGAGAAAGAGAGAGAGAGAGAGATAGAAAGAAAAGAGAGCTAGAGAGGTGGAGAGAGAGCATAATACGTACATGTCTACACTCTCTACATAGGCCTGCGAATGGTCTATGCCGCTACTGTTAATGGTTGAAAATTCCTTCCCCTCTCTCAAGGGTCCTTTCCTCATCACCACCACCAGCCTCAGCATCACTGCCACCAACACTCAAAGATGGAGAGAGGAGGAGGGAGAGGGAGATGGAGAGAGAGGAGGAGGGAGAGGGAATGGGGGTTAGTCAAATCGAGGCCTAGTGGAGTTTTCCGAGCCAGAGATGAATGATGCTCTCTCTCTCTCTCTCTCTCTCTCTCTCTCTCTCTCCAGGGAGCTTTATCCGTAAATCTAGTCTGAGCTTAACTCCGCGACTTAAAAATATGTACAGGCTCCACGAAGGTCTAAAAGATTACTGCTAGCGTTGAGATTTAGTCTCACTTGCTTTCGAAACCACCAGCTAGGCCTAGTTCCAGTCAGTTTTGTTGACGTCTGTGCCTACTGAGCTAAGCCTAGCTTAGCTTAGTCTAGCCTAGGTAGGCCTAGTGAAAAAAAAACTGTCTTGCCAGGCAAAAGGCAGGCTAGGCCTAGGCCTCTCTCGCGCTACTCGGAGCTCTCTCGGCCTCCACAAGTGGCAGACGGGCAGACGTAGACGAAAGCATCCTGAGTGACGGACGTATAGATCTAGGCTGTATCTAGACCGAAACCACACAATCGTTGGTGCGGATTTTTCCTTCTGTGGCTTGTGTTAGGCCCCTTTATTTATAATTTATTAGATCTAGACACGGAAGAAGAAACAGTCCTGCTTGATCGTTCCTATTTTGATTAAAATTTCATCGATGGAAATAATTGTTATTCTTGACAAGCACCTCGCACTCGCGGAAATCCAGTGTGTTAAACTGTTATTTTTCTCTGGCCTCGGTGTTTGTTTCCATTCAGAATTTGAGATTTTGGGAATGTTTTTGCTTCTTTGCTACTTTTAGTAATCTAGATTCCACTAGCGGGTAACAGATCTACACATCAAGTGGTTTTCGTTTAACGTAGAAAGCGCACAGTAGACTTACATTATTTTGTGTCATGCTAGTAGAACAACATTTGTGCCATGGTTTTATAAAATGGTTAATTTTAGATAGCTGTGGAGGGGTGGGGAGTAAAATGTGTCTACTTAAATATGGAGTCAAGAGCTGATCTAGATAAATCTAGATCTAGTTCAATATCAATCGTGTGTTTTTTTTCCTTCTTAATAACGAAATTACTTTATAGATTTGTACTTCTTTATTATTATTATTATTATTATTATTATTATTATTATTATTAACAAATCAAGATCTAGATGGAGTGGTTTTCCCTGAGCGCGGAAAACACAGGATATTGTAGTGAGACATTTTCTGGTACATACAATCATCTACATGCAATTTTGTGATGGGATTTTGATCCTAGAAAAGAAAGATCACTCTTGGTATAGGGTTTGGGGGGGGGGTGGCTCACGGCTTGGCTGTTTTTAAGTTAGTGTTATTTATATGGTCTGTGTTAGGCCTATAACTAAGGATATTTATCGAGTCGCCCTGCCCACCTATCAAATATCAGTGCATTAGATCTAGACTGATCTGCCCAGGAGTAGGTCTAGAGATAGGAACTTTGTTTATTTTATTTTTCTCATCGCTCAGCTCGTGACTGATTTAAGTCTTGGTTTATTACGAATCCATTTAGCCTAGGCCCTAATGCTAATTAAACAAATCAATTAAGATATATGTGTTGTTGTTGTTGTTGGCTTAATTGGGTTTTTGCCTTCGGGTCTCGTGAAGACTTTAAAATTATATATATGCAACTGGATAGTTGATTTTCATTATTTATTATTAATAATAAATCAAGATCTCGATCGAGTGATTTTCCCTGAGCGCGGAGAACTCAAGATACAGTCACGAGCCATTTTTTGGTACCGTACATACAATCATCTACATGCAATTTTGTGATGGGATTTTGATCCTAGAAAAGAAAGATCACTGTTTGTATAAGGGTGATTTGGGGGGGGGGGGGGGGGGGGTTTACTTTTTGGGCGATTTACCTGTTTTAAGTTAGTGTTATTTATATGGTCTGTGTTAGGCCTATAACTAAGGATATTTATCGAGTCGCCCTGCCCACCTATCAAATATCAGTGCATTAGATCTAGACTGATCTGCCCAGGAGTAGATCTAGAGATAGGAACTTTGTTTATTTTGTTTTTCTCATCGCTTAGATCGTGACTGATTAAAGTCTTGGTTTATTACGAATCCATTTAGCCTAGGCCCTAATGCTAATTAAACAAATCAATTAAGATATATGTTGTTGTTGTTTTTGTTGTTGTTGGCTTAATTGGGTTTTTGCCTTCGGGTCTCGTGAATACTTTAAAATTATATTCAACTGGATAGTTGTTTTTCATTATTTATTAACTTCAGGTGTATAATCGTTTTCTGCTTTGTTCTTAAGCAGCCAATAAAAAAGTCATGTCGGCCTTTTTGTTGTTGTCTCTGTCTGTCCTGGTGTGTCTCTCTGTGCCTCTCTCCATCCCTCTCTCTCTCTCTCCCCCCCCCCCCCTCTCTCTCTCTCTCTCTCTCTCTCTCTCTCTCTCTCTCTCTCTCTCTCTATCTCTCTCTCTCTCTCTCTCTCTCTCTCTCTCTCTCTCTCTCTCTCTCTCTCTCTCTGGCCACTAATGGCGAACGAGTTTTCCCGTCCATTTATCATTCCGGATGAGCTCACCCAGACCACCAGAGAGCCATCAGCCTACAGTGACCTGCTTTCACGTGAGCGAAGGCAGAGATATTAGAACTAGTCTAAACAGCCTTTAGCCATAGCCATCTATGGATATTTTATTTACTAATAAGTAATATAGTACGTTCTAGTTCTAGCCTTTATGATAGGTCTATTATTAACAAATTATTAATATAGTACGTTCAACTCCTAGCCTTTATCCATAGATCTATTATTAAAAAATTATTAATATAGTACGTTCTACTTCTAGCCTTTATCCATAGATCTATTATTAACAAAAATTATTAATATAGTACGATCTACTCCTAGCCTTTATCCATAGATCCATATATTAAACAATAATTAATATAGTACGTTCTACTCCTAGCCTTTAGCCATATATCTATTATTAAACAATACTTAATATAGTACGATCTACTCCTAGCCGTTATCACTACATGATCTTAGTTTTGTCTGTAGCATTCAGTGTGTGTCTAGAACGGTATTGCGATCCACATGAGCAAAATGGATGGTATAATCTCGCCCATGGCATACAATGTTGTTTTCTGCATTGCCAATTCACATGTATGGCTGTTACAGTGTTCGTCATGCCTAAAGACTCTATGGTTAAGCGCCGGGGCCGGTTCCATTACCAACCGTCATTTTTACTTTGTGATTCTTTCTCGCAAGACCTTTAAATATCGCGACATTTCGCCTTCGCTTAATGATTTCATCGGGGATAGATTGGGATTTTCCAGACCATTTGATAACGATGTTGTACTGTAGAGATCTACTCCCCAATCCCAAGCGCTAGTCTTAAGTCTCATCCTATATCTCGAACATTCTCCTCTTACACCCAGTTCTTATACTGATTTTTGTAATAAGTGAAGAAGAGAAGGTCTATCGAAGTTTAGCGTCCCCGATTTTGTAATATGGAATACTATTGCAATGTGTTTGGTAGATTATGTAGATCCATAGAGTAGTTACAGCTCCAGAGTAGCCTAAATACTTCTTACACTGTACAATGTTTGAGTTCCTTACAGAGTTGTTTGTTAGTTTGGGTATGGATTTGGCTTTAAAAAACTCCATTCACTATTTTTTTCCCCGCACAGGCTAGCGACCAATCCTTACAAAAAAGTTAATGCACTCAGAGAAGCGTGAGCAAATTGGGCTGTAGACCTTGCTTGATAAATAAATAAAACTTGATGAATTCAGATATTAGAGTTACGCGTAATGTAGAGTACGCTTATAAATACTATTTTACTAACAAAGCATCTCAAACTAAAAAGTACTTATTTATAGACTGGGGCGTCGGCTGAGATTTGAACACTAGACCTCCTGCTCTTGGTTGCATAACGTCCAACGTCAGTGACCACTACAGGGGCTATATTGTGGACATGCGCCTAGACTGACGTCTGACAATTTCATGTGCTGCCATACATAGTACAAATTCATATATAGTAGCGTTGTCAGTACAATCGTGTTCTTAAGAATGAAAGGGTGTGCAAACTGTCCGCCTACGCCGCAGTCTGAGTTTGTTTGTATATGAGTGGTGCCGAATGGTGCGGACTGCTGGAATGTCAATTAGGCCAATGTGATGTAGAGCGTTCACAGAATGTCTTTGCTTCACGACCACTGCGGGAGCGCGATCTACAATTAGATACATGCGTGCTATTTGATTTTTATACAGGGTATATATACATACATGTCTGGTTAGGGTCTTGTATAGGATTCCCTAGGGAACTTAGGGATACATTAATTCCAGGAGGGGGGGGGGGTAGAGAGAGAGAGAGAGNGAGGGAGAGAGAGAGAGAGAGGAGAGAGAGAGAGAGAGAGAGAGAGAGAGAGAGAGAGAGACGGGGGTTGAGCTTCAATTATATTCACATATCTCAAAGATAAAGCGCGTGCCTTCTAATCGGAAGGTTGCGGATTGATTCCCGCTCACAGGGCCGCCTTCTTGTTAGTGTTATCATGCGGGTTGTTTATCGTCACTATCAGTATTAATTTGCAAACCATGATTATAATCGGCCAAGATATTATTTATAGAAATCTGTGATCATAACTGTTTTATTTATACGTATACTTAATAATGTAGATCTTAGGCGCCCGCACTACTGCAAGTCTGATTTGGTCGCCCTCCCACTAGAACGGTAATGGTACACAAAGCGCCAGTTTGTATTATCTGTCATCTTTAAGTCCATTTTAAGCTTTTATGCTCTGCATCAATCGTTCAAGTAATGGTGTTGAAATATACTGCACATTGTACCAGAAATAGTGTTAGTTTAACAATTGTATCTGCGCAGCATTAGCGTCTCGCGATACAATACAGTGCGCTCTTTTTTGTGTTCTCGGAAAGCTATGACGTCAGTGTGCATTCAGCAAAGAGCGCGCGGGGATTTAAAGTTTGTTAGAACTTAGAATTATATGTATACACCTGGTCCACCATTATAACATGAACAGGTGATTTCAGGGGTCGCGTAGATTTAATCTGAGCGAACTTAAAATGGGCCCCGATTTTAAACTACACATACATACAAATGATACATATATGACTTCGGTAATGTATATACGTTATTAGGATTATGAGGATTATTAGGAAGAAGGAAAAATAACAGGCTACCGAGATATTTTTCTATTTTTATCTCGTTTTGTTATCGCTTTTAAAGCCCCCTTTCCCTAGGTTTTATGTTTTTAATCCTCTTGTACTTGAATCCTTTGTTCCGTTCTATCAAACCTAAACCGCTGTGTGTATAGAACTTTATAAATCTGTATCACGTAGTGAGAACGTTGGGGTCGACCCCGATTTTCTGCTGTTTTGTAAGAGGTAAATCGTAGTTATGAAATAGTAAATCGTTGTTGTTTTTTTAAGGAGGAAAAATCGTTCAGAATTATACAAGTAAGTAGGGTGTGTTCGACCGAAACGCGGACGCGAGGTGTGTCTGTTTGTGTGTGTGTGTGTGTGTGTGTGTGTGTGTGTGTGTTATACTAGGTGATTTTAGTGGAAGAGCACTTGGCTTCCATTGAGGAAGTACTCGATTCGATGTAACGATCGGATAAAAATTCAATTGCTGGATTTCGTCATGTCAGTACTGTGTATGTACTATACTGTGCACTAATAGTAATGTGGCTGGGGCTGAGACAGGAGTCCTGGTATGTCCGCACCACAGATTATATAATGGGTTCGCACTGTCTGTGTGTGTGTGTGTGGGGGGGGGGGGGGGGGGGGGGGCACGTACATGTATATTAATTTTGTCATTTGTCGCAGAATTGAATCTTCCTTGGCGATCTGGGAGACGCTAAACTTGAGCGTGAAAGAGCTTTTCTCCTTCACTTTTTTTTCAAAACAATCGTTAATCTGATTTAAAGAACTGGGTGTAAGAGGAGAATATGCCCTAGATACGATGAGATTTAAAACTAGCGCTGGGGAATGGGGAGTAGATATTGAACCTACGTCCGTGTTTTCACATTTCCCTCGCAGTGCGCTTTCAGTTTCAAGGGGTTAACGAACGAACGAGTTCATGAATGAATGAATGAATGAACAGGGGTGATATAACCATCATATATCTGCTTACGTCATGGAGTCCAAGTGTGAAAATTAACACACGTATATTATGTAATTCCCACCTCGCTCGCGCATTCCACGGTCTTTTATTATTGTTATTTTTTAAATCCCCCAAGTTAAAATAGGGCACACGTACCAGAGCGGAACGAGTGCAAGTTTCAATCCTACACCATAGATATATAAATAGCACTTTATAGATCTATGTCCTACACTGTTCTAGATACCCTGTTCTAGCCATACCACGGGTTAAGGGGGCAGAGCTCTTCCTCGGTACACCACACGTATGTAAACATTAGTTTGTATCATGAATAGCGGGTACAGGGCCCGGTACAGCTGTACTGTTGTTCTCTGCTAACTTCTCTTTCTAATCCGTCGATCTCTGTTCCTTTATTCTCACCCGCCCACCCTTTAAACACACAGTCATATATCCCTTTTCTCTAGGTTTATTTTTTACTTAAACAAACAGGCATTCTTTCTGATAGTAGAAAAGATGGGTCAGAAAGGAAGAAATAGAGATAATTATAGGAGGAGATGTTGATAGAAAGAGTACACAGGCAGAGAGAGAGAGAGAGAGAGAGAGAGAGAGAGAGAGAGAGAGAGAGAGAGAGAGAGAGAGTGTGTACATGTACAGGAAGTACACTTTCAGCCAAATTTACTTGAAACAAACTATGCTCAATGCATTTGGAGGGTGATAGCTACTAGCTGCTAATATAGACAGGTAATATTTTAAAATGCTAAACCTTTTGACACAAAGAAAAAATGTATCTAGATTATTGTCGTTGTTTTTGTGTTGTGGGTGGTTCTAGTCCTGATGGTGTCAAAGATGAATTAACTGTTTACTCGACTTTCACAATCAGATTCGCTAATTGGCAGATCGACTAGTTACAGCACTAATTAGCGAGTGGGGGTGTCTTACTTTTATACATGTAGTCATGTGTTTCATTAGGAATTTATCTTATATCGTTGGGTGTTAAATCAAAGATACCCCAGGCTTTGCGATTCACACATGACGATAGCGGATAACATAATTACCCCTCTGAGGCAGTGAGTTTTCTGATCGCTCATTGGCTCCTTGAGTTCAGGATAGAACTATAATGTATATTGGACGCCGGTACAGATTCCTGCACTTATCTTCCTTTATTTTAGCCATGGGCCCCGTTATCGAAATTCGCACAAGGTGGCCTTGAACTGCAGCCTGTTAGTGCTCTTGCTTCCTTGTTATGATTTTTTCAAAGGGTCGAATTTGCTGCAACCTTGCAAGGGGCAAGACCACCTCCTCCGTTTTTTTTTAAGTTTTTTTTTATCGTGTTTATATCGTAAGGCTTGCGTTGTCACGATGGGGCTAGGGCAAACTAAAGGTCAGAAGGTACCGATATCAATACACGGACACGTACTGTATTATGAGTAGTATGTACAACTATGTACACTAGACCTAGGTTTGTGGCTGCCCCTATAATCTATTGTCAACTATGTACACGTATTACTGGTGTTTATGGACACAGCTTTAACGAGGTGATTGCCTTGCGTCACGCTGTAAACTGTTGGGGTCACTGCCACACCCAGTACGGGTGTAATGTTGCACCATATCGTAATAATGTGAAGCACATGACTCGACTTGTAATTGTAGTGTACAGTCATGACTGTATGAACTGGTGGAGTGACTGATACCCTGGACCATGTGATGTTGACCCTGTCAAGTGACTGATTTACTTATATATTTGTATATGTGTTGAGACCTTGCGATATAGGCGATATATGTCAGGATACCCTACTCCGGCCTTCAATTACATGTATCGCTCAATTCTAGACTTACAGAGCCAATGGCCGATCAGAATATGCGATGCCGAAGGAATGTGAATCTGATATCGCACCTTATGATCGCTTAGATCGCGTGCAAAGCTGTTGTGTCGGTGATTCGACTTTTAGGACTATAGTTATGTGCAAGATAGTTTCTACACGTACATGTACATCGTGTTCATACCTGTAATACTTGAAGTGCAGCGAGAACTGCTTTAGTTAGAACATAAATAATTATTATGTCCATTTTCAACGGGACACAATATACCGGTGCCTTAGAGCATCAACATTTTACTATACTGTTATTCGTTGAAGTTTTTTGACTAAAATAGTACATTTAATAGGGAGGTCCTAGGAAGCAATTATGTGTAAATCAGCCGAGGCACATAGACCTAAATTATTACAGATGTTACGATGTAATGCAGTTTGGTGAACATTTCAAATTGAGTGGCTCTAATTATAACAAAATGGAAGAAAGGACCAGAAACTTAAAATCGAAATTATCAATTCGAAGCGTTGACTCGTGGAATGTCGACATCTAGTGTGACCAAACAAAATTCGCAACATGAACTAATAAAGTAATGTCTTTTCTTATGTTATCTTCCTATCGAGTTATCGTATCTAATCTTGCTAGCGACTAGCGAGTGTCCTTCAATAAATCGGTGGTCAGATGTACATCGCTAGCGGACCTTTAACAACTTATCTCAGTGTTCTATCCAACCTGGACCGGATCAGCTGACCATCGCTGGTCACGTCTGCCAGACTAAGTCTATAATTATACATACGTACTTGTTGTACAGTAACCAGTGCCTGGGTGGTGAAGACTTCGAGATATGGGGGACAGGTGCCGTCACTCGCACACTCCTAATCTTTGCTGGTAGAGCTTGTAGTAGAAAGCGAAGCCAGATTTAGTTCGTCTTTTCCTATGTTCTGAAGGAAGATCCTTTAAGTAAGTATAATGCGATGGGGACCCAGAGCGGGGGATTCTGGATTTGATCTGTCGCTAGATTATCATGGTACGTAACTGAACATTGTTGAAATGCCGACTTAACCAGTAGCAAAAGATTAAAAACAAAACGCACAGAAAACGAACGCGGTAGTTACAGCGGGAATCGAACCAGCATCCATACTGTTAGAGACCGAGTGCTCTACCCTTGGGTCGCTGCACCCACTCTCACAGCCAAACACTGCATGCATTGTCGCATCCTACGTTAAAATAATGCAACAAAGACGATAGAGGGTGGGGTTGAGAGTCAGAGTTCACGACTGCATACATTTATATTATGCCTCTTGTCGTCTTGAGTAGATGTTGCATCAACTGGGTAATTTTTTTTAGAGAGTAGTGCACTGCTTCTGTGTGTGTAGCATCGCGTAAAATTCTCAGACGCTAGTCGGTAGTCTTGACACCCGTCCATAATGTTAATAAAAGCCTCGCAGCTGACGTTTGGCATTAAGAAACCCAATTCAGTCAGTGTACATTGAATGTTCGTAAAGATAATACTTAGTAGATTGTGCATAACAAGGTACTTGACTGGGTAACTTGTGTTTACAGAATGCGGTAAGGCCAAGTAACACAGCAGTAATAGGCTTGTTTGAGAGACTGCCCACCACCCACTACTTGATAGGCTAAGGAAAAATTAATGTCCGCGTTGGATAGATTTTGTCTTAGGTATAATTATGTACATTGTATAGTCCGCTCGAAATGACCAGTATGTTGGGATTTGGGGGTTACGCCATAGTTGGAGTGGGCCATCAAATCCATGCAGTCCACACCCCCTTTTGTGAAATTGTAGAACAAACAGGACGATTTCTGCTATAAATAGAAATCTGTGGGGTAACGTTTGACACATTAGACGTCATGGGAAATGAAATCATGCTGCGCTTTCTCTTTTAACAGTTTAACACCCCAGAGGAATTTTTAGTATGCAAAAAGCCATATAAAACATATAAAGTAATAACTTATTCGCACCTGGTAGTTTGAGCAGACACCACCACCCCCTCCCCCTTTTCCCTACTAATCACCCCTATCCAAGTCGTTTTCTTCAACTTCTTCTTCTTAGACTTCTTCTTTTTCTTCGTCTTCTTCCTCTTCTTTTTCTCCTTCTCTCTGTCTCTTGCTTTCTCTCCCTCTCTTTCTTTTCATCTGGCTCTCTGTCTGTCTGTCTGTCTGCCTGTCTCTCTCCCTCTCTCTTTCTCTCTCTATATCTCTCTCTTTCTCTATCTCCCCCACTCTCTTTCTCTCTCTTTCTACTCTTTCTCTCTCTCCCTCCTTTTCTCTCTCCCCATCTCCCTCTCTCTCTCTGTCATTCTCTCTCTCCCTCTCATCCTCCCCCCCCCCTCTCTCTCTCCCTCTCTCTCTGTTTCAAGTTTGACATCCCCTCTTTTTTTATATTCACTACCGTACCCTAATCCAGTCGAGTCAGTCTCTACAGTGTTGGTCGGTGTGGTGATGGTCAGGCTCCACTGGACGTGTCTGGCCTGGGATGCAGATCCCATTATACTGTATTATTTTGGTAACAGTACTAACACTGTTTTATCGCGGTTTTATTGGACTTTCACTCACCCGTCCGGCCTGCTCTGTCAAACTGTGAAACAGATCCAGCTGCAGCTGCCAACTTGGAGGCGTTCCTTTCTCCTGCTCTCTCTCTATCTCTCTCTCTTTCTCTCTCTCTCTCTATCTCTCTATCTATCTATCTATCTATCTATCTATCTATCCATCTATCTATCTATC
>RQTK01000573.1:209229-227623 GCA_003991915.1 Elysia chlorotica | reverse complement strand
CTCTCTCTCTCTCTCTCTCTCTCTTCCCCCCCCCTCTATATCAGCCCTATCTTGAAGCTCATCCTCATTAGGCTCACGTCCCAATTAGAGGAAATGATTATCCCGCCTGCTCCGCGCTGGTCACAGTCACACACAAGGTGAGAAACCCAGTAGATCTACACGCACTAGATCTATGCTTAGTCCAAGCCGAGAAATTAAAGGTGTCACCTTAACCACAAAGTCACCGCAACTACAACTGCTAATGCCTTTAAATGGCTGTCTAAGACCCTCTAAGACATCACGGGCACAATACACGTACAACCTTTACTGTAATGACGTGTCGTAAATTACAGATTATAAACCCTTCTTATTTTAACGACTGTAAGTAAATTAGGCTATAGTGGGTACGCCATGGCTTAATGCTTAATGAAGTTTTCAAAATTACGTTTTTTAATTTCCAATACCCCGGTACTTTATTAACTGGGGAAAAACTAAAGGGGAGGGGGGGGTAAAAATAAAGGATTTCAGAGTATAAAATGCTATGATAATGTCTTCATTAATTATGGGCTTTCGAGCTGTGTTCGCTTTGCGGACTGCACCGCCCCTATTTGTCCGAAATATTTATTATAGATGATGTATAATGTAGTGTGTGTTCCATGGCAGTACACTGATCCTATCGAACCCCATACAGCTACGGGGTCCCTAACTTTTAACACGGGTAGCCACATGGAGGGAGAAATGCAGAGACGCAGAGCGGGGATGTAGGGTGTTTACTGTCTCACTGACACTGACAGAGGCACCAACCCAACGATGGTCTTATTCAATAGAACAAGGGGCATTTTTAACAGCACTGTTTAATTATATGTTATTACTAGGTCTGATTAGGCATTTAGTACAATGGCAGATAGCTATGCAGCCGCTGCCCCAATGACAAGGAATATCTTGCTGAGACAGGAGTCTAAGTTCCCCCGTCCTGTCTCTTGTGTGGCACCACGTAAAATTTCAGACGTCAGTCATGTGGCCCGTCCACAATATACGCCTATATAGGCCTAGTGCTGACGTTGGGAGGTAAGCCTCCAACTAAACAGCCGGAGTGTGGCCCGTTGTTTTGACAGGAGACGTCACTGGCCCCAATCTGGTACTGGTAGAGAAAGTTGTAAACACAGCTGAACTGGCTCAAGAGGACCGGTCAAAACACAGGATCGGGGCAGGCTGGACTGTAGGCAGTTGCTAGTTTGGCTCTGCGGTTTGTAATTGTATGCTTAGTGACCAGGGCCTTGAGAAGCGAGCCTTCCCTGGTTCAGGAAGTTTTTGATAGGTTGTAGTACTTGTACTAACGTTCCTCCCTAGATTACTGGTGAAAGAATCAGTGTGATACAGAATGATAGTTTTGTGAAGTTTTGATATATATGACGTGTCATAGATTACAGAAAGATCCGTTTAATCCCAGAAAGTTTTAATACCTTTTGATATGTTGTTCCCTGTAGACCCATCGTGGAAAGTTTTGATAAAGCTTTGATTTGTTTCCTAGATTACCAAACTCTCCGTTTAGCCCAGAAAGTTTTAATACTTTTTGATATATGTTTTTCCCTGGGTTTCTAAAGAACATGTAGCCCCATCGTAGAAAGTTTTGTTAAAGCTTTGAGTTTGATATGTATTCTAGGTTACCAAACACTCCGTTTAGCCGAGAAATTTCCTTCTAATAAGGTTTCTTATTTTACCATAGAGGGCTAAAGAATCCATAGTCAAGAAAATTTCCCTAAGATATGAGTATATTCCATACATTATTAAAGAATCCGTGTGCGTAGACGTAGTCCATAAATAAACGTTCCTTGCACTGTTTAATATTATGCCCTGTATCTTTGTATGACCTGTTTTTGTGCCTGGTATTCAGGCGGCTAGTTGTTCAGTCTGCCCTAAATGAACTGGACTGTAGAAAAGGAGGTCCAAGGTTCGGAACTGTAGAAAACGCAGGTTTTTTTGGGAAACCAAGGGACGTAAAGCATATCACATACCTCAATGATTGCGTCGTTATCAGTACTATCTGTATCATACATGATACTTGTTTTTTCAATGGCGGAAGAAACTAGATCATTATTATGTTAACATCGAAGGGAAATTGTTATTACTACTTGATCTGGAGTCTATGATTTTTCATTGAGTGTTATTTATCCTACATGTACTTAAAATTATCACCCCCACACTCTCTTTTCACTTCCCCGCTATTTTTGTATACCTTGCTCTCTCTCCATGTCTCTCTGTCTCTCTGTCTCTCTGTCTCTCTGTCTCTCTTTCTCTCTCACTCTCCCTTTTCTCTCTCCCCGTCTCTCTCCCTCTCTCTCTCTCTATCTCTCTCACCCTATCTCTCTCTCTCTCTCTGTCTCTCTCTCTCTGTCTCTCCCTCACTCAAACTGTCGCAATGTTACCTGGGCCTGAACCCAGGGCTGTCCCGTGACAGGCGGTGTCAGTCATGTACACTGTACACTGTCCTACATCATGTACATGGCCGCAGTCCCCTGTTGTTTCCCTGACCGACCTTTCTCCATGTCCCTTGTTACTTGTTACACTCATACAGTGGGGCCTGCGATGATAGGGGGGGCTGGACCAGGGACCTTTAAGTGGGTCACTCAGTGACACTCTGGACACTCGGGCAGCGAGAGAGGGGACCGCATACCACAACATCCAGTCTATTCGGTCGGAGATTTCACCGTTACATTCTCACAAGCTTTTCTGGTGCATTGTAGACATTGCGATAGCGGGGGTCTTAGCCAAAACGAGGACGTTTCTGCACTGGCTTCCAATCATTGCCCAGTTCTACACTCACGGAGCCAATGAGCAGTGTCAGTGGAAATTACTCAGGGGCGTGATTACGCTGTCTGTTATTGTTGAGATGATCGTAAAGTCTGTTCTGTTATGATTTGTATTATATACGGTACATGTAATACGTTGGCCATTGACAGTCGCGAATCAATCCGTTAGACTTAGAAGTACGGCAGCAAATGTAGGTGAAAAACCTAGGCTGTTATAGAAATATATGCATATAATCAGAAAGCGGGGAACATTGAAGTGGGTTGTGGCTGTGCATTAAATATATTCTTGCAAATTTTTTACAATCTTATAATTTCACGGAATGTTAAGGGGTTTTCTGTACACTTTGATGCATTTTATTATTGAGAAAGGACTTTACGAAAACTGGCTCAGACAGGAATGCAGGTCTCCTCGCGGTGTGACAGCCCGTAAAATAGTCAGACTTTACTCTTGGGGCTCGTCCGCAATAATTATATCCTGTTGGACGTCAAACAATAAGCAAAAACAAACAAACTGGACCCCGGAACCTGAGGAGTCTTGAAAATCCGGCAATGCGTATGTGGGGACAACAGCTGAGATTCGAACCTCTTTTGCCCTGTTTGTCAGTCCGGGACACTAGCCGTCTGAGCCACCGATGCCCTAGTCCTGACGCCTATATATCTAATGGAGAAGGTAGAGAGAGAGAGAGAGAGAGAGAGAGAGAGAGAGAGATTCAGAGATTCAGAGAAGCCATAGATATATACAAGTTATATACATCTATGAGAGAAGCCTTTTCCCCCTGGCCGGCCACGCCAGCAGTTAAAACTGAGGCTTTCACGCCCACAGTCGGGGGTCCAGCTGTCTCGCCCAGGGCCTTTATTGGACTGATCCCAATCTGAATGTGTGTGTGCATTGGCCCTGTGTCTGACTGAATGTGTGGGTGTGGACAAACTTTGCGATATATACACGTCCATAATGGATAACGCAATCAGGCCCTCTCTAATCTGAATGTGTGTGTGCACTTGCCCTGTGTCTGAATGTGTGGGTGTGGATGGACTTTGCGATATATACACGCCCATAATGTATAACGCAATCAGGCCCACTCAGGTACTGACCGGCTGATACAGGAGCCATGGTATACGCGCCCTGTCTCGTGTGTGGCTGCACATAAAATTGTCAGACGTCTGTCTTGGGGACCGTCCATAATATAGCCTATAAAGTGCTGCTTTTGGACGTTAGACCAACCCAACCAACCAACCCACTTAGGTACATACATGGGGTTTTCTGTCGCTCGTTGGTTTCGCAAGTTGAAGGTACATAATAATACATTTATAGCAATTGGACCCGTGTGCAAATGTCCTCACCTATCTTCTTCGTCTTTGCTATGGGGCCCCGTCCGTTATCGCAACACCTCTTATGTTAAAGCCTAGGATGTGTATGTGTGTAGTGGTTTTGCCGATCCTCCAGTCAGGGGAGAAAAGCTGATGGCGGACCGTCTAAGCTTTCATAACTGTATTGTATTTTTAGTGACAGGGGGCTCCGCTGACCCCCGCACTGGTTGTGTAAAGAGACTCGGTGGTAAGCGGACCCGCCCACATTCTCCAAACGTTCTCAGTTCTACTTAAAACTTGTAGTTGTAGGTGTCTTAGTTCTTTAGTACTTGGCTCAGCTCAAGGCTATCTGGTATCCTCGGCTGGGCTTTACGTTGATCGCGTCGTTCATAGTGCATGTATGGCCATTCTGGTTCTGTGGTTCTCTAGCGGGATTTGTTTTGCGTTTTCATTGACTGATAGTACCGATGGAATCTTAAGGCCGGGGTCTGTTATGATCTATGGCGAACAGTAACACCTCATGTACAGTTATTTTAGCCTTTAAGTATTATGTGTTGGTTTCAGGTTGAAGTGTTATCGGTTTCAATAAGTTAAGCTGTTACTTTTGTGGTTAGATTTGTTTTTAAAATGCTAATTTTGTGGTTTTAATCCGTTTTACTGTCAGTGTTTTGTGTTGACTTTTTTATTGTTGCTAATCAGTAATGTTATGGGTCGAATCGTTCTTAGTTTGTTACGTTAAGGTGTTATGGTCTGAATTGTTTCATAAACTGTTAGGGAATAGAGTCATTTTGAAATACTGTAAACGATATCTACCTTGGAAGAGTGGGGGATATATAAAGGTATAATTATAACTAGGTGAAGGGATATTCCTTCATTTCATATAAGTTTTTATTCGAGATTATGCGTTTCACACAACAAAGGCTGTGCTTCCGAAAGAGAGGCGCATGACTATTTAACAAGATTGTTGTGCAGTACTATTTTCAGTATAGGACAGCTTTAACACTTACACTCCCTGTGAAATTTGCGCATATTTTGTTAGTGAGATCTGTTACCAAAATTTTTGTAAATTCGCTATAATTATAAAGTTGGACTTTAGTAGAATTTAGCAATTTAAGTGTTAAACTAGACTGTGTCTATAAATTTGATCTTGACGTAACCGTGTGTTTGCAATTTATAAATATGTTTATATATAATTATGTGTACTCTGGACTTCTAGTACAATCTGGTAAGATCTTGTATTAACACACCAATCTGGACGGAACATTTTAAAATATACGTGTTGTATAATTGACGATTGAGATCCCGCCATGCCGGGACGCGTGACTTAGCGGGCCGTTGCTGTCCGCGTGCCCTGTGTGTGGGGCATGACGCTGAAGCCGCCGGATGAAGGCAGCCTCGTCTCGCACAGCATGCCGGGACTAGTGGGTGGGCAGAGCACAGCCAGTTCCAGCAGCAGCAACAACAGCAACAACAGCAGCAGCAGCAACAGCAACAACAGCAACAGCAGCAACAACAGCAACAGCAGCAGCACGAGCTTGAGGAGCAGCGACAGGAGTGCCAGGAAGACCGTGTACCGCAGGGGCGCCTCCAGGTCAGGACAGACACGTCAGCATCCATCTACGTTGTCCTCATCATCATCATCCCCGTCGTCCTCGCCGTCTTCTGTCAGGGGTTCCAGCTACGCCGCCCACAGGGAATCGGGTTTCTCTCAGCGAACGTGGATTTCTTCAAACGTGTACAGCCCCACCCCAGACTCGGCAAGTGGTTTTTATGATTTAAGTGCAGATGAACACGACAACAGCAGCAACAGCATAAACAACAACAATTTTAACAACGACAACGTCAATTATTATAGCAACAGTGACCTTAGAATGCCTTCGGAGTTTGACCAGTCCGGCGAGACGATGACCGCAGGCGGGGACCACCACTTCTCCTCCATCAGCGACAGCGGCGGGGCGACGACTGTTGCAGGCTCAGACCCCGCGCTTAAACTCCTGGTGGTAACGCCCGGTGAGGGGAGCTCCCAGTCCCTGCTGGACCCCTCCACAGGTTCCTCGGTGGACGGACTCATGTCCGGCTGCTCCAGCGACTCCGAGGACCTGGACGACTTGAGCTCCAGCGCGGGCGCCTCGCTCTCCCCGTCCTCCTCAGCCTCGCTCGGCTCCCCCGGCACCAAAGACGTGGCCGAGAAAGGCCAGAGTCAGACCCTCGTGTTCCCGGGTACCGGAACCGTTACTGGCCCGGCTCGGCTCGGCGATATGGCGGGTACGACTGGCACGACTGGCCTCGCGAGCGTCAAGCTCTTCCAGGAGAAAAGCACGAGCGTCAAGGATGTTGACAGACTGAAAACGTGCACGACCCTGAAGGACGGCGAATACGAGAATCAAAATCATTGCGATGGTATGGACATCTGTGCTAATAGTAATATAGGCAGTGATAGAGTGACTTCTTCCACTAGGCTGCCTAGCCTGCCCACCGGTGAACTAGACGAGAACGACAACTGTGATAAGCCCCTGGCTCATATACTGTCTCAGGTGAACGCCTCGGATGCCCGCGTCACCAAATCGGACTTCAGAAAGCATAATGGGGAGACAGCCTCGTGTGCTGGCGACGACGGTAACTTCTCTCCGGGTGATCCGTTGATACACACATCTTCAAACGAACATAGTCAAACCGCTTCCATCACCCCCGAGCCTAACACCTGGGAATCATCTTCTTCAGGTGATGCTGCTTCACGCCCGGCGGTGCAGACAAGCTCTTCCCCATCATCCCGCCTTACCCCCTCCCGGGAAGACCAAGTGCAATTACCTCATACAGTCAGCAAGGCCGACGCGGATACCCAGCAAGGCCAGCCCTTTAACACCAGCTTAAACTCTGAAGTGCAATTTCTGGATGGACCGCCCGCTGTGGACAAACCAGGCAGCCAGCGTGGGGCCAATGCGGCAAGTAGCGCCGGGCAAAGCAGTACCGGTAGCCAACGTCCAGATTCCAGCTCCAAGCTGGAGGCTGAGGGGGGCACGGACGCTGAGGCTGAGGCCCCTGGGCTCTCAGAGACGCTCAGCATAGACACGAGAGACATGCTGCTGAAGCGGCCGCGCTCCTACCCGCAGGTCACCAAGAAGAAGCTGTTCACGCCCATCCCGCCGCCCAGCCCCGAGCAGTCTGGCCTCTACCAGCCAGGTCTAGGTGGCGCCGGCCTGCAGCATCCGGGTGACAAACCCGGGGACTCCCCATCTAATGTGGACGTGCCCACTACCACATCGCTCACCAGTGTCAGAAATGACTTGAGTCGGACCTCGACCACTACCACTACTACAACAACAACCACAACGACCAACTTTGCCGCGCCTGAGGACGTCGTGACGTCGGAAAGCTCTCCTGTCGGCAGCAAGCGGATGCACCGGCACCAGAAAACGGGCCAGTCTCAGCTGCCAGTGGCGCGAGTGAACCCACAGGCCCATCCTAATGTCACAACCAGCGCGGTGCCGGCCCACCAGCCTCCCGCCCCGCCGGCGTCAACCGTCGACTCGCTGCAGAAAACGCCGCAGTCTGCTTTTTATCCTCAGTACCACCATCATCAACACCAACAGCAGCAACAACAAGCAGCGTACTTCCCCACACCCCAACTGTACCCAATCCCTCCCGGCGTGTACATGCACGACCCTATGGGAGGAAACCCCGGGTACTTCGCGCCCAGCCACCTGCCAGTCGTGTTCCTGTCAGAGCCGCCCGTGTTCTGCGACCAGAGCTACTTCCAGGACGGCAGCGCCCCCACCAGCTACCACCCTTACGTCGCCCAGTCTGGCCCCAGGATGCCCCCGCCTGTTTGTTATGCGCCCGAGACTCGCCACTTCACTGCTGAGGCTGAAAACACCGCCATCAACAATGCTTGCACCACGCAGCGAAACTTTAAAGGAGCCGGTTCGAGCCTGGAGTCCACGAGCGTTTCTGACAAAACCTCCGGGCCTAACACAGCAACGTCTAGTGCTGGCTTTCCTTCCAAATGCAACCCGGACCAGAAGAAGCGAAGCGGGCAGTCTGAGCGCTCCGAGCACAAGCTTTCATCCCCCAGAAACTCAAACAAAAACAGCGGCGGCGGCGGTGGCGGGAAGAAGAAGCCGCACAAGCAGCCTCTGCTACCTGACCCGCTCATCCCCAAGTTCTCTGAGCGTGCGAGTCCGTCTAGTGGCGATCACCCTCAGCAGCAGCAGCAACACCACAAGTATTTACAGCACCAACCTCCCGGCCACCATCAGCCGATGATGCAGGCCCAGCACCAGTTCTTTCTCCAGCAGATGGCCCACGGCGGCATGAACGCGCCCGTCTTTCATCACGGAAACTACCTGGAGCATCTGGGACCGTCGGCCGCTGGGTTCTCGGGCCACCCCCAATCTGTGAACGGCGTTCTGATCAGCTCCCCTCCCCCCGGGCACCAACACCAGCCTAGTGATGGAGACTCGCCCGTCCCGGCTGGCCTGGCTCTGAGCGCTACGGGGTCCAGCTCCACGGCAAGCCCCGCGCTGCCAGAGTGCGCCAGTTCCGCCGTCAGTTTCGTCACGGACTCCACGGGGCTGGTCATCTACGGACCTCAGCCCCCGGCCGGTCACAACCCCGCGCCGCCCCCGCTCTGTCTGCCCGCCGTGCTAGCGCACCAGGACGCGGAGAGCCCGAGACCAGGGTCGGGCCCCGCGGAGAGCGGTGGCTCTGTCATGGAGTACCACCACCAGCAACATCAACATCAACATCAGCAACAACATCATCCCCATCACCAACAACAACAGCAGCACCAGCAACAACTATCCCCACAAGAGAGCGAGAACCTGCCGGAATCTAGCCTGGAGCTTGATCTTAAAGACCCCGCCCAACAACACCAACAACACCATCAGCAACAGCAGCACCAGCAGGTGGCAGTGGAAGGCGGCCTGCTGTACATCCCAGACGGGTCCGGCTCTGGCGGCTACATGGCCGTGGGGCTGCCTGCGCTGCAACAGTCTCAGCTTCAGCTGGACGCCTACCCGCCCGACCAAGGCGCTCAGGATATTATACCTTCTTACTCTGGCTACAGGCTTCAGCAGCAACAGCAGCAGCAACAGCAGGACGGGCAGCTCGCCGAGTCCCAGACCAACCGTAAGTGACTAAGTGACTACTAAGTCCTCATCCCAGCCGCCGCGGGCTTTCTTTGTGCTTGGTTTGTTTGGTCATGTACATGTAATGAGCAATGAAGACACATCCATCTTGAATTAGAGCGTCCACCGATTGATTTTGGGAAAACATACTGGCACTCTGTCTCTGTCTCTCTCTCTGTCTCTGTCTCTCTCTCTCTCTCTCTCTCTCTCTCTCTCTCAGAGAGAGAGAGAGATTCTTCAAACACATAACTAAATTTTTTTTTTTTTTACGCTTCAAGATGCATACATGTACTTACTGTAATGAGATTACAGTAATGTAATGTAAGTCTAGACCTTATGCTGTTCTTCTCGTCCTTTTCCATTCGATCATAATTTTATTAACTTACTAACGTCGTGATAACAACTAGAGAGGCAATGGGTGGTGACTTTTATTATGATGATACGTGCACAACTTTGCTATTGTACACCTAGATCGCGTGCTAAGGATACTCTTTACCTAGTGAAAAGACCTTTAGTCGGTGGTCTACACTTAAGTACCGTTGTACTGTATTGTACTCACTCGCTCTAGTATGCTTCCAAATCTTCACTACTGCAGGCATTAAATGCACCACTATTTTTTCTTCCTAAAAATCCCCTCTCCTTGTATTTAAAAATATACGCACTCTCTTCTTTTTCTGTCTGTCTCTGTCTCGATCTGCCTGTCTGTTGGTCTCTCTTTCTCTCTCTCTCTCTCTTTCGCTCTCTCTCTCTCTCCCTCTCTCTCTGTATTTCTCTGTCTGTCTGTCTGTCTCTCTCTCTCTCTCTCTCTCTCTCTCTCTCTCTCTCTCTCTTTCTCTTCTCAGTATAATTATGTGGAAATTACAATTTTGTGTCTTTCAAATAACTCCTTTGGGTTTAATATTTTAGTGCTGTTTCGACCATTTTTTTTTATATTTCTCCTTTCGCTGTATAAATAATGTTAAATGAAACATTCACTCACACATACATATTCTCTCTCTGTCTCTCTGTTTCTCACTCACTTTCGCTCTCACCTCTCTCTTACACTATCCTTTTTTAAACTGTCATTTTTAATTAGGGATGCGAAAAGATGTACACGTACAGGGAGAGAGAGAGAGAGAGATAACTTCAAATTGTATTAATATTTTCTCTATTTCCGCCCTTCTGTCACTCTTCCGCCCCATCACTCCTCCTCACGTGTTCATATCGTTGTGGTACTGATAGTGATGATAATGCCAAGTGATCTAGATAATCTGGTACTACTGGTAGATCTATTAGTTTCTGTTAAATTTTGAATATGAAATCTCCTAGGCTCCAACAAACGAACTCTAAAACTCTATCAATTTCCGCTAATTTTCTCTCTCTCTCTCTCTCTCTCTCTCTCTCTCTCTCTCTCTCTCTCTCTCTCTTCCTCCTCATCACTCCCTCTCACATGTCGATAATCTCGTGCTACGTGTAATGACGCAAACGTTTTAAAAGAGATCTAGATACTCTTGATATTTATCTGTAACACGCCAACTGTTGGTGTTAATGTTATGAAATCTCCTCGTCTCCCCAACAGCTGTTCAGCCCAGCTTTAATTTAATTCAACCCAAAACCAAATCTGCACTGTTTAATCAAGACTGGCCTCGTTGTCAAACTAAACATGCCACAGGTTCTGAAGATCTTTTTGCTAGCACCACTACTTTGATCGAAAATATCGTGGAGAACAACCGAGGCTTAAAAAAAAAAAAAAAAGCAATATTGCTATTATTATTGATGCCTATGTAAACAGATCCACGTCGTACTTCCGTGAGCTATATCAATTTTTGTTGTTATTTATTACAGTGGTATCCATTTAACTTCAAGACTTTTAAAAAGAACCCTTGCTTTTTTTATAAGTCAACACTACAGTATGTTGTACAGCCGTCCCTGTATTCATTATAAAATCGTGTATATTATACGATATATGGTTGAACAGAAAAAAAGAAGAAAAAAAAATGTCTTGTTTTTGAAAAGAAGTTAGATGAGATGAAGGATGTTTGTGATTGAACAGATAGTCTAGTCGTCTTCATCTAGATAGGATGGAGATGAGACGGCAAACAGACAGATCTTCTTGCTCCGGTTCAACCCCACCCAACTAAGGCTTGTCCTAGGCAGTCAGTCTGTCTGTCTGTCTGTCTAGCTGTAAGGTTTTTGGTTTGTTTTATAATATACCGCATTTTTCTCTCTTTTTACCTTCTTCAGTATTTCTTTCTCTCCTCCCCCTCTCCCCTCTGTTTCCGTTGGGATCCTGTCTAATCTGTTCACCTGGCCTGGTCTGGGCGACCGTCTGGTGACCTGGCTGGGCACAGTGCCAGCAGCACCCCCTCCTCACAGAGTCAGAGAGTCAGGGAGTCACAGGCTCAGGGGGAGTTAGTTAGAGTCGAGTCTTAGAGAGTCAGAGGTGGGCCCTGATATATAATATATAATGTATATATATGCGTCATGACCCAGGGCAAGATATACAGGGTACTCTGGTGGGGTCCGTTACCCGAGGGTAGGGAGTTTTAGGTTTTGGGCCATTTGGGGGGTGGGGGGCGGGTAAAAGTTTAGTTAGATTATATTTGAATGTTTAGGAGGGAGGTAAGATAAACAGAGTGAGAGAGAGAGTAGGTGAGATAGACTGGCTGGGTTGGGCTGGGGGTGGAGTTGGAGAAGAGAGAGAAAAGTAAAAGATAGACAGATAGAGCAACTTGATAGAGGCAATAGTTCAGTGGACGAAAAGAAAACAGAATGAGAGAGAGAGAGAGAGAGAGCAGACAGACAGACAGACAGACAGACAGACATAGACAGATAGAGCAACTTGATAGAGGCAATAGTTCAGTGGACGAAAAGAAAACAGAATGAGAGAGAGAGAGAGAGAGAGAGAGAGAGAGAAAGAGAGAGAGAGAAAGAGAGAGAGAGAGAGAAAGAGAAAGTAGACTCTGGTAAAAAAAAAATTTCAGGACAGGATCTTAAAAAATGAAACTGCCACAAAGTGATACACCTGTACAGCGAAAGTGTGAAAGACGGGAGGAAGAGAAGGGGAGTGTGGAAGCGGTTTAGACAGACAGACAGACAGAAAGAGATAGAAGACTCTGGTAAGAATTTCAGGACCGGATCTTAAAAAATTGAAACTGCCACAAAATGATACACCTGTACAGCGAGGGTGTGAAAGACTAAGGGAAGAAGAGAAAGGTAGTGGAGAGGGGGGGGGGAGAAGTTGGAGAGGTCAGATGATTAGCTTTGAGCCCTGAACAGTCTCATGCAGTTCTGCCGTCTGGCACGCGCCCCACGTGTAAAGATCTACCACACACACACAAAGGAAGGAAAGGATGGGTAGAGTGAGCAGAGATGGCAGCCGGCTCTTCTATCTAGATCTAGCCGTGAGCACCCCAGGTGGTTGCTTGTCTGACTAGAGCTGTTTTCCGCTCCCGCCATGCCAGCCCAGACAGTGCAGACTTTGCGCTCCACGCGACCATAACAGGTGACTTAATCACGCCCTTTGGATCTCGGTCTCTCGGGTTTTTCCGATTGGTTTGTGGCGCAATGTGTCTAGGATATGATTGAACGCTCGTGCAGTATTCATTGTCGCTATTCTTTGCAGTACAGTGTATTGTTTTTCTGATCGCTGTCTGTCTTGGATATAATTATACATTGTAATAATGGCTATGGTTGGACGCCATTGCAGTCTTCATTATCGCTATTCTTTGCAGTACAATGTATTGTTTTTCTGATCGCTGTCTGTCTTGGATATAATTATACATTGTAATAATGGTTATGGTTGGACGCCATTGCAGTCTTCATTATCGCTATTCTTTGCAGTACTTTAGGGTTTTTCCATGTCTATGGGTTTTTCCAATCGCTGTGTGGCACAGTGCGTCATGGATAATAATGATTGGACGTCCTTGCAGTCTTCATTATCACTATTCTTTGCAGTACACAATGTATTTGACTCCGTTATCGAAACCGCGCCTTTAGCAGTGAACTGTAATACTTTTATAATGTACATGTACTGTAGAAGCACTAAGTAGTACGTTAGACTTACTGGCCTGTACGCTCTAGGTCCGGGTGTATCTGTTGCTTTAGACCCAGTTATCGCAATGCCTTTAGTAGTACACTGTGGTTGTTCAATGTAACTGTAGTAAGTGCAATGTACTATGACGTTTTAGTACATGTACCTGTAGTATAGTACATGTACCACAGACTTGTCAGCCTGTACGCTATGGGTCCGGACGTATCTGTTGCTATGGACTCACTTACCGCAATGCCTGTAGTAGTAGTAGTAGTACACTGTGGTTGTTCATTGTAACTATGTAGTGCGTACAATGTACTATATGACTTTTTAGTACCTGTGGTTTAGTACCGCAGACTTGTTAGCTTGTCAGGCTGTCAAGCTGTCAGCCCGTACGTTATAGGGTGTGAGTGTTGTTTGGCTGGCCCTTATCATTGGCTTTTAAAGGCGTTAAAACCCCACAGTGTTCCGAGTGAGTCCGCAGGCGTTCTATGTCACTGTCTGTCTGTTCTCGCTCTAAGTCTTAACTATCTTTCCATTATCTCTATGTGTTTCTGTGAGTCGTCTGTATGCCTTTCTCATCTGCCTCTTCTCTCTCTCTATCTATCTATCTATCTATCTACCTATCCCATCCCTCTCTCTCTCTATCTATCTATCTATCTCTCTCTCTATCTCTCTCTCTCTCTCTCTATCTATCTATCTATCTATCTATCTATCTATCTATCTATCTATCTATCCACCGCCCTCTCTCTCTCTCTCTCTCTCTCTCTCTCTCTCTCTCTCTCTCTCTCTCTCTCTGAGTTCAGTCAGGTCTTCTTTGATGTAGCATCAGGTGGGCTTTTCTGTTGTTGTTGTTTCTATACGGAAAGAAGTCAAAAAGGCGGTGTGCTGGGGTTTCAACCTGTTTTTCTCCCCTCTAACTTTTCCACCCTTTTCTTTTGTTTTTCTTTATCTTATTCTTGGAAGTACATGGCTGTAGAAGCCGGATCTAGCGTTTGTGATTGGTATCGGCTTCTCTCGCCCACCTGTTCAAATACTTCAGTTTTCTGGGCTTCCAACGAAGTTCTCGCATCCCTGGTGTTTTAGTGTTGAGTTTTACAATCTGGTCTTGGGTTGGGTTTTTCTTTTCTTTCTCTCTCAAGGTAACTCACTCTAACGCTTGATTCATATCGTTTTTCCTCTCTCTCTAACTCTCTCTCTCTCTCTATCTCTCTCTCTCTCACTATTTATCTCTCTCACTATGTATCTCTTTTTCTCTTTTCTAGCGTCATCTCTCGCTCTCTCTCTCTCTCTCTCTCTCTCTCTCTCTCACTATGTATCTCTTTTTCTCTTTCTCCTCCTTAACGTCATCTCTTGCTTTCTCTAAGTCCCTCCCTTCTCCCTCTCTCTATCCACTCTCTTTCCTTCCTACCACCATCTCTCCCTCTCTCTCTCCCTCTCTCTCTCTCTCTCTCTCTCTCTCTCAATCACTCACACACTATAAGCGACCTGCATCAGGCACAGTCAAGATGGATAGATAATAATTATAATAGACCTTGATGGGAATTGGAATGGGGATGGGGATTGGGAAGGACTCCAGTCAAGTATTTCGAAACTTTTAGATCTATAGAGAAACTTTCATTCAAAGGGAGCCTTAGTCCGACTGGACCAGTTTTGAGCCGGGAGGTCTCTCACTCTCCCTATTCCCTCTCTGTGTCTGTCTCTCTATAGACTCTCTCTGACTAACTGTCTTCGTCTATCTCTGCCTCTCTGTCTGCCAGTCTGTCTACCCACCCCCCTCTCTCGCTCTCTCTTTTTCTCTCTCTCTCTCTCTCTCTCTCTCTCTCTTTCTCCCATACCCTTTTACCCCTAAAATATCACATCACAATCCCCTAGCTGATTAGTGTGATTAAGTTAGCAAAGTTAACCCCTACACTGTAGGCATCCACCGCTCGACGCTGGCATAATTACACACTAGTATCATATTTTATATAATATATATATACCGGAACAGCAGACTATGAAACTTGAGACCCGCTGTATCAGCACAATCATCTTCATCGTTGGAATCTAGGTCAGTCATCTGCTATGGTTTGAAAGTATTTTAATCACTTTTCTGTTTTTGTTTTGTTTTGTTTTTCTTCTCCGGTTTCTACAAACACTCTCTTAGGCCAGATATCTTTCAACTTGTAATTGCGCGCTGAAAATGGTTTTGAAGCGAGCCGCTCTTGTTTATTGTTCTATTTACTGTTTTCTTGTATGTTTTTTTATTTATTTATTTGATTTGTTATTTTATTGTTGCTTCTATTGCCTGTTTGTTGTTGTTGTTGTTTGCGCGCGTGTGTGTGTGTTTTCATTTTTGTTGTAGCTGATAATTCTTTTGAGGTACGAGGCATGAGGCATGTTAGACCCCTGATTGTTTTTAAAAAAGATTTGACTTCGTTAGAACGATTCAGACCGAAGACATGAACGGGGATCGAACCCGTACCTTCTACTCGGCAACCCATTAATTTGCCTTGCCAAGGCGACGACTAGAAAATGTTGCACTGAAGCTATACGTCTGTAACGGCTAAGTCCAGGTGAAGATGTTAACTTAACTCCATAACGGATAAGTCCTGAGAGTGTGTGTTGGGGGCAGGAATGCAGGCAAGTGTTGCCAGCTGGTCTGGTTTGATTGGCAGCAATATTGGCGCTGCTGTCAGGTCGGAACTGACAGACACTGGCCAGGTTGTCAGTCGCTACATATGTATACGGTAGGTAAAGGTAGAGGCAGAGATGGGTGGGATGTGGCTTTTTCTCGGGAAGGCGCAAGGGAGAGAGAGAGAGGGGGGGGGGAGAAAGGGAGAGAGAGAGAGAGAATGGGAGAGAGGGATGGAGATGGAGGGTGAAGGAGAGAGAGAGGGGGAGGGAAAGGGAGAGGGAGGGAGAGAGAGAGGGACGAGCAAAGGTTTCTTTCTGCGGTGAGTATAGAGTAGAGGGTTTAGGCTTAGGCTTAGATCTTGGTTAGTAAGTGCATTTACAACGATGCTATAAACCTAGACTCCCCGCTTAAGGGTAATTGTCCATACTACCCGCAGTTTAGGGGCCAAGGTTATAGTACTGTTGTATAACTTACCACCCTTATTCTCGAGCACTTCTTTACTTCTTCAAGGGTATTGCAGCTTGCCTGAGAAAGGCCTTGCCTAGAAAAGTTATATAAATGTAAATTATTCCTTTCCCGTTCCATGTAAATATGTATCATTTCATTGCAGTCAGATATTGTTTTGTCTTTCCATCTTTCTTTTCTCTTCCTCCTTCTTTCTATACCTGCAGCCTCCTTATGGCACCACGTAAAATAACCAGAATTTTGTCTTGGAGCCCGTCCACAATATGGTCTATGTATTGCCGACGTTGGACGCCAAGCAAGAAACTCGAAATCTCTCTCTCTCTCTCTCTCTCTCTCTCTCTCTCTCTCTCTCCTTCTCCTTCTCCTTCTTTCTCTATATCTTTTTAATATCTCTCCCTGGGGTAGAACTTGTTTCCGACTCAAAAGGTCCGTGGTTCGAGCCCTGGCGATTTCACTTCCTACTCGTTGTGTCGGTGTCAGTTTACTGGGACATGAGTCATGGTATCCCCACCCTGTCTTCTGTATGGCAGCACATAAAATTGTCAGACTTCAGTCTTGGGGCCCGTCCACTATATATACTATTATGATGTTGGACGTTAAACCAACTCAACACTACACACACTCCCTCTATATATCCCTCTCTCTTTCTCTGTCTTTCCCTCAGTCTCTCATTCCCTTCTTGCCTTTTCTGTCTCTTGGCAAGACGTCCTTTGCCTTGAAACTTTTAAGCACAAAGAAAAGGTACTTCTCAAATCTGAACAACACTTAAATGTACCATCCGCTGGTACCGGAAAAGGTCACCCTGACCTCTCGGCTAGTGACCTAGTTGATCCGGAGTTGACAGTTGACACATCTCTGTCTCTCTCTCTCCTTCTCCTTCTTCCTGCTCACACCGTCCCTCCACCATCTCTTTCTCTCTCTCTATCTCTCTCTCTCTCTCTCTCCTCCTCCTCCTTCTTTCTGCTCATATCGCCTCACCACCATCTCTCTCTCTCTCTCTCTCTCTCTCTCTGTCTCTCTCTCACCCTCCTCCTCCTACATCTTTCTGCTCACAGCGTTCCTCCACCATGCGCGTGCACTGAACTCACGAACTCCCCGCTGACTACTCGGTCCCCAGCTCTACATGATCGGTGCCATAAAACCGCTGTAATTACCACTACCGCCACCCGAGTACACCTAACCGTATTAACTATTAATGTAGATAGGAATGTACCCCCTGCCTCCACAAGGCCAAGTGGATTGTACAATTCAATGTCAGTGGATTCCTGATAAATTCAACCGGGATTCGTAAAAAGCGTTGACTGGGACATTGAGGGGCGCGTTGGCCCTGGGATAGAACATCGGCTTCCGACGCAAAAGGTCCACGGTTCGAGCCCTGGCGATTGCGCTCTCTATTGGTTGGGTCGGCGTCAGTTTAATGTGACCGACTGAGACAGGAGTCATGGTATCCCTACCCTGTCTCGCGTGTGGCAGCACATATAAGATCTAGATGTAAAGTTGCTCTGGGTTCTATCGGCTTACACAATATTTTCTCAGCTCACAGTGACTATATGTGAAAGCATCAGATTTTGATCTCGGGACCCGTCCACAATAAAGCATCCTTATCGACGTTGGCCGCTACAAAACCAACCATGGCTGTTGTCTCGATGTATATCTAGATGTAGATAAAGTTGCTCTGGGTTCTATCAGCTTACACAATATATTCTCAGCTCACAATGACTATGTGTGAAAGTATCAGATTTTGATCTCAGGACCAACCAAGGCTGTTGGCCCGATGTAGATCTAGATGTAGATGTAGATAGGGTTCCCCTGGGTTCTATCGGCTCACACAATATTTTCTCAGCTCACAAGATCGTGACCTCACAGCTCTCAGTGCTCCACCGTGACAGCTCACGCCGGAAACAGCGCTTAGTGACCAGTTACAGTTGAACACGACTCGTGCTGGCAGAGTGAGTGAGTTGGGCTTTTTAACGTCCATAGAGTGAGTGAGTTGGGCTTTTTAACGTCCATAGAGTGAGTGAGTTGAGGTTTTCAACGTCCATAGAGTGAATGAATGAGTAAGTAAGGGGGGGGG
>RQTK01000573.1:114921-158176 GCA_003991915.1 Elysia chlorotica | reverse complement strand
ATCATCATCATCATCATCATCATCATTACTTTTACTATTTGCCCTAATAAACATTCTTCACAATGAACACGAAAGTTGAAACGCCCAGTAGACTGTATGAAGGAATAACTGTTCACATTCCAAATTTGTCACCCCCCTCCCCCCCTCCCCCTTCCAGCGCCCAAAGTGACCAGTGTGAGCCCGCACGGATGCTGCCTGGAGTGGGCGAGTGCCAAGCCCCTGGGCGGAGACTCCACAGCCTACGTGCTGCAGCTGCTCTGTCTCAACGGGAGAGACACCGAGTACAAACAGGTGAGTTGGGGGGGGACACATTTTGGTACTGGTAGGGTACCCGTGTCTCACACACCAGACTTAGGCTGGCTATGGCTCATGATGATGATGATGATGATGATTCTTCTTTTTCTTCTTGTTCTTCTTCTTCTTCTTCTTCTTCTTCTTCTTCTTCTTCTTCTTCTTCTTCTTCTTCTTCTTCTTTTTCTTCTTCTTCTTCTTCTTCTAACAAAACAAATCTTTTTCTTGATATCTTTTCCGTCTCCCACAACATGCTGATTACTATTAAGGTTAAAAAACTAAACCAAAAACTTTGAGACGCTGTAACGGTCTTTGTGTCCACTGCATAGATTTACCTCCCTCCTTAACATACGATTAAGGTTTTATAAAAAAAAAAAGCAACCCAAAAAACCTTTCAGTCACTCCTATCAGGGTTTTATTTCTCACTATGTAGCTTTATGGTGGTGGGCCCAACATGACTCCCCACTCCCTGCCCCACCCTTCACAATATATGGTAAGGGTCGAGAAACTTTGCAGTGACTCTATACACTACCGTTTCCCACCACCCAGGTTTATTGTGGGCCCAACATTACTCCCACTCCCTGCCCCACACTCCACAATATAATTATGGTAAGGATCAAGAAACCTTGCAGTGACTTTATATACTACCTTTTCCCACTGCCCAGGTTTATTGATGGCCTAACATGACTCCCCCTCCCTGCCCCCCTCCTTCACAATATATGGTAAGGGTTGAGAAACCCTTCAGTGTCTCTATATACTACCGTTCCCCACCGCCCAGGTTTACCGTGGGCCCAACATGACTCCCCCTCCCTGCCCCACACTTCACAATATATAAGTATCTAGAAACCAACCCTAAAGTGACTCTAGTCTATATACTACCATTTCCCACCGGCCAGGTTTACCGCGGGCCCAACATGACTCCCCCTCCCTGCCCCATCCTTCACAATATATAAGGATCGAGGAACCAACCCTAAAGTGACTCTAGTCTATATACTACCGTTTCCCACCACCCAGGTTTATCGCGGGCCCAACACGACTCCCCCTCCCTGCCCTCATCCTTCACAATATTATGATAAGGGTCGAGAAACCAATCCAAACCTTGCAGTGACTCTATACACTACCGTTTCGCCTTGCCCAGGTTTACCGCGGGCCCAACACGAGTTTCCACCTGGACGAGCTGTCCACCCACACGGAGTACCAGGCCCGCGTGGCTGCGGTCAGACTCTCCTCGGACCAGTCGGGCGACATGACCGGCGCGTTCAGCCCGGGCGTGGTGTTCTCCCCGAGCGCCGCGGAGACCCAGGCCCATCACGCGGGCGCTACTACCGTTTCCCCTCCGGCCAGGTTTACCGGGGGCCCAACACGAGTTTCCAGCTGGACGAGCTGTCCACCCACACGGAGTACCAGGCCCGCGTCGCTGCCGTCAGACTCTCCTCGGACCAGTCGGGCGACATGACGGGCGCGTTCAGCCCGGGCGTGGTGTTCTCCCCGAGCGCCGCGGAGACCCAGGCCCATCACTCGAGCGCGACCACACACGGCGCCAGTGGCCAGGGGCCAGCATCGGCCTCGACCGGCGCCGAGGGGAGGCGACCCTGGACAGACCAGCAGTGGGCGGCGGTCATCCTGCTGGGCTTCCTGCTGGTGGCGGTCGTCTCGGCCTACGCCTGCCACATCCTGGTCACCTACATGGGCGGCGACTCTGCCAGCCAGTTTTCCTCGTCTTCGTCGTCTTCGTCGTCGTCGCAGTCTTCAGGCGGATCGGCACCGTCGTCGTCATCATCGTCGGGGTCCGCCCGCGGACGAGGCTTCAGCTAAAACACAGACATTGGCAGTTTGTTTTACCCGTTCAGTTCTTTACCATGAATTATTATTACTTTTAGATGGGTTTGGGTCCTGTTATAATTATAATATTATTATGATTACTGCTATTGTCATGACTTATGATTACTTGTTTTGTTTTGGTTGAGACCAAATAATTATATTGTATGCTTGTGATTTTTGAGCATTGTGCTTTTGTCTCTCTCTGAGTAAGCCTCTATACATTGAGATGAAAATCTGTTTCTTCATCCAAGCTGTTTGTCTTTCCCTCCTCCTCATACATCACTCCTCCTGGTTTCAGGATGTCTTCATTGATATACAGACTGATATTATACTGACGTAGTCACTGCTAGGACATTCTAGTTTTTCGATGCGATGTTCACCAGGTGTGATGTGACCACGCACGACGATGTGCTGTAAACACAAACCTTGATGTTGCGCAACATGATGTAATAATAAGAATAGTAATATATTGCATTTATATAGCGCACTTCCATGAACAATCATGCTCAGTGCACTATATTGGACAGGGTCTTGTTTCGAACTTGGCACAAGCTGTTTAAGATCTGTCTCTCATTTCCTGGGACTGGGGACGTTGGTGGGCCAGACTGCATCATAGCCTACCAGGCTATCTGACACAATCCAGGCCCTTTATAGAATATCGATAAAATATCAATAATAATAATCGTAATGATAATAATGGTGGTGGCATATGAACTTGTTGATTTTTAATTTTTGTATGGCAAACAAGAGTTACGCATTTTTTTTTTTCATTCCTTTTGTTGAGTAAATGAACATTTGAAATCATTGTTACGCTGATTGAATCACAGGGTTTCTTTTTTAAAGAAAAAACAGAAAAAAAAAAGAGAGAGAGAAAATTAAATTGTGGCAACTTGAGTCATTTAATTTGTAATTATTGGGCGAAGTCATTTTTTTTTTTTAATTTTCATTTCTGGTGGTGCTGTTATTGTTTCTTCCATTGATTCTACAGGGTGTTTTTTTCTCGCTATTGGCTTCCGAGCAGTTACTTAGACTTGAATCGATTTCAGCTTACTGTGTGAGATTTTTCTGTTGATTGTAAAGCCAAAAAAAAAGATCTGTGTAAAATGAAATGTAGTTTGAGTTCAGTGTATGATGTGGTTGATCATCATAATATTGCATGTGAAACTTTACCATCTAGATAAACTGTAGGAAGTCTAAGAAGTCCCAGAGACCCGTTCACCGGTACCTGCCCAACATTGTGTAGGACGCATGTACTCAATGTCATCATAAGAATACTAAATTAATGTACAATTTGTTTTATAATGATTCATTTTTGTTTGCTTTTGGAAAAAAAAATATATTTAAAAAAAGAAAGCAGTCCTATTTGGAAGAAAGCTACGCTCAAACCATTTATTGAACTGTCGTTTTACAGTGATATGTGCATTTGGTTACCAAACATGGGGAAAAGGGGTTTGAAATGTATGGCAAAACCATGATGGCTGTAAAAACCACAAAATCTTCCTCTTGAAGGGTGAAATGAGATTGAAAGAGATTGTTTGTGTGGGTCCTGTATGATTAATGAGGTCCTGTTGAGTATTTCATGACGAGTCAATTTTGTGTGACAGTTTGAATTCGCTGATCGCATCTATTTGTCCGCCCACACCAGCACTATGTCCTCTTGCCCAAAGGAAAACACATGGATATTTCAAGTGTCAATCATTGTTCAAAACACAGGATATTTCAAGTGTCAATCATTGTTCAAAACACAGGATATTTCAAGTGTCGATCATTGTTCAAAACACAGGATATTTCAAGTGTCAATCATTGTTCAAAACACAGGATACTTCAAGTGTCAATCATTGTTCAAAACACAGGATATTTCAAGTGTCAAATCATTGTTCAAAACAGGATATTTCAAGTGTCATTGTTCAAAACACAGGATATTTCAAGTGTCAATCATTGTTCAAAACACAGGATATTTCAAGTGTCAATCATTGTTCAAAACACAGGATACTTCAACAACCAACCGCTGGTCTTTAACTAACCTTCTGTTGTAAATAGCTCCCCTCCAAGTGCAATTTTGTTTCACCATAAAGCATAAATGTATTGATCAGTCAACCTTAGACGGTGAGAACTGATTTTGTTGTTGTTGGCAGTGATCTTAAACCGACGGTCCAAAATTCAGTACCATTGATGATGATGATGATGATGATGACGATGTAAATTATTTGACTAGAACTGTCAGTAGCAGTGAAGTAGTTATCTTTCTTATCTAACGCTTTACCTTTTTTCCCCGTTGTTTATTGCTTGTCTAGTTTTGTCATTGTAGCCGTTGTTTCAGTTTCCATTTAATTTAAAAGAAAAGAATGATTAGGTTTTTGATTCGTTTCACAGGGTAACCAATCTTAGCTTTTGCAATTGGTACACAAAGCAATCCTTAGCGATGAATTTATCCTTTCCGCTCTCTTCAATATCATTTATTGGTAGGGAAAAAGTTCTTTGGTTGATAAAATATTATTAATTTGTTATCTTGTCAAAACTATTGGTAGGTGATTTTTTTTTTTTTTACATATGATTTTTGCATGTCTTTTTTTTTTAGTCAAAGTATTTCAGAAAACAAAGATAATCTGGTCAGTGATGAGTTCTCTTTACTGAATTAAATATTAAATAAAGCCCAAATCTATGTTACTGTTTTGTTTTTTTGGGTTGTTTTTTTCCCTGATGACAAAAATATAACATGCTTACCTCTTGTTACAAACAAAGCTCAGCTCATGATTTTATTCTTAATTGTCAAAACTGAACAAGTTATATCATACCATTGTTTATTGTATAATCCTAACTGGAAGCTGTCTTTGGTGATGAAGGTTTTTGTCTATTTTTTCATCGTTTTGTTTTACTTTCATTCTCATATTACTATTAGTACTACTATTACTACTGCTGCTGTTGCTACAACTACTACTACTACTACTGCTGCTGCTGCTGCTGCTGCTACTACTACTACTACTACTACTACTACTACTACTACTACTACTACTACTTAGAAGAAACATGAAGGTAAAGGTTGCTTTCTATGTGCCTGATGTCAAAAACTAGAATCATTGCGAGCGGACGGAAGAAGAAAATTTTAGGGTAAAAGAGAATATGGAGCAAGTAGATGTTAGAATTTGAGGGCAAGAGACACTAGAAATTAACATGAAGAAATCAAGTTGTCAATTTGGCATTTGCAATATATGATAGGCCTACCTCCCTAGGGAGCTTGTGAGATGTGAACCAAAGAGATGGGTCTATTGATGTTGAAGCTATGCAAACTGGAACGAATGAAAAGCGGACATCCAGCTCACGTTTGCAGATGCAAATTGAGCTGGTTAATCAAGAAAAGGAGGCAGAGGATGAGATTTTTTCTTCTGTTCGTTGCACTTTGTTTCAGATGATTAAAACTCCTGTCTTTTTTTCTATGGACAATGCTTAACCCAGCAATTATTATCTTCATATAAAATTCCCTAATTTTATTTAACACATGTATGTAATTAATAATCAAAATGGGGTAAAAAAACAACAACAAAAGAAAATTTACCCATTCTTAATGTTGACTGAAATTCGCAAGAATTTTTCCACATGTTACTTACAGAAATAACTTTAACCGTTGAATATTCTCACAGCTTTTTTATCTCTTGCCAACCCATGTGGTGTTGAGATGGTTGCACTTTCTAGATGTTTAATGCTAATCGTATGTCGAGGGGGTAAAAAACACTCTTTGATATTGTATGTAATCCTTAAACATCTATTTTGACAACTTAAAAAGTGGGGGCCTAAAGAGACCCCATCATAATATCACTTTTGTTACTACTTCTGATGCTGCTGCTAGTACTTTTTGTAACCAGTTCTTATTAACATTATTATTTTCTAACTATGACGACTGTTTTATTTTGGTCAATTTTCAAGGCAAAGAACTTGTCCTCCTGAAGTTGGCTGTTATGTTTGGACCACGGCTTGCAGCTCCTTCTTTCCTTAACTTTCTTCATCAAAACATACCTTTTCTGCCTTTTTGGTTTCAAATGTCTCAATCTGCTCTGTGATATTGTGGAAAGCGTTGCTCACATTAGCTTTTAAAAATGACTTGTTCACATAAAAGTTTACTTTTTTTTTCTATTTAAAGTTTTGAGATTTTGATGTCTCGCACCTCTAGGCTGTCCAAATTCTCTTGTAGGATACATTGTTTTAAGACTATCAATGTTTTCGTTTATGGGTGGTACGTCGAGCAATCCCTGGGTTGATTTCATGATCTGTCGGATTATGCCCCCTACAACTTGGGTATGTGTCATTATAATGTGATTGGCTAAGACAGGAGTCCGGATATCCCCACTTTGTCATTGTGCTTCAGTACATAAAATTGTCAGACTTTAGTATTGGGACCAAACTGCAATATAGCCTTGTTCAACAAGTAGGTGTGGATTTTAAGAGTTTTGGCATTGTGTGACGCTGATAATTAGCTGACCGACAAAATGGCTTTGATATTTTTAGGATCACATCCAACTTTCCAAAACTACAATCCACAAAAACAGAGCAATCTCATTTGTAACCAAAGTCACCAAAGCTAAGGCCGGTTAGGTAGACATAAATTTGCTAGGTGATATCTCTACATGCAGAACCCCTTCCACATCTTTGTTACACTTACAGCAGCTAGTTCACTAATCTTTGTATTGCCTCTGCAAATAAATAAATCAATTGAGTAAATTATATATATATATGAATTACAACATAATAAAGGTAGAATGTGATTTTATACCAGCTAGTGCAAAAATTCTTGTATTGCATCCGCAAGTAGAAAAAAAAATGTAAGTTTAATAAGTAATGTATATAGAATTATAACACATATTGCGAGTAGGGGGTGAGCAAGCAACATTTTCCTTTTAATATATTTCATGTACCATATTGAGGCTGTGCAGATAATTTTAATGGTTATGGTATCTCCCACGGCATACATATATATAATATTATGTATACATCACCTCTAGTCCAGTGCTATGTAAATCAGATCGGTTTTACACCTGTATTTCACTGAACAATGTACATAGCATATATATGTCCTCTTCAGTGACACCAGCATTATTGTTATTATTAAAAAGCTACAAGAAATCTGTTAAAAATCAGACCAGCTAGAGAAGGATGATGAACGCAAGGTCCTTTTCTTTTTCTTGTATTTTGTTGTAGAATGTAAATCTGGATAAATTGTATTATGAGCATTAATCACCTGAAAGATAAGGCAGTTCTTTTATTGAAGAAGTTTTAAACCAAGTATTAATTGTTTTCCTATAGTCCGAGGGAAGAGACCCTGTGAGAATAGTGGTGAGAACTAGTCGCAGCTATAGGGCATTGGTCTGTTCTATTGTTCTATTCATCGCAAGGCTAGTTGGTACAGGTTTATAACAGCGATACCTTTTTCGATTACTTGTTTTTCCCTTCTCTGTTCTGATTTTTTTTAAGAAGGGGACCAATACAGCTAGGTAGTTTGACCAGGGGATTCTGATTTTTTAAACTTAGTTTGCAAAAATTTCACCTTTATCCTCAATTTTTTTTATTATTCAGAGTCATAGAAATATTTTACTCTGCCTTGTATGATTGTCTTGTTTTGTAATTTATTTCTGAGTAACGTTTGGTGCGCGCCCAGGGTAAAGATTTGATAATTTTAAAAACTTTAAAACTTGCCAGACGGACCAGGTCTCATTATGCTTAAGTATTCAGAAAATAACAATCTCTCTTTCTCTCCTACTCTCTCTCTCTCTCTCTCTCTCTCTCTCTCTCTTCTCTCTCTCTCTCTCTCTCTCTCTCTCTCTCTCTCTCTCTCTCTCTCTCTCTCTCTCTCTCTCTCTCTCTCTCTCTCTCTCTCTCTCTCTCTCTCTCTCTCTCTCTCTCTCTCTCTCTACCTTCTCAACTTGATGCCCCCCCTCCCTTTTCCCTGAATACATGTAACTTGCTCTTCACTGACTTCATTCACTGGAAAACTTGTGGCTACAGTATATTTATCATGTAACATACATACATCAACCATATATAATATCAAATATTTATGAAGCATTTTTTTTTTTTTTACAGTCTTTCGCATGGAAAATGGTTCCCGACATTGTGTCTATCACTAAAGTTTTCTGCATCGTGTACATTCTTCTGTTTTGTTGTATTGTTTTAATATAATTTACATAGTTTATGGTCCAAGAAGTGTAGGGAGGGCGTTGATGAAAACAAACCAAACTTGATATGATTTGAGTTGAGTGTTTTGGGATTGTCGGCGGACTTTGTGAGACTAGGGCTGGCTGATTGACTTATCACAGTGCTGGGCTCCTACTGAAAAATCTAAAAATCTGTGATAGCTCTTCTTTCTCGTGGGAACAACAATATGTGTGTTATTATTAGACTTTGTTTTGCTGTAGCCGTCAGACTTTTAAATTATGCTTTTATGATTTAAAATCTAACCTGTGTCAGGGCACGGCTAGCTTTTTGCGGGTGTTCACCAAAAAACTGACGACTTGTCGGAAGGGGGAGGGGGGGACTATGTTGACAATGCGCACAAATTGTTTGCAAGTTTGGATGTCATGTTTTGTTTTTTTGTTGTTGTTGCTTTGTTGTTTTTTAAAATTGCTCATGTACACTTTGGTGAATTTTAAATAGGAAATGAGTTTTATGTGTTTTACATCAGTTTTTTGGGGCGAATTTTTTTTTTTGTGTGTTTGGTTCAAATGACTCCTACTGCAAAACCCTATTGATTCTAGTCTGATGATGATAATAACAATAGTAATAATAAGATTGCTGGCCCAATATGTATACATGTATTTGTGTATTGCTATACAGATGTCAATGATGAATTCTTTACAACTTGAGCCTGTGTGTGGGAGAGTGGGGACATGTACTACAGGTATAGAATGATTGATTGACTGGTTGGTTATAGAATGATTGATTGACTGGTGGGTTAATTGATTGATTAACTGGTTGGTTATAAAATGATTGAATAACTGGTTGGTTAATTGATTGATTAACTGATTGATTGGTTTATTGATTGAATGATCGGTTGATTGATTGTGATGAAACCCCCTGGTGCTGGAAATAATCTAATGGCAGGTGGAGAGGAAAGCTTCTCTCTGGTTCTGTTTTTGTTTTTTCTTTTCTTGTTTCTCTTTTTCATGGCCTGCATTTCAGAAAATGGAGTGTGAAAAATGATCAGACATACAGATGGAAAAAAATGTAACGAAAATTTTTTTTTTCCAGCACATTTAGTATTGTTTTAAAAATGAAAGCTGAAATAAATCAAATGTAACTGTTTTGTATCATTAACATGTATTTTTGAAATTGAAAACTTAAAGAAAAAAGAAAATGTCAGTTTACTGTAACCGGTTGAGACTGGAGTCTGGATATAATCGCTTTGCCATTGTGCATCAGCGCGTAAAATTGTCAGCCGTTAGTGTTGGGACCAAACTGCAATATAGCCTAGTTCAACCAGTAGTCACTGACATTGAATGTTTAGGGAGAAACAAACCAACCACCATGTCTTCATTTAGACATCATCAGCACGTCAGACGTTAGTCTTGGGACCCATCACAGTAAATACTTTTTTTTTGCATTTTATGGGGCTTGTTTAAACCAATATTCATAGTCAGACAGTCAATCTTGCAATGTGAACATTTGATCGCTGTCTGTGTGTGCAAGGTGGGAGGGGAGAGAACCACGACGGTGTAGGGATCATGCGTTCACTGAGAGAGTTGTGTGTCCTAGTTCACCAACTTCTGTTCATCACACCAATAAGATGATGTTCGATTTCCACAGAGCTATTTTTTGTTGTTGTAAAGTGATCTTTTCTCATGATTAGTTCTATATCAAGTATCTTTTTAATGATACAAATCGCCATCTACCTTAGTTATATAGTGCCCTATCTCGTTTATAAATTACTCTAAATATTTAGTATTTAAAAAATGAGGCAGGAAATTGTACAACTAAGACGAAGAAGCTTTGGCAACGTTTGACATTGCCGTCTGCAAGCTAAATTGCTGAACAAGCTCCCACCATGACTTCCGAAGAACGTGACATAACTCTTTGTGAAATTTCATCCCATTAGTACATGTATGGGGTTGCCTTTCCTTGAAGGTATTTGCCTGCTTTAGAGGAATATGATAATGAAACCAGTTGCCTTGTTGTGGTACCAGCATTTACACAGTTTTCCTCGGGGAAAGCTTCCTATCATGTGATGTATTGAAATGTCCACACCCTAACAACCAGACCTATGTTATTCTTGTGTTACATGAATTGAGAGAAGGTATATTATCTTCGGCATGTTCTTCATTGTTTCTAGTATTTAAAAGTTCTTGATGAGTATCTCTGGAGAGTTTTTATCTGGGGGTTTTTTGTCCTTCTGATAAGAATAGAAATCAATTCTGTCGGGGTTGTGACTAACCATGCTACATGCAGCCCACCAATCAGTGGCCTGTCTATGACAAACCATGCTACATATAGAATTCCAAACAGTGATCTGTCTATTTCAAACAATGCTTTCAAAGAGTGACTTGTCTGTGACAAACAATGCTACATGTAGCCTTCCAAACAGTGATCTGTTTATGACAAACCATGCTACATGTACCCACTCAAACAGTGACCAATCTGTGACAAACCATGCTACTTGTAGCCTGCCAATCAGTGGCCTATCTATGACAAACCATGCTACTTGTAGCCTGCCAATCAGTGGCCTATCTATGACAAACCATGCTACATGTAGCCTGCCAATCAGCGGCCTGTCTATGACAAACCATGCTACATGTAGCTTGCCAAATAGTGGCCTGTCTATGACAAACCATGCTACATGTAGCTTGCCAAACAGTGGCCTGTCTATGACAAACCATGCTATATGTAGCCTGCCAATCAATGGCCTGTCTATAACAAACCATGCTACATGTACACAGTCAAACAGTGACCAGTCTATGACAAACCATGCTACATGGTAGGGTATCTTGAACCAGATAGAAAGCCTTGCGTTAACCTGAGCTCTTCTTCATCACAAGCGTGGTCAGTTTATATCACTCGGCTAAAGTGTAATAGGTCTTCATTCTCGCAGAAACCAATCTGTATAGGTCTCTCTGTGGTTATCTCTGCCTGTCTCTCCCCTATTCCTCTCTGTCTGTATGCCAGTCTGTCTCTCTGTGCCTCTCCCAAATCCTTACCCCATACCGGCTTGAACAGAGTCTGTGAAATAACATCCTGACTACCCATGGTGCGCCCACTGTTAATGCTATAACGCTATAACGCTATTGAAGCTTGCAGAATGTACGTGCGTGTACAATATTAATCACTTCGTTGTGTTGTCTCTTGGCTCGTGACTTACCAAATCTCCTATTTATTCTGATTGTATAAAAAAAAAATATATAAACAACTATAATGTAGCATTGCCTTGTTCTACTAATACGGCCGATCCATGCTTTCAGTGGTTCCCAAATCGTTGAAGTTGTCCTGTTCGATAATATTTAACAACAATGTTACCTTTGTATAGCCATCGGGATTATGCTTCAAGAGTTGTCATTTTTTTTAGATTATACATTGTCTTTTCCTTTGTTTAGTTAGTCTATCTGAGAGAGACTTCCTTTATGTCTATTTAGTTTTGCTTTCTTTTTTGGGAGGAAGGCGTCAAGATAGATCCGTTACTTTTCTCCTCCCTGTCTCTATCCCTCTCTCTCTCTCTCTCTCTCTCTCTCTCTCTCTCTCTCTCTCTCACACACACACACACACACATACATACACACTCACAATAACAACTTGCATTCTGCCCCTGGTTCTAGCCCTTACCTTCACGAGTTATGTGCCCTTTGTTATGGTGGTTCTCAGAATGTACATTACAAAAACAAAAATAATCATACACAATAATCTGCTCACATCTTTTTCATAATTATATTTTAATATAACCATAAACATTTCTTCGTCTTTCCTGTTGGTTTCTTCCTTTCTTCTTTTTTTTATATCTATTAATCTGCTATCACTACAGTGTATCATAGAGACGCAGAAAGTCGAGTAGTTCAGTGCTATGGACTGGCAAACAGGAGGGTTTTAGTTCAAATCTCAGTTGGCACAATAACGGCGTCGCCCCATCCCCACACCAATCTCCCTAGCTCTGTCGCTAGTGAAACTTTACATACTCATCAGGAAACCTACTGGAGAAGGTACACTGCATTTTATCTCTGCGTGCTATATTTTCTGCCGAGATTAGATAAATAGCAGTTGCACCCCCTCCCCCTAGTCTCACTCTTGCTGTATCAGTCGATGCTAAGCGTGTCAAGAATTCTTTGGGAAAAATCCGGATAGACACACTACAATATTACTTTATTCTTTTATAAAGGGGGGGGGGGAGGGCGGTAAGTTTTTTGTAAAGATTGGATAAAATAATTATAATAGTCATATTTCCCTGTACAAACTTGATAAGGCATGCGTTGAATTTTTGTTTGTTGTAGCTGGAAAAGCTGCTACTGCTCACGGTATAAAAAAAATAACTATATGCGATGTATGCTTTTGTTCTAAGCCATTACATGATGTATTTCTCTCTATCTATCTATCTATCTATCTAGCTGCCTCTCTCTCTCTCTCTCTCTCTCTCTCTCTCTCGCTATGACTGTTGGTTTGTCAGTTGCCTTCTGGGGTGCTGATTATCATTTGACTGAATTCAAACAAACCTGAAGAATTTTAAAGAAAAACAACACTTTGTGATGTACTGTACATTATTGACTGGAGAGAGAAAAAAAAACCTATTATAAAAAAAGAATTTTACCACTATAATCATATAAATATATATAATAAAAAAATCACATATAATATATATAAATATAAATATATACAACATATAATTCTATACTATCTATCTATCTATCTTGTAATATGCATTATTGCTGATGTATCTGATTGTTGTCACGTCTTGTGTCGTGGTGGTGGTGATCTGCATGTTTTTTCTTCGAAAACTCTTTGGTATTGGATATTAATAATAACTTTCGTTCTTTTTCCTCTACTTTCTTTCTTTTGCGCTGGACCTTCCAGCTTCACCGTCGATTAACTTTAAGGCTTTTTTTTTTTCTTTTTTTTTTTGCCTCGAGCATCGTCTGAGGAATGGACAAAGCAACAATGTTCTTATTGTAACTATTCATGATTTTCAGACAAAAGTTATATATATATATATTATATCTATTAATATAATCCTCATGATGATGATGAAGATGATGTTGTTTATGCCTATGCTCATTGCTCATCATGTGTTATGGTCACTTCCATTGCTCTCTGCTGTTACCCCCCCCCTCCCTCCATTCTCACATTGTAACCAATTTATCAGCAGGTTACCACTGCCAAAAGATTTTCATTTCATTTCCTTTTTTTTTATTATTATTTTTTGCTGGCTTTGTTGGTTAAAAACTGAATGCTATTTTTAGTTTTGTTTGTTTAGGTTTTTTTGTTTTGTTTTGTTTCGTTTTTGAAGCCCTGTACTAATCATGAACTAATTAACTCAGTTTTGCGGTAAATCAGGAGCATAGTGTTGGCAGTGCTATGTCCAGTGCTGTTTTTTCTTCAGCCCTTAATCAATTGATTATGAATTGATTAAGTTGGTCGTACTGTAAGTCTGTAACCTTTCGGCATAGTCTGATAGCGCTAAGTTCATTGATTTTTATTTTTATCCCTGTATTAATCATGAAATAGGTCAGTTTTATACTGTAACCTACAGGCATAGTCTGATAGTGTTAAGTCCACTGGGTTTTTTATTTTTTGTTGGCCTGTATCTTTTTTCTTCTTAATTTATTCAAACGAGAGAAACTTTGATACTAAGATTAAGAAGAAACAGGAGTATTAGTGGCGATATTATTTTATTTTTTTCCCAATTTTTTAAAATTTTTTTTTAATTTCAACATTGGCCATTTCGAGTTCTATACTCAAAGAAAAGATGCTTCAAACATAAGAACAAGGTTCAAGAAATTTACCACAAATGTTTATTGAAATGCTTTGTTGAAAGCATTCTATCTTATTTCTCTGCTACTCTGATGACTTTTGTTTTGTGTTGATATTTTTTTCTGCCTCATTTGTTTTTCAAGGGAATTTGAAAATACCTTTAAAGAATTGTATTGTTACAATATTGTTACAAATCTAATACTGATAACAGGTGGTTTATGACTGGCATTTAACTTCGGATTTTTCCTTATTAATCGCAAAAGAAGAAGAAAAAAACTTTAATTTTAAAAAAAAATGAAAGAAAACACACTATTTTACATTATGCTGTACAAATAAGACTAAACTAAAATTGTAAACTTAAAAAAAATAGTCATATAATAATATTAACCTATGATTATACTGTAATACATTATGTTGTTGTTGTTATTCTCATCATCAATATCACCATTTAAATAGTTGGAACGCTCCCATCATTTCTTGTGACTATTATGTTCTTGTTGTTATTATTATTATCGTTTTTCATCATGGAGCTGTACTGAGCATTTAGGTGGATAACGGGCCTTACTATTTTATTTTCATTTGGTTGCATGGTTACAATATGTATGCTGTTTATTTTGCTTGACATTTCATCATTAAAGTTGAATGTTTATTGAAAGCTCTCTTTGTGAGATTTGGTTTATTGTGAAGGTGTGGATGCAGTCTACTTGTTTGTATGACGGATTGGGAGGGGGAAGGAAACTGTGGCAAACAGGTTGAGCGTTGGTCTCGCAAATGAGATGTCCCCGGTTCAAAACTCACTATCGATCAACAATTATTTGTCTGATTTGGATAACTGTCCGATCTTTCACCGGGAAAGTAATTTGGACTTTGCTTCCAAACCACTGGGTAGAATGTTTATTGTTGTTAGTCCTCTGCACATAGTAAGGTCTCTAAAAGACATAAAAGTATACACAGTTGCTTCCTAAAAATCGGGAAAGATGCTGGGAAATGGACTTTTAATTTGCTATATAAAGTCATCGTGAAATCGGAAAATTTTACCCGGTTTAACGGGAATAAAAATCTAATCATCGGTCTCTAATGGAGCCATTGAGGGAAGATTGTTTGCCATTTGTACCTGAGAAACGCACCTCTTACAACTTATGTATACATGAATACACATGATTTCAATACCTTCAGTTACACTTAGCAGTTGTTATTGCGTCACGGGTGTATATTGACTAGCTCATTCACTGATACTCTCTCTCTCTCTCTCTCTCTCTCTCTCTCTCTCTCTCTCTCTCTCTCTCTCTATCTCTCCCTCCCTGTCTCTCAATCACGGTCACTCGTCAGTTTCCCACGAAAGACCAGACCTAAAGTGATGTACCGTGAGAGCAAGAGAAACTTCCACATTATATTATTAACCTTTTTTAAAATTGCGCCATCAGTCACCGCTGTTTTCAAAGCGGTCGTTTAACAAACAGGGCTAAGTAAACATTACACCAAACACCAGAACATAAAAAGTTCTAGTGCCAACCATTGTGGGTTTAAATAATATACGCTCGTAGGCTATTTGCTTGCTTGGTAAGTAAGCGTCCAACTCTGACAACTGGGCTATATTGCGGGCGGGTCTTAAGACTAACTTCTGGCAATAGTACATGCCGCTACACACGAGACATTGCGGGGATACCAGCCGATCACGTTAGTCCCTGTATGGACACCGCCCCAACCAGCAAGTGACAGATCGTGGACTTCGAAACGAGGACCTTCCTACTGATAGGGGAAGGGGGGTCCCAGGGTAGAACACGGGCTTCCGACGCAAAAGGACCGTGGTTCGAGCCCTGGCGATTGCGCTCCGTACTGGTTGGGTATGTGTCAGTTTAATGAGACTGGCTGAGACAGGAGTCATGGTATCCCTGTCCCGTCTCGTCTGTGGCAGCACATAAAATTGTCAGGCGTCAGTCTTGGGGCCCGTCCACAATATAGTCTATTATAGTGCTGATGTTGAACGTCAAAACAACGCAACTCCTACTACTGGGAAACACGCTTTGCCACTTGGACCAGTAATTTTTCGCCCCGCCCTCCCCACCCTAGACTCCTCAGAGCACTAAAGTAGGTCAATCGTATAACATTTCATCACACATGTCTATTAATAGCATTTGTGCAATTCAACCCTAGTCCCTAGTTGCGCAGCTGATCAACATGTAGGCCAGATAATGAACAACAACAACAACAAAATTACATAGTTAACATTTCTACACCGTGTTGTTGTGTATTTTTTTTAGAGGAAAAGGCCCAATCAGTGTTAGCTCCCAAACGCTGTGCCAAAATGTCAGACACCAAGTCCAACGTCATTTATTTTTCAGAGGAAAAGGTCCACGCTGTGCCAAAATGTCAGGAACCAAGTCCAACGTCATGTAGCCTATTTTGTAGATCTATCTCTCTATATTACAAGAGGCAGCCCTTTAGTGTCACACCCAAAACTTTTAGTCTTGCACTGTTGGTCTTCTTAAAACGTCGCAGATTTGCTAGCAAAGGCACTGGAGCAAAAACACCTAGCACAGGTGTGTAGATCTAGGCTGTGTGTAGATCTAGGTCGTGTGTAGATCTAGATTTATTGTCACGCCAGAGAGGGGGCTAAAATTGTCTCAAGTCACACTGGGATAGATACATGTAGGCCTACTAAAAAACTGTGGATCTAGAATCTATAAGAATTGAAGTTTAGGTGTGCGTATCTTGATTATAATTATACACCCTGGTTTCATAAAAGGCTGTTTTACACGTAAGTAGTTACACGATTGTGGCCAACTTTATTTACATGTATTCTGTAAAATCTCTCTCTCTCTCTCTCTCACTCTCTTTCTCGCATGCGCAATATCTCCTTTTTTAAAATCTTTTCCTTGCCTTTCTCCCAGCTTTCTTATTCTCTTCTTCCTCTTTATCTTCGGTCTCTCTCTCTCTCTCTCTCTCTCTCTCTCTCTCTCTCTCTCTCCCTTCCTACCTTTATCCCTCTCTGTCTGTCTGTCCGTCTCCGTCTAAGCTTCAATCTCCGTGCTTATGTCTGATGTCTGTCTGTCTGTCTTTCTCCCTTTGTCTGAGTGTATGTTTATCTTTGTGTCTATGTCTGTTTTTCTCTCACCTTTGTCAACTCCTCCTCTTTCTTTGTCACCCTTGGTGTTTTTTCCCACACTGAGATATGGGTTGTATCACTCCCAATTTATTTAAACTGAAGGGTTTCAGAAATGACCAATGGTTGTCATAATTTAGCGTGGTTTCAATTTGATTGCCATGTATATTTTGATACATAAAACCCAGACACTTTTCAGATTGAATTTCTGCTCTCTGTCTGTGTGTATGTCGCCTTTGTCTGTATGTCTATATGTCGCCAGACTCGAGTTGTTTGCCGATCGCCATAACGTGATTTGCGAGGGAGTCAAAGTGGCGTGTTACACCGGTAAAGAAACAAGGAATTTCATTCATATTATTTACATATATACTATATTTGCTTTTCTTTATTTTTCCGATCCAGCAGCCACTTGAGCCTGCGCCATTCGACTCGATGACACGACGAAGAATTTATATGTCCTTTCTAGCTGGTCTTTTCCGCAGTATAGTGTGTTTTCCATTCCAAAGTAGGATTAGGTGGAAGAAGTTTAGTGCGGAGGTCCCGTAGTTTAGGACAGTTGAATCAGATATGTTCGACTGTTTCGTATGTTTGTGGGCAGAGGGAGCAGAACGGTTAATGTATGTAGTAGTTGAGTGGAATATGCTGGGTTCTCAGCCGATATATTGTCACCTGTTCTTGACGTTTCAGAAGGTTAATGCTGTCTTTTGGGTTGGGTGTTGGCATGTGTTTAAAGACAGATCTTCCAGTCTTTCCCAGAGCCCACTCATTTAGCCATTCCTCTTTCTTGTTGTTTCTTATAATCTGTTTGGCTGTAGTCATGGATGTTGTTTGAGTGTTTTGGGGGTATCGTCTTCCTTGTTTAGCTAGTCTGTCAGCTCTTTCATTCCCTGGAATGTTTATATGTCCTGGTATCCATTGAAGTACATGAGCAATGAGAAGGTTTGATATAGTTTTTAAAAGGCTTTTGACGTACGAGTTTTCAAGACAGATTTAGCATCAGAGAAAACAACGTCAGTTAATCTTTCATTTTCAGACTTGATGGAAAATAGGTTTGATAGGTAGTGGAGTGAGGCTTCTATTGCTACAGATTCTGCCTCAAAATTTGAACAAATTTCCCCACAGGCATTTGATAGGTCTTCACGGATGCCATCTGGTAACTGTATGCTTGAACCATAACCAGTATTTATAGGCTTAACCATCTGTGTATACTAGAATTGAGTTTTCTGGATATTGATCGATATTTTGTTGTGCAATAGGCCTACTGATGAGATTTATCAAGTCATAATCTTTTTTTGATCATGTTCTCTATCAGTTGTGTCTTTATCTCAGGTGTTACTTGTCCTGATCAAAAAGTGAGATAGGCTCTCTATTTTCTGGTAAATGATGTTATCTCTGACTCTGAGTCTGAGTTTATCAGCTGCATCCAGGGTGGAATTCCTTTGGAGTCTTGATGTTGGATTCCATCGTGTCACAAGTGCTTCGTTTCGATGGTGTTCTTGGCACCTGTAACGTTCAACTATTCCACGACAGCTGCATCTCTCTTTAGTTTCAGTGGTTCAAGTTCAACATTGGTACATGTATGAATTTCGCAGGCGGCGGTTGGTGTTGTTCTCAGTACGTACTATAGATGAAGAATTATTGTACAATGTGTTGACCATTGCAATGATATAAAACTCAATATTGTGGTTAAATGGAATATCCAACATGAAATAAACACATTTATGGGTGGATAGTGATGTACAAAAATGTGGAAAAAAGATAAATCTGTAGCAGCTTTAAAGCTGTTTTGATCATGTTTCTATTTGTTCTTCATAACTAGAGAATGCAAAGAGGCCATTTTCTGTGAGAGGCGAAAATTGTTAATATCTCTCAGAAGCTTTGACAAGTATAAGAATGCGACTATGTGGCTTGGAGGGACCCAAAATCACGAAATGAAATTGATTCAATATAAAGACAACAATTACGAGCATCAAAATTGTTAAATCAAAATTTTTTAAAATCATGTGAATGTGTAAATGAGCACTCATCCTAGATTTTTTAAGTTAATTTTTTTATATTACCGTAACAATTTTATATCTGCAGTACCGTTAAATGATACATGGTTTGTGGTGATAAATTATGGTAGGAAAAGACACTCAAATTTCAAGATTATTTGTGCTTTGTACCTGATAGGCACTTAACTTATTCCTTACACTTTCTATTGTTAAAAAAAAAAAAAAAGTTTCTCGGGTAACTTTCCTGACAGGGTTTTTTTAATCAGAGAACCATAACAATTAATATGTACATAAAATAGTTTTGTAAAAAAAAACACTGAAAGCCTTATATCATGAGCACTACAGCAAATTTAAACACTATGTATGTAGAACCTCATACTTTATCTATGTCGCAGATATGTTTGTTGTTGTTTTGTCTAAGTACCTTTAGAAACATTAATAATTTTACTCTTTTATATATATTTTGTTTAAGACCACCGTTTTATTTATATATTTTTCTTTAAACCAATGCTATTTCTCTTACTCACTTTTCTCTAAAATTCTGGTACATTATACAACCTCAAAATTTCCGTATCTCAATTTCCTAACGTTAAAAGAACTGTTTCTCTTGAATACATTATTTGACTCACAATCACCATGTACATAACAATTACAACAACTCTTAGTCTTCAAACCTGTGTAGTTAAAAACATTTTACCCACTGAAGAGGGAACACCAATACTGATTATGCAAACAATCAAACAATTAAATGCAAGGTTATTTCATCATTTATTCATCAAATCACATTTTAAACAAAATCAAGATAAAGGACTGGTTTCAAGTTTTACGATTCCAGCCCACCGTGACAGTCGTCCCATACCCATTTCTATGTTTAAAATATCCTAGACGATTTCGGCATCCAAGAATCCTGTTATTAGTATTGGTCAAGTTTAAGTTTAAAACAGTTTTTAACCCTAATTGTATGCCAGGGGTAAAAAAAAACCATTCCAAATGAGATTTTTAAGAGTATGCATTCCACTTGTTAAATTGTATGTGATTTGTAAATCATTTGATTTTTGAAAACGTGGGTGCCCACAGATACATCACAATATAAAGACAAGGCTACAAAACAATTAAGGGTTAAACTTAGTTCTATATTTTTTTAAGCTGTTTCTCTACCAAATATTGCTCAGAACCACATTTCCCCAGTGATACAACATTTTTTTTTAAAAATAAGTATTGTATTACTAAATTTTCAGGAATAAAACCACTGACCAAAGTGGATAATTCTTTTAGGCACCTTTTTTTCTTTTCTCAATTTAAATTCAAGATTTGCTGAAAGTACTACTATTACCAATAAAAAGGTTGTATTTCTCATCATGTAGTATATTAATTCATTTAATATAATTTGCACTACACACCTGCATTAAGAAAGAGCTAGTTAGTATTTGATGCACATAAAAATCAACGAAGGTTATTGCCAGGAAATTAAAAACCACAGTTTCTTAAGAAACATTAAATAACCATAACTTTGACAATCTAAGTTTTCAATGCTTACTCTACGTTGGGAAAACCAATTTTATTTTGAACAGTCAACTTAACTCTCTTTTAAATATTTCAAAAGATAATAAATTTTACTAAGTAACATAAATAACTTAAAAAAGAAAAAAAATAAGCCTGTATCCTTTGGTATAACCAGAGTACAAAACAATGGTGAGACCCAGAACACTGCAGATCTTTTGTTTCTACTTCACACACATACACACAAGCCTATACTATACACACACATAGGCCTATATATGCGAGATTCTGCATGGCTCTGTGAATGAAACTGCAGACACAGCACTGATTTATCTATACCAGTACTTGTCTAATTTTTCCCCCCCATTTATTATTTCTTCTAAAACTTGTCTCAGATCATTCAGAGAAAGTTTGATTGCTTCAGTTTTATATTTGACAAGTCACTGTGGTAGAGCATGAAAGATTTGACATGTTTCATGCCATGACCGTTAAACGATAACCTAAACAACCAACAAAACAAAAAAGCTGTACAATCGATCATAACGTTTCCTCTCCTTCCTGCACTTCTTTCAGACTGATCATATCGACTTGACCTTTGCCCCTCGTCTGCACTGACACAAGATCCGAGACCTCCCTGTAACTGCCTGGATCCACAAGAATTGTCTGGGATGGACAGAGAAATTGTTTGTAGAGAATCGCAAAGGCATTACCAAATTAAAAATTAATATCAATACAAAATTTGATAAAAATTTAAGAGGGTTACTCAAACCTATTAGAATCAGTCATCTAGTTCGCAGCCAGCATCAAATATTCAAATGCAGAGCTGTACAAACCAAATAGACTTAGATCTTCAAGGAGCATGGAGTGCTTTGCCTTTACTTCTAATTAGCTGCAACTCAAAGTTAATGAACTTTTTCTCTTAAAACAGAAACATACTTTTACTGTACAAGGTATGTTTGAGCAAAACTAATTTTGATTGGAAGAAAATTTAAAATAATAGTCAACTGTATCTAAATATTTATCTTAGACCCACTAGCCAAACATGGGCCGCCAGTCTCTTCCTCCAACATTGAAAAGTTTTATATGCTTAAAGAATTAACATTAATGTGCCAGCAGACTGCTCAGTGCACAGGTAGTCTATAATGTGATCTCTGTGCGACTGGGTCAGAGTTACTCTCTCAATACCGATATGCAAACTAAAAGTACAAGTGAACTATGCTGTGTTTAACAACAAAATAGATCTAACCTTGTAACAACATTCTATAGTCAATTACGTTTACTTTACATAATAAAGTAAGAACAAACACAGAGTCTTACCATTTCTAAATCATCATCAAAAGTGTCCTCATCAACTTGCAAGGCTAACTTGCGGATACTTTCTCGCACCCTCTTTCCTTCATTTCCTGCAAAACAATATTAAAATAATAGAGTAGAGTAGATGTACTAGAACACAGGCATAAGAAGATGGCAATGGATAGGAAAAATTTTTAAGAAAACCGCAGAACAGCATCACAAGGCAGGTGCTACAGTGGAACCCCCAAAGACAATGAGGCAGGGGTAGGATACATGAGACTTGGAAATGCATTAGTTGATAATTATATGGCAAAAGCAGGCTATTGGTGGAGCCAACTTGGAAAGAAAATGCTCAGGATGGAAATTTATGGCACTCTCCAGTTTATGGAAAAAATCTGGCCATGGGTGATGACAATGAGGACTAGAACACACATAGCTGGACTAACCAAAATTTTGCTAATATTTACAATGTATTTGTATATTAGTACAAGTCATGCTCAAAATAGTTTATACTTATAGTTACAAAAAAACAACTAACAGAGATCTACAAAGTGTACCTGGAACCGTTATCCTGAGCTTCATGTGTGCCCTCTGTATCTCCAGGGTTTCCGTTTCTTTCAGCTGCTTGATGACCTCAAGGGCCTGCACAGACAAATATACATAAATATATAAGCAATAGTCGCCAAAAGCGGTCAGGGGAAAATGTAAAAAAAAAAAAATGGTACAATAAGAACCACACAATGATGTATGATGTAATCGTGCAAAGCATTTTAACTTGATTTTACTTTTTTAGAAACCAATTAGTTTATGTTATTGTTTAGCTAAGAATGTGACACAAAACAATAGAGACTAGGAATAGTATGAGTAAAGGGCCTGTTGTTATAATCAAGATTGCTATTAAAAGCCTTTATGTACACCACACACTATCACGTGTATCTTGTTTAATCCAAGAGTTACGGTGCTTCAGATTTGGACAAAACTGTCCTCAGACCATAGATAGAAGTACTCTCTTTTCCTTTGCCTTTTTTATATGTTCTTCGTCTCTCTTTTTAAGTTATTTTATTTTCCATAGGGTACTGGAATGTTCCCATTTCCTCATGAAAAAATGACCACTTTAAAGACAGCTGAGAATTTTCATTATAATCACTTCTAAAGATAAAAGCTCAGAATTGACTGGGATTTACACAGGAGGTGATGACATGGTTACGGTGACATTCTAGAACTGAATGTCATGCCCTTAGTCTCACCTGCTGCTTTGCATTCTTGGTTGGTTTAATGGAGAAATGCATTGCTCTCATAGACTTTTCGATCATTGTCACAGGGTATGGCCGCTTGGTGACTGGATGCACACATTTATCCGCAACCACTGTTGCAATGTCACGAAACATGCCATCTAGTTGAGCTGCTCTTTCCTTTTCTGATACCTGAAGCTCTCCTTTGCTAAGAATCTGAATAAACAAACTTGATTGAATACTTCTGTATAAAATCAGAGCTTTCATACATTTCAACTTATTATAAGAGGCTAGGTTTCTGGAAAAAATGATAACTCATTAATGACTATATATTGAAATTACAAAGATCTAGAAAACTTTTAAATTCACTCGAATGTTTTGGAATATGCCAAGTATTGTTCAATTCCTTGGTGATAAGGTATCCAAACATCAGAAAGTCTAAGAAATAAAAACAAAATCAGAGAAACTAAATGAACTATAATGTTTTCATGTATTGGAAGAAATAAAATTAAAGCCTCTTAACATCAAAATTTTAACTATGGCCCTAAATTCCTTACCAACTTGCAGATCTCGGGCTCATCATCCATGTCAAAAGCTTTTTTCAAATCTGCCATTTTTGCAAACTCTCCTTTGGAAACATTTGAGAAAACCTTTTGTGTTTGTAAAACCTCGTCAATGTCTGTTTCGCTGTTAGAACAAAAAAGGCAAACTTAGTAAATTGATCTATAGCACAAGCTTTCTTATAAAATACATGGTGAAAGTCTGCCCACATCAAATGGGCCCTTCATCATCATTATCATGTGTCATGTCTGGAGCAGACAACCATGGCTTCCCAGGCTTGCCTGTTGTCAGTCCTTATCATCTTGGTAATACTTACAGTTTTCTTGGCGGCATAGTTGTTTAAGCTAGCAATGTATGTGGCTATCTGTCGTCCTCTTCTTTTCTGCCCTTCTATTTTGCCACATTATCTGTTTGGTTGAACTCCAAAAGTTTTTTAAGTTAGAGAAACTATAAAAATAAATAAAAATACAAACAGTTATGTTGAAATAATATATAAAATACTTAAGGAAAGTTTAAAAAAAAAAACGTTTCACTTACATTTTATTTCTCCATTGTGTAACTTTGTTAGGATAACAAGCAATTTCAAATCGTTTTCCAGCTTTCTTGAGTCTCACAACTGCCACATTTGTGAGCCTCTTCTGGTTAGTTGGCTGATTTATTTTTGACATGATGAATACAACTCAGGACCCAATCTAGAAAGAGATGAACAGATAAATTAATTTCACTGACAGTGACACTGTAATTGTAAAAGTACTGAGAATGATGGCACTTTGTATTACTTGTCGCATGCCTAAATATTATGTCATAATCAATGTTGTACTTATTAACTTATTTGTGGCGTTAGGTTTAGATGGGGATTCTAAGTTTGGATTTGATCTGATTTCAAATCTAAGAAATTCACTTAAAAATAAAAAAAATTTCAGTATAGATTTCAGTTAAGTACGTACATATGGCGGGTTCTTTTTTTTTCAAATTTTGCAATTTATATGCAAACTAGATATATAAATCCTGGTGTTTCTGTCGAACCGCTGTCTATCTCACCTATTCTACTTTAAAGACAGTAAATACAATAGACCCAGAAAGCGTAAATTATGAAATATCTCAGCTTAAACTTATTTGACGATCAGACCAAAGAATTCGATTTGAACAAAAACACTCAAATATATATAGACTATAGAGCGTAGATATCAAAATTTGGCCAAAAACACTACATGTAGCGCACATAGCAAAATTTGGAAGAAATTCCAGAGCATACAGATCTAGACATACACATCTTAATCATTTTGTGGTGAAAATGGGTCATGAGTAACTCAGTAAGTTGTGAGTTGTGATAGACTTGCCTAGAATAGATGCCTTAGCCTTGAGAAGTGTGATGTCAGTGAGATGGGTGTGGGCAAATTTGTAATAATTCTTTTTCAGGGGCTGTAGTTTTAGTAAGTCTTGACTCTTGGGATACGGAATTGCCTTGGCTGCTCATGGAGTATATAAATCTATCTATAACCTTTAGACCCTACTTGGTATATTTATAAGCCGGCTTGCGGTGAGTCGCCAGCAACTGGCGTTCTTATGGAACCTTTAGGCTATACCACACCTACACAAGGGTTTAGAAGCACAATTTTGCTGTGGCTCACGGTATCGCATATACTGATATAGACAAGTCGTAAGCTAACTTTACAACTAAATTGTTACTTGTACTTACGTCCCTGGATCTGGATGTCTAGATCTAGATCTAAATCAAGAAAAGAGTACTTTTCTGGGTGTTGGTTGGTACAAAACGCTATTCATACATCCATCTAATTCAAATCTTCTAAGGTAAGAGAGGCTGCAGTCTAATCGCAACTTCAATCTCAATCTAATATTATGTAGCTATTGCACATACAGCATGTAAAATAATAATCACTGGTTGTTAGTTTGCCGTTCGTAGTAAAAAACGGAAGTAAACAACTTTACAGCCATAGTATAATGGTTACTATCGATACAAAAAGTTATACATGTATTAATGGGCGGTGGCGTTTGACCCATCGGGCGACAGTGAAATAGAAAGGACACTGTGCCAATAAACCTGAATCATGTGAATGACAAAGAAACATAGTGTGCGGGAATATAATAAAGAGAGAGAGAGAGAGAGAGAGAGAGAGAGAGAGAGAGAGAAGGAGGGAGGGAGAGAGAGAGAGACAGGGTTAGATAGAGAGACAGACAGACAGTAAGATAGATGAAAAGTAAATGCTAGATTTAGGGCAAGGGAAGCTACAGAAAAAAAAGAGACAAACAAAACCACACTTTATTACAACAAATCTACAAACATATAATAAGCGTTTTCTCCAATCTCACTCAATTGCAAATTGCTTGTTAACGTAACCTTTGTTGGAATTATTGTCTGTTTTTAATATAAATAAAGCTTGGCGCTTTAAAAAAAATATATTTGATAATTCTTTCACAAGGATCCATGTTTAAAGTAAAGCGTGTACACAAGACGAATCTGATTTCTCGCGTGGGAGACTGGACCATATTACTACGATCATAAAAGGCGCACGTGCATGAACTTTCTTTTAACGCGATGTAGTCGGTACATGAGAAAGTTCCATGAGTTCACCACTGTTGCGCCAATGGATATAATGTAGGCAATAATTCAGACCTTCCAGACCTTCCGTCAGGTTAGGTAGGTTAGCTGACGTGACGTGAAGTACACGCGAGGTAGACGTATTCACTGTGTTTACAACTTAATAGTTTTTGTTGTTGTTGTTTACCTTGAGTATATACTACCGTGTTGAGCCAGATAATTTCTATGCATGCTAGTCACATTATTAACTGAGAGAGAGGGAGGGAGAGAGAGGGGGGAGATCGGTGATTGGGAGAGAGAGAGAGAGAAGACCGTTGGGAGAGAGAGAGAGAGAGAGACATTATATAAAAGAAAGCATATAATGACTGCTATGCTTCAAATTAATTATACATACTTGTTCTTTACTCAAGAACACATGATCTATGAGAGAAGGGAAATAAAACCTGATTGAGCCATGGTCAAAACATTAACACATATATACAAGAAGCAAGGGGGCAAGAAAGAAAACAAGAAGAGACTGAGAATGGATAAATATTACAGCTGAATGAAAGTGGAGTACAGGAGAGAATCAAAAACATAATTAAATTTGACAAATATTTCTCATTGCATGAAAAACAACAAAATAGTTCTTTTAATAATTTTATTATTTTGTTATAAATCTTTGTAATAAATTCGACACTAGAATCTTTTTTCTATTTAAAATAAGGGGTGACTCTGTTGCAACACAAAATAAAGAAAAATGTCATCAGTTGGGATCCGAAGATCTTAAATCACCCCTTCGAACATTGAGAGATAATAACCATTGAACAAAAGTTATTCATAAATTTGGATCAAAGAAAAAAATCACTGATTGTCATTTGCCATGAATGTTATATTGCACATTAGAAGAGTATGAATTTTGATTTTTTTTCATAAAGTCACTGAAGAAATTTATATGATAGAAATAATTTGTTTCTAAAACAAATTGAGGAATTTCAGCCTTTCAATATTGCTTTATAACTAATCCAAATAAGCTGCCCTCTGAGATAACAAATTTAATATCAGGTACTCTAAAATTTACATGAAATGCATGTATCATTTTTCAATTTTATTTTTCTGTGCCAGTTCGACAAAAGTAGCACCCAAAACATTATTGTCAAAACTGTTCTCAGAACTCAATCTACAAGTCCTCCTTCATTTAAATTAAATTTTACTTAAACCACTTCATTGGGGTAAAAAATCTATGTACCTATCTGACAAACACAAGGGCATAAAAGTTAATAAAAGAAAAACCCCTTCAGTGCCATGAAACATCTTCACTGTAAAGAAAGCATGCTACAAAGGCGCAGTGGTTCAGATTATGAATCTTATTTTCAATAAGTAACCAGAAGTAATACATTTTTATTTTTTCTATACTTCTACACTCTACTACATCGCAAAACTCAAATTTGTAAAGATTTATTCAAACAACTGTCGTTAATTATATCTTTAATTCGAAAGGGAATTTTAAGTAAAGTAAAAGGTTGATCAGAACATCTAGAAGCCCAGAGAGGCAACAACTCAAGGTGGAAACAATACTTTGGATGTGGCACTGATCAGATGCAGCCTCTACACAAGCTGCACATAATTATTGTCACAGTTTGTGTCAAATCAATGGAAAACGAGTTAGTATCCTTGAAAAAATCGTGCCATTAATGACATAGTCAAGCTTCAGGAGTCAAACCAAGACCATCAGCAAAGTGAAGTACATTAACACTATCAGACATCAGGGGAGACTAATCCGACAGTTAATAAAATGTAAATATCTTATTCGTAATAATAGATCAAGAATAAATTCTAAATCTTATTATCTTTTTAAGTTTTTTCTACACACGCGGTCAAGTAGCAAAACAAAGTTATCTCCTGGAAGTAATGTCCAAGGAATGTATATTATTCTTAAAGATGAAGAACCCAAATCTATATCTTATGACTACCTATCAAAAGATTATTGGTAAGGCAACAAAAAAAATGTTCAAATAAGGTAGAGTGTGATTCTGATAAATAAAAAACTTTACAAAAATGTAAAATTTTGGTCCTACTCCTTCATTGTATTGTTACAAATAAATGCCCATGGAACTTTAAAACCACTGACACTTTTTTTTTTTTTGTCCTTACGAATAAAGAGCACTTGCGTTTTTCAAGTACATGTACAAAGAAAAATAAGAAGAAATAAATATAAACAAACAAACAAAAAGTTCCTTAATCTTATCTTCCATTCACTATCTTCAAAGTTCAAACCTTTTCATGTTCAATAGCCAGTTGGGTTAGGGTTATTGTAATTCAAAGTTTAAAAAATCTTTCTTGACCAAAATTGAATTAGATAAAATGTGTATCAAAATCCATAAAAAAATCAAAGCACTCATTGCAAAATGTACTTACAATTAGAAAAACAATAATTACAAACATAAAATTTATTTACCAAACATTCATATATAAGTAATTTCAATATGTTCAATATAAAATAATTGAAATTTCATTTTATTTTCAGAATAAATTAAGCCTAGTGCATAGATTCCTTACGTTTCTTCCCAGCATGTGCTGCTTTGAGTTAAAAAGTATGGCACATCTCCGTTCAAAAGTTGATAAAATAAAAAATAAATTCACACTTTTGCACACAAACACATAAAAATTAAAAACATCTTTTCTTCAGTAATTATTGGATAAAAAAAAGTCATCAAATACACACATACAGTTATAAAAAAAAAAAGATAGTGAATTAAAGTGAATTGATGGTAGAGGATTTGACTTCTAATCTAATCCAATCACTTTGTTACCAACTGTCAGTGTTGGCATAATGAGACTGGGTAAGAAAAAAGGCTCAGTAGTTAGCTCTGTTTCTGAATAGAAGCATGTAAATCTGTCCGGGTACTGGAATTTTTCATGATATACCTTGGTTGCTATCCTCCGTTGTTTAGAAACAAACAAAATTGCTAACCAACCAATTTCAAAACAACAATTGCTCCAATGTTGAAAAACATTAAAATAAGGATTTAAAAAAACATGTTTAGTTACATGTGACACACACTTTTACAAAAAACATCTATTAAAAAATGTGACAGTCGGAAATACTGTTTTTCATATCACAAAAGTTTCATTTTCATTCTTATAAATAAAATGAGGTTTATCTAACAAATTATTTCATGTTAAGTATTCTTTTTATTTATTTCAGGTCACTGTTTGTGGCCTAGACAAAAAAAAAGTGAAGGCTTCAAGGATAAATTTTTTATTTGCCAAAAAAATGGAAAACAAAATTAAAGAATATATATTAGATCTTGTAAGTATAGGAGAAAATGACTTTCATAACATTAATGTGAGAGCTTCAGGGAACAATAGCATCATAACTTCTTAACATACTACAGACAAAATTAAGAAAACCTTATTCTTAGACTTTGGTTTAGATATTCAATATAATTATTATATGAAATCATTACCGATTTGACAAATTTTCAGCAAATCAAAAGTAAAAAATATCCAATTTAGTTATTTTCACAGGAAAATAAAACAGCAATTTTCCAGACACAATTCATAAAAAGAAGCCCAAGATGTGCATTTAAGCTTTAGAACTTTTAAAAAGTCATTAGAATTCGAAACCTTGTAAGTATTTTCTTCTTACAAAATAAAAATTGAAATGGAAAAATGCAACACTCATAAATAAAATTCTGATATTTTGATTTAAACTGCAAACACCATTTTTCTTTAGAATTTCAAGGGAATTCCTTATGCTATGTCAATCAATTATAACAACACATCTCACAAGAACAACCTCAAAGTAAAGGTTATACAAAAAGATATAAATATAAATCAATACAGCTGTATATGCATTTACTGAAAGATGGAGATAAAAAATCGAATTTGTTATATCTCAAACACAAAAATTATGGTGAAACCTGAAACCTGTTAATTTACATATCCATAACAAGCTGTTACCTTCCTTCAAAAAAAAAAAAAAAATCATATCCTTAAAAAAATCGCCATTTTTAAAGAGAGCAGGGTAGATGATACATTAGTCACATAGCTAGAATTGTCTGCTTGACACATAAATAAAATTCATAGAGCATTGTAAAACTTGTAAAAGTTTAAAAAAAATATCTTAGAAAAGTAATCTAAATTACAACATGCCACCATCTATGCATTAATGTGTTTTATTTTAATATGAAAGTTTAAATAAACAACAATATATGCAGGATTGTTTTTGTATGCAAAAATGAAAGAAGAGGAAAAATCTCATGCATAACATTGCTGCCAAAAATTCAGAATCTCAAAAACGTAAGCTTTTTTTTTTTCTTCCTTTTTTACTTTAATTTCTCTGAAAATAAAAATAAAAACACATTTTTGCAAAATGCAAGATCCTCTGCATGAATAACACAGGGTGTGAATTGAAAAATCCTAGACTTATTTACAATTTCAGTGATATTTCATATTACCCCTATTCAGTGAATCACAAGTGTTGAATCACTCCCCTGCCACCAAATGAAGTATTTGAGAAAACTTGGAAGCCCAGGGTTATCAATTGCTCTTCTAGTTTCGTCACCGCTGCCAAGTCTGCACCAGGAGGAAGCAGAATGATCGCACAGCCGCCGCCCCCCGCACCAGTCAACTTCCCGTGGAAGCCAGACTTCCGAGCCTCCGCCATGACCTGATCCAGGGAAGGGTGGCCGACGCCCATCAAGTTCAGGAACTGGTGATTCATGTCCATCAACTCCTGAGGACAGAGATTCAAAGCCTGGATATGAAAACCCATCAGAAAAGCTAAAACATTTCCGACACTTGGAATCGCTATATATACACTATTTTGTTCACAGGTGATCTGACAAGTTTGTTGTAGTTAAGTTATCTACTCTGTCTCCTTTCATCCTCAAAACTGACTAGAATTTTACTAAAAGGTAAACAAGGATTAAGTAATTGTGTCCTTTTCAAGATAAAAAAGTGGTGAATCTATTTTTCTTGTCCCGTAAAAAAGAGAGCTTTCCTAGACACAATCAGTCAGCACCTGAAATCAATATGTAAAATTAACATATCTGTGCAATCAACCTTTTCAGCCTAAGTTAATTGTTACCAATTTTCTAGACTTATTTGGGACGAAATGAATCAAACGGTAGAGGTGCGTCTCCAGATCGGGAGCTCCCTGTTACAAATCCCTTGATCGGCAGATTTATTTGTACGATTTTGTCCCCTGTAACTAGTCGAGTCTGTGCCAGTATAATGTGATAGGTTGAGACAGGAGTCATGTTATCCCCGCCCTGTCTCGTGTTTGGTAACACATACAATTGTCAGACGTCAGTCTTGGGTCCTGTCCACAATATAGCCTATATAGTGCTGACGTTTGGTGTTAAATCAACTCAACTCAACTCTAGAGTTATTCTGTGGACCAGGATTGTTTTTATCAAGTACTTAGCGACTGGATTGGATTAAATCATATTCATCTCCATTTTTTTAGATTTTGTGCATTACTGTATATTCATTACAGAACCGTATTGAAAAGTTGCCGACAGGTTAACGCATCTTGTGTCCACATTTGATTCAGGCCCATATTAAACTTTTTTTAACAACAATTTTTTTGCATTACTATTGGGACATCACTCGTTATTCTACGAGTACTGCTCTTTTAAGTGCTGACTGGTGGTATCACTATATCACAAGCAACCAAAAACTTAATGGAAACTCTCCATTCTATCCATCACTTGACTTCATGACCAGATCAGGTTACTGGTAACACCTGGTAGACAGATAACTGACAGACGTAAAATGTCTTTTTGGCCTATTTATTCACTCTAAATGATGTGAAGGAAAAAAAAGTACTTTCTATCTGATTGCATGTCCCTAAGTTTCTCAAAGAACCCTATAAAATGTAAAGACTGTGATCTGCATAGATTCACACCACATAGACTCTAGCAGTGGCGACTAAGCCATCTGGCGTCCCTGTCAAGGAATGATGCATTGAGTGATCTAATTTACATTTCCACTTTCATTTTTTTTTTCCATTTAAAAAAATTGTAAGAGGTAGCAATAAGAAAAATCAAACTACTGTTACTAACCCCAAGTGTTTTGTGATGAGTACTCTCCCCTGTCTCTTTAAGTTTTCTCAAAGTCAGCTCAGCCTTCTCTGTTATCGCTTCAACGGAGCTCAGAAGAGGATCAAATATCTCTGTGTACTGAAAATAAAAAATAAGAAAAACAAAAAAGGTAAAAGGCAACCTGGACCTTAAAAATGTTTGTATCATTCCTTATATATATTTAAAAAAAAAAACATATTTCTCTAAATTTTTCTGTTCACATTATTTGGCCTGTTTTATGCTAAACAAAAAACAAAATAACAATAACCAACAAACAAACAAAGGGCATTGAACTAGTTGATTCTAGATAGACATCTGAGAAAATAGAGTTGAACAACTTAGAGCGATTGCATAACTCAGTAAGATACATGAAAAGGTTATTTTAGACAAATTAATTAAATGGAAAATAATTGTCATACTTGGATTATAATACCACAACAACAATAGGCAGATCTTAATTATAGGTAAACGTATATTTGCGTTAATAGATTCCTTGAGTAAGATTTATTCTTTAATTATTGAAATAGAACTTGATAGTAAAAATTTTCCAGACCACTCATAAGTTTCATAGGGTACTCGAATTGATATTTTTGAATTAAAGGCGACACTTACAGTATTGTACAGCTGTCTGAAGTTGGAAACCAGAGTCTTGGTACTGCGAGGCACTTTCGTATTCACTAACATCATCTTCAAAGTAGGAATGCTGAGAAAATTTAGCAATTCCTTAGTTTTCCAATTCAGAATCATTGTAGCAGTATGATTCACTAAACATTTTGATCTAAAAAAAACAGCTCTATAAAATTGTCAATGCAATTAAAATCAACCCTTAAAGATGATTAAAGCAAAAATCAGCCCAAATATGTTCTGGGCTGTAGCTTGCTATTTTTATAAATTTAAAACGAAAGTTTGAGAGACATTGGAATGCTAGGAAATAAAATTCTTTGACCTAAAGGGTTACAACTGGTTCATATGAAACTCAAATTTGAATATGTAAATTGTAATTGTTCCTGACTTGTTTTATCAAACTGTAAATTTGTCAATTCATTTTGTCTCGGTTGAATTGAATTTGATTCAGAAAAGGTTTTTGGCCCGTATATGAAAAATGAAAAAAACAATCAAATATAACAAAAGTTCAGTCATAACTTACATACAAAAAGAAATTAATATTGACAAAATTCACAAGAGCCGATACTACATAATGGAAAAAAAATACAGATACGATAGTTTATGAAATTGTCTAACATTGCCTGCAATATTTACATTAAAATTGCATTAATTGACTTTATTTAAATAAAAGTATCACGAATCTGGACCTCATAAAGTGGAATCATGCAATGTACTTATTACACATTAAGTGCAATATAGGTTTTTACATACATAGGAAAATAAGTTCTTATTAGCAAATATTTTGCCAAATAGTTTACCTTCCTATTTTGTGTATATATATTAAACGGAGGGAGGATTGATTTTATTCACATTGTCAAGATGACTGCAGATAAGGTGAATCTCTTAATTAACATCATCAAAATTGCATCAAATTCATAAAGGGGACTTAGATACTTTGCCCTTTGGTGGCTTTATTCTCTTGCATAAGCAAAAATAGAATAGTAAACCTAAAAAACTGTTATTTTTTACTGTTTTAACATATTATCCTCCCAAAAAGATTTGCCCTCTTATTTAAGCTATCCAACATTTCTAAAAACAACTACTCCACTTTTATTTATAGACTTTCATCCCCATTTGTTTCAAAACTGTTTCAAAACTTTTTTTTGTACAAAACTGGTATTTAAAGCTAACAAGACTGAAGTGAGAGGAAGATTGCAAAACTTTTCCCATCAAATAACTTGATTTGAAATTTGATGAGAAATTGTTTATATTAATCTCACTTCTCAGTCTGAAACTTTGACCAATTGACTACCACCTGCAGTGAGTATCAGTATCTAAGAAACACAGAAAAACACAGCTTGCAAGATGAAAAGCAACTCATGGGAAACAAATTTATAAATTTTTCTTTCATAAAATTAATATTTTTGTTATTCTGAAATGTTATGGTATTATTTGAAGTCATGCATAGAAAGACCTACCTGCTTAGTTGAGTCATTTCTCCCTTCTGAAATCTTAGAGCTCCACCTGTGAAAATGTACAAAACTGTGCAGTGATCTCAAAAAATGATTTTGGTTGTGGTTTAGACTTGGGCACACACAAAAAAAAGAAAACAAAAAAAACCACCTTAGTTTTACTGACTTCCATGATTTGTCATAATTTTAAACTGATTCCTGTTGTATTAAAATATGACATAAACTATTTCCTTGATTTCATTATTTAATATGGCAAATGAATATCATTACATTAAGAACCATGCATATATTCTCTTGTGTTGATTGTTTACTCTCCCTCTTTGTTTGTCTTCTCATTCCTGTATATTATTCTTTACTTTCTTTTTTTTTTTTAAACAAAAAAAACAGTGCTTTCTTTCCTCATGAGTTTTTCAATTAAAAGAATTGCACAAAAATCCTAATTCATCTCCCAATGAACGTAACATTTCCATGTTGTAATTTGTTACATGAAGACAGAGACAAAGAAAACTTTTTGAATCGATTTTCTTTTTGTCCAGTTTCTAGAAAATTATAAATATTCAATAAATTTATAATGTTATAATATTAGCCTTTATCTATTACAGATTGCTGATGAGAGTGTTGCTTATATTCTACGTACCATAAGTGCTTATGGAGTTGTCAATTCCTGATGGTTGTCCGTGAATCATCTTTTCCCCCAGGAAAGCGTACTTATTTATAGTGTCTAGATCAGCGGAAGGCCAAGTTGCCACATTGTCTGACACTTTCTCGCTAGACACTACACCTGAGAGCTATAGAGTCAGAGAATAGGTGATATTGACACATAGTCAAAAGGAGAGAACAGAAATACTGAGAAAGTAGAAAAACTGAAGAACTGAAGGATGTATGCAAAAAAGTGGCAACATATTATTTTGAAGCTGAAAAACACTAGGTTAAATGGATGTATTTTGTCATGATGCCTAATACATCATTGCCATATGTGTCAAACTTCATTTGCTAACAAGTACATTGATAGGATCATAGTACCAGATCAAATATTGTTGGGGTTTTTTTTTTGCATTCAAACAAACCCTTCTTCTTTAAAAAGGATTAATTTGATTTTTATTAGTTCAGAACACCTTTTGAACTCAAGTCAAAGGAATATTTTTTAATTGATTAAGCGGCTCATCATTAATGACTCAAAGAAGCTTATAATAAAAACATTTACCTGTAGAAGCGCCGATGACAAAGCCACAGAGAAAGCTGCAGATGATCCAAGACCAGCTCCTACAGGTATGTCTGATTTCATCTCTACTGCTATTGATGGGGGATCACTTAAAAAATGAAGCATACAACATATATGGATACTTCTTCTTCTTGAAAGGTTAATCACTAAGTTACTAAGTAAAATAGTGTGCAAATCAGGTACGCCTACTGTCAAAGATGGCTTTACGACTTTGACAAATTTTCTAAGCCAATAAATGTAATCTTACCCTTAGCTGTAAATCAGATTCACTTAGCCATAAAAACTCTAAAAGAACTAGATCTAAGGGTGGAACACAAAAAAAAATATTTTTTTTAATTAAATTTTCTCCCTGATTAATGTACTTTAAAATATGTTCCTATCTTGCCACCTACATGTTGAGTGCATAGCAGGGATTATGCCATGACATCTTTGCATGGATCTGCACACCTTACATTTCAAAATAATATTAGAGATTGGTATTTATTTCAATATCTCATTCTCAAAATAGTGTGCACACAAGGAAAAGGCCATGAATCATGCCATGTGAAAAAGGTCGAATGTTCAAACTTTTCCAACAGTACATAGTGCATTTGACAATGTAATTCAACTCTTTTACAAACACATAACGAAATAATTGGACCTTTTTGATATTTTGGTGGGTTTTTTTAAAAATAAAAAGTAAAAGTGATGTGCCTTAAAAGCAAACTAATTATAGTATACAAATACCTAATCATAAAAGTGCATTTTTTCTACCTATCCTAAGTTTGCAGGCATACTGGCAACCTGACATATGAAAATAAAATTTCTAATACAATATGAGCTAGATTTATTCTATAATTGATAGACCATTAACAGCCTTTCAGGGTTCAAAGCAGCAAAAGAAAAAGGCAAGTGTGTCTTATATAAAAAGAGTAACCAAATTATCACAGTATAAGATAAGATAAGATATACTTTTATTGTCTGTCCAAGGAAAATTGTCATTGTGGTTACATGGGCTACAAAAAAGGTAGATAGACAATAATTACTAGATCTATGTGTATTAAAAACATATAGGCAAATGTATAAAAAATATAGAGAATGTATATATGTATATACCATGAGAATAGTTAAAAATACACCTGTTATAAAGCACTTTAGATACACAATAGTTATTGTTTTATGAAAAAAAGCACTTGTAGATCATAGCTCTCTTGATATTGAATCGATTTAGACTTCTTATAAAATACATTCTTTGATTTATTTTGCTTGATACATGGGGATGCCACTCTAAACTTTCGTTAACAATAGTCTAGTGAAAAAAAGACAACAAATAAATACAAAAACAAAACAAATAATACACTGTTTTTTTCTTCTTTAACCAAAGTATTTAAAAGTTGTAGTATATTTACACAAGCAAAGAGAAACAACAGAAGTTACCCACCTTTTATTAATAAATATGATGGAATAAATATAAAGAAATGCAACAACCGCCAGTTGTTTGGTGTCAGTACACTCTGGCTCTATCTGGAGAAGTTCTTTCAATGCTGCTATCACATCATCTGAAACTGGCGCCGGATCTCTAAGAGATTCTAAAAAAAATTAACGTTTTCAAAAAGCAAATCCATGTATTTTTCTTAAAAACACACAAAAAGGCAATTTTTAAAGTTAATATTCACAAGAGCTTACATAAAACTATCCATTTTAAAGATAGGCTTAACTTTTGTATTCTAAATTTTTTTTAAAGATAACATTTATTTTTATCATAGGTTTCCAAGACAGTGTAAGACAATGAAAACAGAAAATTATAACTCTAACATCACTGTAAAAAGTACCAACTATCATGTTAACAGAGAATTTCTAGAGCTTATAAATAGCTTTAAAAAAAAAAGTATAAGTGAAAAATTATCCTCACCCGAGTTGATAAATTTTGTCATTTTGGTCTGCAGTGCTGCCAACTCAATATTTCTGAAAATACTGATGTCAGGAAGAGCAAGGGACACTTTAAAATCATTTGTTCGAGTCAGATTCAGATGACAGCGTAAATCAAGGCTTCCAGCAATGGCAGCCTGAAAAAAGTTTTCTCTAATTAGTTTTATGTTGGCCAGAAGGATAACTCTATACTGAAACATAAACAAACAAAAAGAACTTAAGAATGTAGGTAGGAACCTATTTCTTGATAAATTAAGAATACCAATCAAATGTAACTTTTACACAAATATTTGATGCCAAGAGGGTAAATATCACTTCAGGTAGACTAGCAGGGTAAAACACATGAACTATATAAGTTGCATTTGGATCTGTAGATTTGTGACCTATACATCTTTAAAATAAATTGTACACAGCATGATAGGTCACACATGTAAAATTTAGTAAAAAAAAAAAAAGGTCATTTTTTATTCTACATTTGGGCCACACACAGTCATAGTCTCATTTTTTATCTAAAGTTGTTTTGAGTTTAAAAGGTACAAAAGCAAGCAAGGGTATGTGTAACAAGGGTAGGTCTTTAGTCTAAATCAATACATGAATCGAAAGGAACTCAAGATTGGTAACATGTATTGTTATTGTTAATGTCATGAAAAGATATCTAATTCTAAGTTATTTCTACGGGACATACCTTTCCATACACAACTGCATGTTCACCATGTAAAATTATTTTACCAGGAGATGAGACGTTGATTTCTTCCATTAGGGTCTACTGCTTTCTAGAAAGGAGGAAGGAAAATAAAAACTTGTTAAGACTAGATCTAGATCTAATCTAAATCTAGACTTAGATCTAAATTATATTGGATCTATATTTTTGATAGCTTTGCTTCGGATAAAATGTTACTTTGCTAAGCCCTGTTTACAAAGTCCAAACTGTTCAGGTTTCCGTCGGTTTACGACCACAGCAGGCAATAAAAAGATTGATCTGTAATTACTAGACCATTAGTATGCACTGGTTGTATACTAATACTAAAAGTGAAACTAAAAGTAAGCTTACAATGTTGATGTTCATACAGTGGACTGAATCGATAGGTGTTTGTTGTTGTTGATGTTTGAGTCGCCACTAATCAACAACATGTCTTGGAATTGTGTGTAGGCGAGATAAGCGATGACGAAAAAAAAACAAAAAAAAAAAAAAAAAAAAAAAAAAAAGATTCCTTTTATCTATTACCACAATGTCTATGTTTCGTATCTCCTTGTTTCTCGCTGATCCCAAACAGCGAAAAGACATCAGAAAAGGGTAATTTGACGATTCAATCAGCAAGAAGCATCGCGTCGGAGACGTGGAAATAGAACGCGGAACCTTCTTACTGGTCACAAGGGAGATAAAGGAAGAGAGAGAGAGAGAGAGAGAGAGAGAGAGAGAGAGAGAGAGAGAGAGAGAGAGAGAGAGAAAGAGAGAGAGAGAGAGAGAGAGAGAGAGAGAGAGAGAACGTGTGTGTGAGTGTTAAGAGGTAGGGGCAGATAGACACACAGATATACAGAGGCATAGAGTGACAGAGACAGGCATACAGAAAGACAGAAAAAGAGTGAAATGGACAGAGAGAGAGTGGGAGAGGGGAAGAAAGAGGCCGGGTGTTTTAACGACACCTCAGCGGGGGGAGATAGATAGGCAGACTGATAGGTAGATATATAGATATATTGATAGATAGATAGATAGATAGATAGATAGATAGATAGATAGATAGATAGATAGATAGATAGATAGATAGATAGATAGATAGATAGATAGATAGATAGATAGATAGATAGATAGATAGATAGATACAGTGGAAAATCATACGAAAAATTAAAAAATACACACCAGCAAAACGGTGTGTAACTTATGTTTAGAATGAAAGTTCCAAAGACTAATGAAGACACCGGCATTGAACAAAAAAAAAAAACGAAAAGAGATATTCTCACACTGCATACACAAGAAATGTTTCTTGTCAAATGCAACCAAGACATACGTCGCCTGTCGAGAGCAGGGCGTAGCTCGAATCTCTAGAGTCGCGACAGGTTAAAAAGGTTATTATAAAGACTGGCACCTCTTTATCTTGTTGTTATAAAACTACAGACACGGAAATGATTTTAGCCACGGTTAATCAAAGCGTTGATTAATTTCAAATATGTTTTTCTCATGCACTGGTTGCAGCAAAGTGATGACACATAGTCCTCTCCCTTACTCAGCATAATGAGTTGCCCTGCATTGTCTGTAGTTTTGTGCCTATCCCTAAAAGATAATGCGTATAGACCACACTTCAGAACTAAGAGAAGGGGTAGAGGGAGTGGAGGCCTATGTCAATCTCATCAGTGTAGCAACATTTTGCGTGGCTACATGAAAAATGTATGACCTAAGCTTGAAGCGAAAGATCAATCGCATCAGTTGGGGTGATTATAAGAAAAGTACTTGCAAAGCTAATAGGACACATACAGAGAGCCATGGAACTTATTTCGAACATAATTCTCCTGTCGCCGAATATACCGATAGTTGTACACAGAGCTGTACATTTTCTATGGTGTTTGAACGACAATAACGGAAAAACTGACTGCGCAAACACATGCACACTAGTAGGGAGACAGTCAGGGTACTTCTCAACTTTGCACAGGCCCACCAAGGAAAAAAACACATTTTCTATATAAAGAGAAAACAACATCAACAAAAAGACATTTCACAAAATTAAATTCTGCTCGGTGGGCCACTTGAATTTTGATCGCTGATATAAGGAAAAAAATCATATTTTTTTCTGCGATGCTTCATCGATGGGAAAAATATATGTTTAGTAAAACTAAAAATGATCTTTGGTAAAACGTTGAACAATGCTGATATATGAGCTCACTCGCTCAGCGACGGGGCGAAGACGGGCCACGTGCCCACCGAAATGGGCGAGTAGGAGCGAAAATTTAATTCTTATAAAATTTTCTATCCCCTAGATTGCTTATTGGCGCAGATACTAAGCCGTCTACCGTAATGCTGGAAAAAAAATAAATAGACTGATTCTTATAACTTTCAGTGCTTAGGTTTTCAGTGACATAAATATGTCGCCTCTATGAATGCCGGCTGCATGTCGTGGTTGTAAATGTAAAGTCATCTCAACCAGTTGCTCACCGATAGCGCGGTTCGAACGGTTGAGCCAAGGGAAGAACCGAGAACCACGGCTTTACCAAAAGGCTTAATCGTATCAGCAGTTGAGGCTAGAGCCAGACTGGCGCTGATGGCTAGGTGGGGCTGAGGCTTTCGTATGAACCCCTCTTGAATTTTTATAGCTTCGGTCTGACTGTGTAAATAAATACAATATGGTTTCATAAAGAACCCACAGTCCAGACACAGGCCCAACACAGCCAACAGCGACAGTCTGGTTCTGGCCTAACACTAAGGGGTAGCGGGTTCTAAGACGGAGCGGGTTCATAAGCCAGGAGTTCTTTACGTGGAGACCACTGAACTACTTTGGTGACACCACACCTTTCTTTATCGAACATCAAGCCTGAGCAGCATCTTACTTTCGATTTCGTTGGGCGGCGGCCTTGATCTGCCAATTCTGCTAGATGTGCTCATGTGACGGTGTTATTGTTGTGCCGCGGCCTTGATTAAACATCGGACAAAACGTTCAATAAGCTTAGTTCATTTCAAGGTAGATTTACATAATTACATGTATGTTATTGGCGATCACATCTCGATCTTGATATTACTCTCTCAACCACTCTTACTTCTTAAGATCTGACAAATCGTATGCATTGTACACCTGTCTTGAAGTTGATCTATCATCTATGCTTATAATTCTAAATTTGTTATGATTAGCTTTGAGTTAAAGAGTTAACAATTTTGTGTGTGTGTGGTATAAGTAAGGTTTAAAGTGCACCAATCATTATTGAGTCTAATTGACTTCAAATAAACCCAGTACAATGAATATAAAATCATAGATCTATCTATCTAAACCTTTTCAGATGTCATTAAAAAATCTAGATCAGTATTATTTATTATTTTATGAAGTAGATTTAGATAAAGTATGTTTAGTATTATTCTAAGATAGGATAAAATTAATTTGTAACTGAGGTGATGACATTACCATTAAAGATTCTTTAGCCTAGATCTAGATCTAGATCTATATTCTTTTTTTTTATTGTTAGAATTAAGGTTGTCTTGAGATACCGTTATTAGTTTTAAATGAAAAAAAAACAAAAAAAAAACTCTTTGCACACTTTTTTTTTAAAGATGGAAGTATTCCCTTTCCTAATAGTTTGACTGGAATGACTGCCATAATGAATATCTTCAAATTTAACTTTTATCATGTATAAGTAACATAATGTTCCTTCTTTTTTGAGTGCATTGACATACAGTAGAGCAATGGTCTTAAAATCCAATCATCTGTCCTACTTAAAAATAGATTCTATATCATGTTCTCTACAGGAGGATGAACTTGTTGAGATAAACAGAGGTGTGGTTCTTATCTTTTGAGCACGGTTAAAGGGCAAGGGTTATCATCTTAAACTTTCACATGTGATTACAGGGTGAAGATTATTTACAGTATCATCTAGATTGTTCTAAGATTATTTACAGTATCATCTAGATTGTTCTAAGATTATTTACAGTATCATCTAGATTGTTCTGTGTTTGCATAGATCTTTGAGTTGTATGAAATTTCTTTCTAATCCTATGTAGTGTAGGCTTTGACAACCTTGCTCAGCTAAAATCAATCATGGCACAATCACTAAGAAGGCCTCTTCATTATGTCTTCAAAATTGGCAAGCGAACGGAAACAATTAAATTCTATCGTGATGTTCTTGGAATGAAGGTAAGATTTATTTCTTGATGTACTGAAAATTTTTAAAGAAGTGATTGCTTTAGGCTTTTGCAACTTATTTTTCCTTTAGAAAAAAGGCCCTTTATTATGACCAACATTTGCTTTTATTGTTTTTTTCTTCTCCACTCTGACTTTTGAAGAAAAAGGAAAAGTCATATTGAAGGGTTGCAAATGCTTTGTTCTTGAGTGTAATGTTACAATTTTCCTTATTAGGCAACCTTACTTTTCATGCACTTTTTCAGTGTACAAAATATTGCTTTTAAAAATCTGTATTTTAGTTGATGACTTTCAACAATTTTAAATGAGTTCTAAAGGGAACATGCATGAAATTAATTAAAGAATACCACTGCTCTCTGTTGAAATATAGATGCGGAGATAAGATACATCTATATATTATAAGGTTTAAGAGGGACTTAAAGATATATATATAACTAATTAACACAATTTTGTAGCTTTTTTGTAAACAAGTTGGATGATTATTTGCAACTTATAATTTGATACCTTGCAGATTCTCAGACATGAAGAATTTGACCAAGGCTGTGAGGCAACGTGCAACGGGTGTGTATAGAAAGATATTTTGCCTTTAGAATAAATTAAGACGAGATAAGAATGAGTTGGTTGGATTGACAAGGGACATCAATTACTGTGATATGAACTCTTAAAGTGTGATTGGCTACTCCCAGCAGCCACTGTGTATTCAATGTGTGCATTATAATCTTTTTAGAATTTCTAGTTTTGGGCTGTAAAAGAATATTGAGAATTTTATTGAAAAAGTTTTATATGTTTTAAGAGTTGATATATAAAAACATAAATTGTAATAGCATGAATCACCTGCTGTCTCTCTTCCTCCCCCCC
>RQTK01000573.1:70819-114838 GCA_003991915.1 Elysia chlorotica | reverse complement strand
CTCTCACACACTCACCCATAACTTTGTGGTATCTTTTGAGATGTACATTTTTAATGAGCAATCTTTCCCAATGTAGTGTCAGAGTATCAAGATTTTCACATTACATGGTGTTACAAAATGTATTTTAACTCTAGACTTTCAACTATTAAAACTGGATTTAGCTCTCTCAATATAACAGCTCACTACAGGAAGGATTTCACATCTACAGTTCTGACCACACAAAAAAAAGATATAGGGCATTAAAATAACTATATTGATACTTATCATGATGTCAAGAAGAGAGTCCTATGACGAAATCATATAAAATTCATTTTAAATTTTGAGATATGTTTGTCAATCTGCAATCCCGTCCACATTTTTCTTAGTTGAACATGGAGGAAAGTAGTAGTTACTTTCAACACCATTTTCTTTTGTACATCGTCAACTTTTAAATGCCAATTTTAGAGATTTGTAGTTTATACCTGTTTATTTCAGCCCTTATGACGGAAAATGGAGCAAAACGATGATCGGCTATGGCTCGGAAGATGACCAGTTTGTGGTGGAACTGACGTACAACTATGGCATTGGCAGCTACGAACACGGAAATGACTTTTTGGTACTTTATTCTTTTGACCAATATTAACTACACATGTTAAAGATATGTTGAAGTATTTCCCTGGGGGTGAGAATAACTGCTGCCTATGGAAAAAATTTGAATTCTAGCTCTATATAATTTCTTCCCCATGTAAATAATCTTCAGATCTCAAAATAGAAACACCATTGTTCTCCAAGGTTCATTATGATGACATTGAATTAGGAAATGTCTGTTGATTTCTTTTTGGCTTAAAACAAATTCAATTAGGAACAAATTTTCCAATTGGAGATAACAAAAGTTTCTTGATCTTGTATAGAATTACATAAACCTCTATAACACTTAACAACAAAACTGTCAGCCCAAATTACTCAACCCTTTTTTAATCCTTTTTATTGGGACGGGTGGCTAAACAAAAAGTATCAGAGCATCATAGACCTTAAGCTGCCAAATCTTATTATAGTATAAAAGTGGACGAGCTTTGGGCGTTTAAGGGAGTCTGTAAAACTTGTTTCAGGGTCTGACAATTCATTCAACCACGATTGTAGAGAAGGCAAAACAGCTTGGGTACCCTGTCTCACAAGAGGATGATCTCAGTGTGCTCGTCTGTCCTGATGGCTACAAGTTCAAGATTGTCAACAAATCTGACGAAGGATCGAAATCAGGTTTTACTTTCTTAAAATATACAAGTCACACAAACTGTACTTTCTTTAACCTTGGGAGAATACTGTTAAAAGAGAAATGAATGGGATGTGGCAGCCTTATAAGCATATACCTACGTTACCCAAATTTTATTAGACATCTCAAAGAGATGTTTATAGTTAGCTGTTTTTCTAAAAAAAAAATGATTTACACTATTACAGTTAAATTTTAATAGGGTCTTTGTCACATTCTAATTAATCAATTCCCATGATATTTGTAGATAAGAAAAAAAAAGGACAATATTAATTGATTATTTAAAGCTTCTAGATAGACTTACCTATGTCTGTACATATTTAAAGTAATGCTTGTTGTTTGAGCTACATGAAAATAAATGCAAGTGCCTTACAGAATCTCAGTATAGCTTCTGAATAATATCTTAGGTATTACACAATCTCTTACAAATAAGTATTAGATTTGAATACATTATGATTTAATGCTAACACTTTAGTTTTTATCTTAGCATGATCATCACTATATATGCCAACCAAAAAATGTGCACTGCTTTGCTGTCTGTAGTATATTAGAGAATTCATTTGCTCCCTCTATCAGCAACTATCTAAAATCAGATGAAGACTATTACATTTTTACCTGAGATTTTCTTTTGTTCCCTTTTTAGGCCCTATCAAGGCTTACTCACTGGCATCCTCTAATCTGGAAAAATCTCTCGGTAAGTGATACAGTGCACTCCACTCAATTCGACATCTAATAATTTGATATTTCTCTTAACCTTCACCGCCACTCGTGGGTAAAAAACACCCAGGCTGTGAAAACTCTGCGTAATTCCTTTTATTGGTCCCAATTATAAGATAAAAATCAATATGTATTCCTCAATAGGCAATGGTAATTCTCTCTCTCTCTCTCTCTCTCTCTCTCTCTCTCTCTCTCTCTCTCTCTCTCTCTCTCTCTCCCCTTTGCTCTTCCTCCCTCCTGCTCATCCTCCCCCCTTTGCTCTTCCTCCTGCTCATTCTGCATGTCTCTTCCTCCCTTTAATCTTTTGCTTCCCCTGCTCCTCCTCCTACACTTCCACCTATGTATCTACATTTGCTCCTGCTGCTGTTCCTCCTCTTACTACCTCTACTCTCCGGTTGCACCTTCTACTTTTACGCCTCTTCTGCCTGTATTTCCTCCTCCTGCTGCTCCTTTTCCTCTTCTAGCCCCCCTCCTGGTGCTTTTTCTCTTCCTCCCCCTGCTTCACCTTCCGTTGCTCCTCCTTCTACTATTCCTCCTGCTGCTCCTCCGCCTTTCATGCTTTTGGCCCTGCTATTCCTTTCCTCCTCCTTTTCTTGCTCATCAATATATGGGGCTACTTCATTTTATTCTTGTTCTTTTTATTTCCTTATTCTGTTTCCTTCGTTGTCTCTTCTTACTTAGCAAGACCCTGGATGTAGAAGAAAGGCTTTCAAGAGCGGTAAAAACATTCCTTGTGATAAGTCTTGATGGGCATGAAAAATACAGAGAGATAGATAAAAATATAGGTAAATAGAGAGATAAGTAAATGGATTGATAGCTAGATCGATAGATAGATGCACTTAATACACAACTATTTTCCGCCACATGTAAATTTTTTGTTAATTACTTCTTGCATATTTTATGTTCATTACGATTTAGTGCTTAATTTCATTTATTTCAACATATTCCAACCCAAAATGACAATAACACTATTTTTTTTAAACCAAAAAGCAGGTAGTTGTGTCTGTATTAGGCTGAGTGATAGATAACCTTGCAAAAATTAACCTATGCGGTGCAATCTGGCTTGGGTGACTGGGTGTTAAAAAAAAGGGGTGTGGCAGTACTGTTTGCCTGGTTAACTGATGCTCTGAGTCTTGCATTGTTATCGCCCTATTTTTTTTAAAAAATTTTTCTGGTTACAAGTTGATAAAGCTATATATTTCTATTGCGCTGAGAATTTGATTGATTTCACTATTGTGTATTTTTTTGCTTTTTAATAATTGTTTATTACTAATTGTGTTGGGAAAACAAGGAGAAGCCAGTTATTACTTTCTTTCCTAAAGGTGGTCACAATTTAACATATTTAATACTGGTTATATGTTCAGATGCTTGATGGAAAGTAAAAATTAGTCTTATATCAAAAAGATCTTGTGGCTTATTAAAATTAATTTTTTGAGGGAGCTAAATATTTCAAACATCTTGCCACAATTGTATCATTCTTGACTCTGCATGAATAGTATGAAATGTGGTGGACAACATCAATGTGAAGCAACCAAGAGGAATCCAGCACAAGTCAGAATTTGGACTTTTTAAGTTATTTTTAGAGTGTTGTAAAGCACCAAATTATGCACTTTAAGAGGTTGAAAAATAGTATAACTCTTATCACTTCTAGAAACAGAAATAATTTGTTTTAGTTGAAAATGAAAAACTTCATTAGGGAGTAGTTTTACTATGTTTAGATAGCTGCAGCCTGAAATTTGCCAGCGACTTGGGTCTGAGTCATCCTGGTTGTCTCACACATAATCTTTCAATGTCCTATACTAATGCTGAAGGGAGGATTATGATATGATTCAGGCTGACATTGGTAGGATAGCATCTTTTAAATGGCATGCTTCAGTTTGAGTGTGTATATATACATTATCATTTATGTACTACTGACATTATGAATTATACTACATTTAACTTTTGTCAGACTTCTGGACCAGACTCGCTGGGATGACGTTATTCAAACAAGAAGGGAAGAAGGCTTTGCTGGGCTTCAGTGAAGAGCAGGTGAATATTTAACATTTACAGTCTCTTGCTTGTTTTATCTCCCACCCCCCTCACCCATATATTTTGAAAATTATTATCCAACATGACAAAAAAAAAATCCTTAAATGAAATCATTAAACATGGTCTCTGTTGCCAAAATATTGTTTGATCTATGGCCCAACACTAACAGATTTAGCTTTGAAGAGCATGCATCTTCTGCATTCTTATCTTTGACTTTTGGACTCTTTTCACCTCACAGTGTCAGCTGGAACTGGTCGATGTTGGAACGCAGATCAATCATGCTACCGCTTATGGACGTATTGCATTCGGCTTCCCAAGAGAGAAGGTACAGTCTTACGAAAGGTTTTTGAAATATATAATTATAATCAATCGCTAATAGCAGCTCTCTCTTTATGCAACTCAAGAGCTTTATATTTTTAACTTGTCAAGATATCGCTTTAATTTAACTTTGTAAATTTATACTGAAAATTAAATGGCTTAGACTCGTAACAAGGTATTTGTTATAAATGATGAAACAATAAAAGCAAAAATAAAGAATAACTTATACTAAGAATCAAGGTGACTTAAAAAAGTAAATTCTGGCCTTTTTAAGGTTATGCATTTGTAGTTGAAATTACTGTATATATTCAAAACTCTTAAGTTTATTAAATATAATTAAAAAGGGAAATATAATACTCCATATTGGTTAAATTTAAATGCAATTTTTCAACTTCATTCCACGTATCTCCATTTGAATTTTCACTGATTATCAGTTCTAGTACTTAGTAAAACCATATGACCTATTAGTAAATAGAATAACGAACATAAAGTAGAGTTTAAACTTCTAATATTATGAGTGTAACTGCACACAATTTGATTTGTGTCCTCTCTTGTCTCTCTCCATAACCTCAAAGGTGCCAGAGATGGAAAAGCTGATGAAATCTGAGAACCAGACAATTCTCACCCCTCTGGTCAGCCTTCCAACCCCTGGCAAAGCTACGGTTACAGTGGTCATTGTCGCTGATCCTGTGAGTAAAGATCTGACAAAAACTTCTATTTATTTACATGATAATCATTGGTTAGTGTCATGTGCCATCTACAGATGAAGGAAAATGATGAAATCAAAGAGAAGTGACAGACGCAAATTTTTACTGTCAAATGCCTTTTATTTTGTCACATGATCTATGTTCAAGAAGACTCTGTAGAGAAAAAACTAGGACATGACATGATGCTTTTTATAGATTTAAACTATATTTTCTGTTCCCACTTCAAAGTGTTTGAGTAGATTCACACAAATCAATCAAAAAGTTACGTCATCACTTACATCCGATGATATTGGAAGTGTCTGTGTTGATGCCAGTCCTGTGACTCTTGGATTAAAGCCTGATGATTGGTCCTTTCTCCCAACGTGTCCATGTACCTACCATCCTCCCCTTTGTATTGAAACTGAATCCAGTTTCGTCTGGGTTGAAGATCCTCCAAGGATCACCGAGAAGGGTTGGGTCCACAAAGCTGACATAACTCTGCAGGTCCTCAAACCACTTCTCTAATCTATGATCCTTGGAGTAACCAGGGCCCGTTCCTTCCCCAGTGACATGGGGGTTCTCAATGTCAGCTGGGGGTGCCTCTAAAAAAAAAAGGTACACCCGAGCTGGTGAGGGAATGTTGTCTTTGGCCTTTGCTGATGCCCCTCTCAGTTGCAAGAAAGCCTTTGCCTGAAGGCAGTTGTTGTCTGGCCCAAACCACATATGCACATGGACAAAATCTAGTCGGCCAGGCGACACCTCTCCTCATTTATTAGGTTGGCAGATACTGGCTTCAGGGGGGTCCGCCCGTCAACCTTATCCGATAGGGTTGTGAGCGCTATACCAAAGTGTTTGGCAGCCAATCGTAAATGCATGCGTTTAGACTGGACGGCTTCAACAGCCTCTTCTGCAACCGCGGGGTCGTATTTGGTTCGCTTAAATTTCTTCGGCAGAGACTTTGCATCCATTATCTGTGAACGCATTTATTTTGGAAACAGTCAAGATATGCTGAACCCAATAAATATAACTAATCCAAGCTGTTATAAATAATCGCTTTTTCTTTGTTTGTTTGTTGTTGTTCTCCAAAATCCAAATATAGAGACAAAACTGGCATAGCCTTGGGTTTAGCCAATCTAATAATAAAGCCTCGGACAGCAGTCATTCCCTGATCATTAACATTTTTTTTTTTCTTCTTCCCTTTACATTCTATTACTTTGTACTAAATCTATCTATACCCAAGCCTTAATGTAGATCTAACATCACTGAAGTCTATTTTTTTCCTTTTTAAAATTCGTATGAAACTGAACTCTAAAATATCATTTTATTACATTCCCCATTGGTGATCTGTTTCGTGAGCAAAAACACTTTTCTTCTTCATGAAATCAAACACCTCCCTATCCATTGCAAAATGGCATCTCGTTAAGATAACACAAACAATACCATTAAAGTATACTCAGAATGCGTAAATGAAATCAACGCAACCACTGGAATCGCACAAATTGAAGTAGCAATTAGCTTCCTTTTAATGGTCATCTGGTTCATCCTGAGGAGGCTGATTCTTAATGGAGATTACCTCAGATTAGGAAAATTCAGCAAGAGTCCAAAATGATCGTTCCACGTTGAATTCTTCGACTGGAGGGAGAAACGACATATTGTGTGTGATATAAAATTTCACAGCAGTGCGAATCGAAATTGGTCGAGTTTTAAAAAAAATTCAACGGTAGCATCACGAAATGTTTGACAGATTTGTGTGAATCAACTCTAGTATTAGTAATAATGATTAAATTGATATTAAATCTTACCAAGCTACATGTATGTCATTTTAAACCATTTTTTAAAATACTTTTTTTGCCTCTGTTCTCTAATATTTCAGGATAAACATGAGATCTGCTTTGCTACTGACGAGGATTTCCGACAGCTTTCTGAGCTGGACCCAAATGCGACAGAGCTTTTGGATAAGGTGAGAAAACTCCTGTCTGTTAGCTTCATCTGATTTGTACCGGTACTGTAAGGGGCAGTTCAAAAACCAAGTGGATAGCTAGGGAGGGAGACAGGTGGTAACATGTACACAGGGGGAGAGATGTGAGGCAGTTTATCTATGTGTTAATGGTTGCAGTGAAAAGGACAAGTTAATGGTTGCAGTGAAAAGGACAAGTTAATGGTTGCAGTGAAAACAATAGCCAGCCAACATCTATGTAATCTTCTAGTCAAAAAATTATTCTATTCCTTTTTTTTTGTTTCAAAGCTTCTTGCAGCTTCACATTTTCATATTTGTTTAACACCAGATTTGAAAAGAACTGTATCCACTGATGACTTTGTGTCACTGAAAGTTGTATAGGAGGAAAATACACGCACAACCTTAGAATTTAGGTTTCCTTTTGCTAATTGAAGTCAAGTGGTTATAGCGTGGGCTGTTGATAGGTGGGGAGGTGTAAAAAGGGGTAAAACTTGGTCCCCATAGTTTGAAAACGGACCATATGTAGATACTACAAACAATTTTTTTCAGTTCAGAAATTTAGTCTTGGAATACAGCAATGGTATGAAGTTGTACGCACAAGTCTCCTTTTTAACCCATGATGCTTTTACTGGGCCTGTAAAAAATGATTCACAAAGAAGTTTCCTTTTGGTTTGTGAAAAGAGAAGTGAATTTGCATTTTAAACAATGTGAATCTCAAAATAAATACTTCGCTATATACATATTCTGAGCTTGAGTCTTGTTTGACAGTGTTCGGAAAAAAAAATTAGTAGTGGATTATGGTACACCTTTTCAAACTGTTCCCACAATAATTTTGCTCTTGTCTTTCTTTTTCTTTTGGCAGGCAATAGAGGCAGATAAGAGTGATGAGTGGTTTGCAAAGAAAGGAAAGACAAAGGAATCTGCATAAAAATGTTAATAATCAAGATTGTTCTACTTATTTGCCTTATTCTGATATCTTAAAGTTAAAGTTCATTACAAAACAATGTTTAAATATTATTTCATCTGTTGTTGCTCAATCTGTAAAAGAGAGCAGACTTTTTTTTGCTGTCTGAAGGAAAAAAAAAAGAGATAATGATTTTTAACCTTATCACTTGTGAGTGTCACTCTCCAAATTTCCCCTCAAAGAATCTTTGTTTTTAAGCTTGTTTATCTGACACAGTCAGATATTTTTGTGATATTCAAGTTTCAATAGCAATTGATTTAATGAATTTCTTTCCTTAGAAAAAGTATGAGAGTAAGGTTAATGAAATTGTTATATAATGTGTCTTTTTTTTTCTTCTCACATGCAGATTTTGATTTTCAAGATGTTCAATTTTATTTCGCCAAAAAGTTAGGACATGCTACAATGCCAATTGTAGTACATAAATGGGAATCTTTGTTCGTCTATAGTAGATCCTGACCCTTTTCAATTGAAAAGAAATATTAAATTGTGAATTTTACAGATCAAGCATAATGTAAACTAATATCATTCCATGAATGGTCAGACAGTTTTTCCAAATTTGTGGCAAAAATATATTTTAAACTGTACTGTAAACCTCTCTTAAATGGAAATATTATTATTGTTAAAGTAGCTAAGGAGAGACATTTAGTCACTTTCTTAAAAAAAATTAACAAAGTGTTTTTTTTACATTTATTATATAATTTGAATTCCAAGAAAAAGATTAGCCACTTAACATCAGAGAAAAACTATGGAGGTCAACCTATATGCACTGTGCTTTGTCCATTAATTTTGTTATTTTTCGTCTAAAGCCGAGGGTATCATTATGATGTCAAATTTTCAGCCATTTAAAATTGTTTAGCAGTAATGTTTTCATTTTTTGAAGGTTTAGAAGCGTTTAATCACTAAAAAACATTATTTTACTTTATCCTTTCACTGATGCAGTGTAATTCTCTACAAATGTTCAACTTCAAGTTTAAATCTTCACACTGCCATAAATTTGGATTTGGTCTTGCCAACTATGTATTGAAAGTATGAACATTTAAACTGTATTATTCTGTTATATGCAGTACTATCAGAGAACATGCATCTTGGTTATGTAATCCTTTTTACTATTTTAGTTGCAGATGTAGCCTAGTCTCTCCAATTTTCCAATTTTGGTCTTAAGTTATTCTAAAAATGTCCTTCAATGAGCAATATCTGTCAAACCATAAAGTGATCCGTCTGTGTGTCATGATCTCTCTGAATTCCAAAGTTGTATATGATGCCAAGTTTTATCCAAGGAATATATAATCAGGCTACGCAATTCTCTATTCAGGTTGGGTCTAGTCTTAATTTATTATATGTTGACTGTTTTTTTTTAATTATAAATAATGTGTATCAAGAAAATGCTCGGTTATGAAAGCATTAAAAATACATGAAATATATTAATAAATGGTTTGTGTAGGTTTTTTTTTTTTAATCTTCACTTTGGTTTGTAACATTTACTTCTTTGTTTCAGTTTTGTCGTAATCAAAATGTAAAAATACACATTTTATTTATAATATAGAATTGACTGACTGCAGCTACGGCTGCACACGCATTGGGATACAGATTCAATACGCCTTCAACATATACCTCAAACCAAATGCATACTGCACGAGAAAACTGAGAGCTGTGCACATGCAGTGCTACACAACGTGTATTCAACTTTTACACCACATTGACGGGGGCTAAGAAAATCCTTAGACTTAATTCTAAAAAAGAGGCTCTCTGTGTTGTGATGGAAGAAAGCAAAGCTCCCTCCATGTTTAATGGCAACAGGATCCCAGAGTAGGGTATCCTGAACTTGGTCTATCACATGATGCTGATACCGACCAAGCAAGTCGCCAGTGGGGAGACTCAAATCACATACCTCCTGTGTCCTCTACCCCCAAGTTTGAAATTAAGTGCTTCATTGTGTTTTTTAAAAAGTTTTTGATCAGATTTTGTATGGTAAAAACTTCATATCAGAGGAATTTGAAACAGTACTACATAGTTTTCTACAATGGCAAACAATTTAGGTTTATTGTTACCTAGGATGCCAATATGTATTTTTAGGATACCTTGACCTCAAGATATCTGTTCTATAAAGGTTTGGATAAAGGACTTTTAAAAAATTCATTTCTGTGTAAGTGTCTTTCAATTCCCTCTTGATCCTACAAAAACAACAACAAAAGGACAAATAGAACTACTGCAGGGAACAGGGAGTATAGCAAAATTTAATGAATTAACCACTGATGCATAATTACATTTCCTTGTAACTGATATCAAGGGTCTGATATAGTTAAAAAAACCTGTTGACTTTTAATTTATGTAGTGAACAAATTTAAATGTTGCATCACATTTTATTAGCAGCTGGATGAGATACTATTTTTTTTTTGTAATGCCTGCTATAGGGATCATAAATTAATCATGCATATTTGCCTTTATTATATAATTGTACTCAGCAACGAACTACCCAACTTTTAGTTCACCTGTCGGGCTGCCCAGCAAACAGCCATTAACAACGCCCGTCGGGTCATGCATCGGTCAAACCAGGCCCTGCTGTCCACAAAATTTACCTGCGTTCGCAGCTATGTCAGAATTGATTCGAGCAGGATATTGCCCATTATAAACTGCAATATCTTATTTAAAGTATAAATAATTTTTAAATCTAAAGGCGTGGGTTTAATAGGCAAAGTTTTATTGGTTCATGTGATGTCAATATTGTTTTGGTAACATTTCATACACGAGAGATATTACGAGTATATACCATAGAAAAGGGGTTATTTCAGGGTTAAATATAAAAAAAAATTAACTAATGCTTTTAAATAATTATATATCTGCCCAAGTTCATGATCAAAATTAATGGTTCTTAGATAGAAAGATAGAGCATTATTTCATGAAACGGTGGTCATCAAAATTACTCCTGATCTCCCAGAGGTTACTTGCCTGCAATGCACAATCCATTACACCATCTGTTGAGCCTACAGGTATTGAAGGACCCAGGGGTAACTGGACGGGAGGTATCTTGATAACTAGTGTGTTAATTGGTGCAGGATTGCTTGATCTTTGTAATGAAAAGTGGGAAAAGATACCACCCTCGCGTTAATACTCCAATTATTAGATATTTCTTTTCTGTTTTTCTTTTTTTGTGCGTCTTCCTCTCCGTCCATCTTTCACCACTTTCAGCATTTAACAATCACATCCCAACTTTCTTTGCTTTAAAGTTTTAGTTAACTTCATTCTTCACATTAATACACAGCCTAATTATTTACACACTTTTTACATGTGAGCTTTAAGACGAAAAGATATTAAATTTTCTGTTGTTGTTTTTGTGTGGAAGAGGCACAAGATTTGTGAGTTCTGGCGCAGTTTGCAAGATATATGTTTCCATCACAAAAGCCAATCTTTTGCTTTCTTTTCTTATGCCCATTGTCCTTCTTTCTATCTTTGCAATAGTTGAATGCAACATTTCTCCACCTTGCTCTCCGTGAAAAGCCATTCCAAAATCAAACCGTTTCATAAAATCGACGCAGTGACTCTCAAGAATGTGATGTTTTGGTGTGATACTCTTAGGAAAATTGTGTCTGTATGTTTCCATGTAGTGTTTCATAGCCAGCTCTGCCTCCTCTATATTATTTTGTGTTACAGGATGTGTATGAGACAGGGTTAAATGGACCCTCCTAAAGTCTTCATTGAGTTTGTTGTATTTGGATTCTGTCTTAAATGCTTGCTCTAATATTGTTTGACTATGTTGTGTCTGTCTAATACTGATTGCAGAGCTTTCATAACTGGTCCTCTGGTTTTATTCCTGTGCTCTTTTATATTTCGCAACTTATTTTTTACATTCAAGAGACTCTTTTTTCTTTTCTCTGGATCCCTTCATCACAGAAAAGGATGCAAGTTTTTATGTATTGTTTCTCTCCAATAAGAGGCATAGCTTCTTCCCATTGTTGGCCATATGCGAATGTGACATTCGTCAGTTTGGCCTTTTCCTCTGCTATTTTTTCATCAATCTTTACAGAATCACGCTCCAGAAATGTGTGATGCCTTAACACAAGACCAAGAAGTATATGTAGATATGGAGGGGCCACGTGGTGGATATCAATATCTAGCATTGGTTGGTGTATGACATTAAAGAACTGTTAAGCATTTTTTATGCCACCTCCACCAAGTAAAAAATTTTAGTTTTCCTCGAGAGACTGCATTGATCTTACTGTAACTGATTCTTTTTCATGGAGTTGCATCGCTCGTTTATTTGTTTGACGCCACAAGCACCGATAGTATCCTGATGGACCAGATATGCCGTACAATTTAGAAGTAAACCAATAGTCTACAAAAACAAAAAGGCCTTATTTTTTTCCTTTCCATTGAGTCGAACATAGCTGATCGATTTGTGGCTTTATGTCCTCCATTAGCGTTTCAATATTTTTGTTGTATCAGGGACCTTGGCCATTGCAATCATGACAGTGTTTGATTTTGAATTCGGTTTCTTTACATCACATAAATGCAGTGACATTCTGAAACTGCTTTTACCATGGTCACCTCCTATTTTTATCCAAATTTCATCGTTGGGAATAGTGTTATCATGCCAGTCTAAAGCTCCAGCTTTTTCGTTTTTGTCTAGAAGAGTTGTTACGAATTTTGGTAAGTCTCTAACGTATCCAATATTTCTATCAAACTGTTCAACACTTTTGCTATCTTGAAATGTTTTTAACTTTATCTGGATATTTTGTGACGAAATATCATTCTGTACAGCCCTTACTGCATGTTCATTAGGCAGTTCTGTTCCTATTGACTTCAGAAATCTAGTCTGCAGCCTTAATTAGTGGTATGTAATGCTCATACTTTCTTTCATATAGGTAGCGTTTCTTGTGACGTAAATTTACTTTTAGTTGACCCTCGCAATGGTGATAACTTTTTCTTTGCTTTAGGCTTTAATCTTTTAAGCTCAGACACCTTTTGCAGTGTGATGTCCGAGTCCGTGCTTCCAGAAATATTTTAACGCATCTTCTCCTCTATGGTGAAGCTACCTTAGAGGATGGTTTTCTTGGCACCACAAGTCTTTGTAATACTAACGGTTAGCCTTTAGTCATCAGTCTTATAGTTATAGTGTTTTTGTCAGCTGATAAGTTTTTCTTCCTCATAATTAAGAGGCGTGTTAAGTGTGTCTTGGTTTGTTAATCTAGGAGTAAATTAAAAAGATACATTTCCTTGAAAAATGGAGACGTTGCAGTTTCAAAGAATGTTTTGTTTTTTATTGGAGTTTTAAAAGGACGTGTTGCACAATCTGTACTTGGTTTGCATGGGGTTGAGTGGACAAGAGGCAGCTCTTCTTTTTCATTTTGTTCATTTAGAGAATTAAGTTGATCGTGAAGTGTTGTGTCTGGGTCACGCGAATAGTGATGAGGGTACCATTAGTCTGATCATCATAATGCATGGATCTGGAAGAATAAGCTTCTAGAGCTCCAGCAAGGCGCATCAGCATTTTAGTGTTGGATTCTTCTAAATCTAAGTTTTTACCAACATTTTCAAACATTGCCTCAATGTCAAATTCAATTGGTTTTGACGCATCTGTGTCCTGATTTTTATCGACAATTTGAACATCCGCAACTATTTCAGAATTCTGTGTTAGAATTTCCTCTGCTTCTTCACAAAATGAACCACCTACAGATCCGTTCCTGAATTTTATAGCACTGACATTGAAAGAGTCATAATGGGCACAAGGCTTACATTGTTCATTAGTTGCATTATCAATGTATTCAGACCCTATATAACTGGTTTGCCTCTCTCTTTCAACCGCTTGTCTAATAGTAAACTCATTGCCGTGCCTTTTTAAGTCTAATACAATTGATACAGATTACACATATAGAAGGTGAATGCACTCCAGTCACATCTTTGTCAATGTTTATATGCAATGTTATCACAATGTCTTTTTGGAAGTCTTTGACGTCAGTAAGTTTCACATTTTTTACTCTCTGTGTTCTGCGTAGACATCGTTTATCACACATTCTGCATAGATGTTTGAGTTTAAATGTTCCAGGTTTATGCGCTCCATAGTTTTCTCGTCACAATGGTGTATTCATCTTAGGAGATAAAATATTAAATTTTTGTTAATTAGACAATATAAGTATATAATTCAATCACCACAGTATTAAAAACAACCATATGTACACAAACCGCACAATAGACTCCTGTAAATAAATTTAGTGAAAGTGTACAACAAATTTGTAACAAAATAGAGGTACTGATCTAAAACAATACTACAGGAGTTTATCAGACTCTGTGATATTCTAACTACTGATAATTTCAAAGTCACATAACTTTTGTATTTGGTGAAAACCATTGACAGTTTTTTTTTTAAACATATTGCTAAGGAATTCCTTAGTACTTAGAAGAAAAGTGAAAAAAAAAATGGTGGCGTCATTAAATAGCTGTAGGCAATTAAAAAGAACTATCCCTTATCAAACTAAAAAATCATCAGGGTTTTTTAAAATCCTTCTGAATACTTAAAAAAAAATCACATGTTGCACAAAAAAGAACTAAATGAAGAAGAAGGTTTGATCAACACAGAGAAATAATTGTATCCAATGTGCGCCGATTAGAACATGTCGTAACTACGATGAAAGTAGAGTCAATTATTGCACTTTCTACTGCTCACAGTAATCTGCCTCTTCTTGATCAGTAAGAACAGCCGTTAATCGCCACCTGACAGTGTTATCAGTCGTTTTCAGAGTCTCATGGGGATGAGCGGGGCTGCCCGAGGTAGATCAAAGAAAAGCAAAAATTTCCAGAAATCGGGGTTAAATTGTCGCTGTGCGTAGGTTAGTAAAGTGGTATACAGAAGTAGTGCCAAACATAAATATTGTAGGGATGGACTGAGGCCTAATGTACCATTAAATCATAAAATGATAACTGCTTGATCCTGTGTTTATGAGTGGTGTAATATTTGTTTATTCAAATTATTGCCCAACTGTTTGCATGCTTTAGTTTTTCTGCTTACCCAAAAAATATTATTAAAGCCACTTAAATTTTTAAACACATTGTATACAAAATAGTAAAAATAGAATAATTTATATTTATCACAAGTCGATCATTCATAAAGACACAAATGAAAGAACTGAAGAATTGTAGTTCAAGTCACTGTCAGTCGTAAATGTATTCTGAAAAACATATGGTTCCATTTGTGCCACCAAAACCAAAAGAGTTAGTGAGAGCAGTTCTGGGGAAGTTTGCACTGTGCCAGGTTTTACTGGAGTTGTAGACATAATTCAGGTCAAATCCTGTGTCAGGGTTAACTAGATTGGCAGTTGGGGGCACCTGTCCCGATTGACAAGCCATGACAGCAAACACGGCTTCAATACTGCCGGCAGCCCCGAGCAAGTGGCCAGTAGCTCCTTTGGTTGACGTCACCAGGACATCTGTAGCACCGCGCTCTCCAAACAGGTCCCATATAGCCTTGCTCTCAGCAGCGTCCCCAAGAGGGGTAGATGTCGCATGACAATTTACATGTCCAACTTGATCCAAGGAGATCCTCGCGTCTCTGAGAGCTGCCTCCATACATCGGCGAGCCCCATTGCCGTCCTCGCTGGGAGCGGTCACATGACTTGCATCACATGACAAACCATATCCTAGAACCTCTGCAAGAATCGGAGCCCCTCTTTGTCTTGCATGTTCTAATTCCTCGAGAACCAACAACCCAGCTCCCTCAGCCATCACAAACCCATCTCTGTCCTTGTCGAACGGCCTAGAGGACTGTTCAGGCTCCGTGTTGAAGTTTGTGCTGAGTGCTCGCATGCGGGCAAATCCGGCCATGCCCAGAGGGGTCACTGAAGATTCACAGCCCCCAGCCACCATGACTTTGGAGTCTCCGTTGCGAATGAACCTGGCAGCATCCCCAATAGCATGCAGGCCCGTCGTACAAGCAGTGGACACTGCATGACATGGGCCCTGGTTGGAAATTATAGAGATCAAAGTTTCAAATAAAGAACGATCAGGGTGCTATCTAATAACTTTTTTAGTTAATATCCTGACACTTATTCCTTTAACCTGCATTAAAATTTTCCCTCTTATAATATCAAATGAATTAACAGCCAGAGGCTGGTACAATTAATTGTTTAAAATCTAAATATTCGACAAACTCAAGGTGCTGTAACTATTAAAAATTGAGTTCTTAAAATAGAAGAAAAAAATAACCCTTATCGTTTTTCCATAGAGCTTTTTAAATGTTCAAAAATTGACCAAGAATAGGTCAATAAAATCTTTAATACAAAAAATAATGCAGTTTCACTTATACCCTAGATAGATATAATTCTGAAATTCATATAAATCCTATATTCAGCTTTTGGGAGATGAATGTTCAAACTTTTTTTTCCATTTATATCCCTAAAAGTTAAAAAACAAATTCTTCCAATATTTGATAATAATATTCAGTGGAACCAACTTCAAGACAGTTATCTCGATTCAGGACAATTTTCGCTTTTAATAAAAAAATTCTGTGATCACCAAGCATTCCCTTATTTTAAATATTAACGTCATTAACTGTAAGTCATCTCTTGTTGAAAGCAGCAAATGTTTCTTCCCGACGGTTGACTTCACCACACTCCATATCAGACTTACTTACAAAGCTATGAAGAAAGTAAGATTACGGGCAAACGTACGTTTTTACAATTTCACTTTTAAAGGAGTGCTAAACAAACCTTGAAGCCATACACAAGGCTGACATGACCTGCTGCCATGTTGACCAGAATTCTGGGTATAAACCAAGGAGAAATCCTACGGTACTTGTTCTGTCTCAGTTGTTCTCCTGCGCTTGCAATCTCCTCTAGTGGGACCATGCCAGTGCCAATGCAGACACCTACAATAATACAAGTTGTTTCTGATGCTTCAAACATACAAACATGACTCAGATTGGCTAACTTAAATACATCTGTAGAAGTATAGAATTTCAAGATACAACTTGAGCACACAATATCAACAATAGTACCCTTAAACATGCACTACCATAAGCCACAAAGAGCACAGAATGAATTAAAAATGTGAGGAAAATAGTTTTACAAATTGAATCATATGGGCCAATAATTTTGCAAGTCGAATCATATAATACTTGAAAAAGCATTAATTTTGCCTCAAGATACTTGAAAAAACATACAAAAAAAAGATTTTGGATAAAGATATTTATCCTTTATAAGTGCAGGAATGGCACTGTAGAAGAAAACTATGCATAATATATCTATATTTAGAAAGTTAAGGACAGTCTTTCCAAACACCTGTCTTTATTCTGCCAGCCTTATCTGAAGGGTATAGAACTAAGAGGGAGTCAAAATTCAATGAGGAAAAATGTAAAGGACAGCCTTTACCAATCCCCTGTCTCCATTTTGGAAGCCTTATCTGAAGGATATAGAACTATGATGGAAATAAAAATTCATAGGACAAGTTTGAAAAAAAAATCATTACAATCACAGTCTCCATTAGGCCAACTTCGTCTGAAGGTTACTATATAGAACTAAGATGGAGACAAAATAAAATTCTGACAAATTTGAAGGAAAGTCTTTCCAATCACCTGTCTCTATTCTGCTAGCCTCGTCTGAAGGTTTCCAGCCAGACATGCTCAGGGCTTCTTCAGCCGCCACCAGACAAAACTCAGTCATCTGAGTCACTGCCTTGTCGCTGACCTTTGGTATCAGTCCTCGGTTAAACTGACCAACCACATCTCCTCGTGGGACAATGCCAGCAACTTTGCTTGGAATCTGGTCAAAATCTGAGAACACGGATAATTATTATAAGAGAGAACTTGTAAATCTATTCAAAATTAAATATTCATTAAACATGCTGCTGTTCTCTTTTTTTGGGGGGGCAAAATTCAAGATGTGCAAGATTTGTGTAGACAAAACTTGTGGGACATTGCCAACAACTTTGCTTGTAGTCAAAATACGAGCACATTTTATGAGATAGAACAGGTTGTAAATCTTTTATCAGATTTACATTCTTATAAAAAATTGATCGGTCTAAAACTTGTTTACCAAAAAATAAGAGCATGTATGCTACAAAAGAGAACTTGTAAAACTTTTCAAGTCTAAAAAGCTGATTTAATATTTCCATGCTTGTTTTTTGTCATTAAATTCAGGATTTATTTTTATCAGAATTATATAATAAATTGTTAAAACTATATAAAACTTGTTCACAGAACTCCACTTTATTCATTGGCTCTGTTTTTTAAATCATTTTCTCCACTTAGTACCTGAAGGACATTGATGTATATAATAAAATTTAACTGTGATAATCCTACACATGGATCTTTTAAACTACTGTACATACCTTTCACTTTTAACCAAACCTTTTACGCACAATTTTTATGCTTTTACTACTCAAAGAGATAAGGAAACAGCGTTGCTACTAGTACAATGCATTAACTGCCTTAGGACATCATGGTCACAACATAGCCGTTACCGTGCTTGCGTGCCGTAAAACAAACTCACTCACTCACTCAAACGTTAAAACTATATAAAACTTGTTCACAGAACTCCACTTTATTCATTGGCTCTGTTTTTTAAATCATTTTTCTTACAGAAAGCAAACAAATCAATCCAAAAAGCTAAACTTTACTTTCCCCTGCATCTCTCTACAAAGTCCGTGATTTAATCCTTAGCACGGAAAACAAAACACATACCAAACAGCTTGACGAAGAGAGAATAATGGAAACACTGCAGAGCTCATCACGTGTGTATAGTATATATCCACATTTTATTATTAACCACTCTATTATTAAACCCCTCAAAGTTTTTTTTAATTTGGTATAAAAATTTAATACTTTGGACACGGTCCTTGATATCATCAAAAACGTATCTCACATATATATATTCAAGTATACACCATAAAGTGTAATTTGTTTTTATCCACTAAAAGTGTACATTTTCGTGGTTGGATGGATTGGCAGCTCTGAGCTTATAATCATCTCTCCCAACCGTGCAATAGGCCTATTGAAACTTTGAAAAATCATTGTCTTTTTACACTTTGTTAAAACCATCTATAAATATCAAATTGCTAGATCTACATTTGGAAGCAAAAATTAAGATGGTAACAAGACATGTGATATAGAATTTTCCATTTCCCCACACTTATAGATCTAGATATATTCTTACCTTTATGTTTGATGGAGGTGATACCACTTTTTCCTTGAAGCAATTTGTCCCAAACAAGCTGTGTGCCAACCCCAAGGCAAGAGATTACCCCTACACCTGTCACTACAACCCTGCATCTATGCTGAAGAGCCATTAAGTGTAGGCTATGTATGGTCCTGATTTCCCAGTATCTACAAAGTTAAACAAAATAAATATCAGATAAATCCAGATCCAGCGCAGTATAGGCCTACCTAGATCTAGATTAGAATGTCCTACAAAATACAGTTCGAAACCTAAATATTATCATCTCATCAAATTATATGTTCGGAGATGAGACAACACAGTGTCCGGGTAAACGCTATACAGAATACATTGGTCTAAATATTTAATTTTATACATGACACCTGTCGCATTAAAAAAGATTGCACTGCTACCATGATCTGGATCTAGTGAATGATGTTTACAAAAAAAGTCCTTGTTTCACTTTCGTTTGTGGAAGGAAGCTGCTAGTGCTGACTGTTGAGCGATAGCTATTTAACCAACGTGTATACCCCAGACTTAAAATAACTGTAATCAATATATGTACTTACAAATAATATCAGATTTGATATTAAGTCTGAATAAGCTATAATCACCCGTCGAAAGACTACAGAACGAACAAACAGCGTAGTCCTTTTATGGATTACAAAGAGAATGGTGTTAACGCCTGATCATAATATTATTCAGTTATCTTTTCCATTGTTTTGAAGTTTTAAAAGAATTGGCCTTTGTAGCAAACATCTGAACTAATAATTATTTCAAGCGGTACACACACACAAAAGAAGATAGAAATAAAAAAACAACAACAACAAAAAACAAACAAACAAACAAGCCAAATAATACAGTTAAAACGTGAAATCATTAGAGTACATAATAGTACGCTAGTTTATCAAATCTTTTGTACCTAAGTATAGATTTATTAACATTACCAGGAAAAATGGCAGACAGCACTGATTTCGAAATGGAAACGACAGAGAATATTGATGAGAAAATGGACAATGATGAAGATCTAAGTTCTTCGGATGACAGCGAAAATGATGAAAACGATAAAGAAAATGAAATGAAATATTCAATGCTAAGCAAAAAGGTGAAAAAAACGTTTTATTTTTACCGTTGTTATTATTATTGTTGTTGTTTTCTTGCTAGATGGTAAATGTAACAAGAAGGGTTCAATTTCTTTTTGATTTGAATTCAAGTCAGTTTCATGATTTCTATCATTATTATTTAGGTGTATGTTCATCGCAACAAAGATAATACAAAATGATTAAAAACTCATATAAATTTGACATTTTAAAAATATCTCTCAATCAGACTCAATCAGGTATGTAGCTGTCCTTGGGACAAAAAAGAGATGTTTTTGCTTTTTTATTCCAGTTGAGTGGCAGCCCTGTATTTGTAACTTTTGCTCCTCATGTTTTTTTTTCCTGTAAGCTTGTCGTTGTGTAGAAATACACAAAAGAAAGCTGAGAGTCCTATTTGTGCTTAACCTCGTTGTGTAGAAATACACAAAAGAAAGTTGAGAGTCCTATTTGTGCTTAACCACATAAAAAAATAAATAATTATATGTTTCAGATATCTCAAAATCCATATCTGTATGATGCCCATAAAGACAGAATAGCAGTTCTCAGAAGAATGGGGGATCTTCACAAACTGAGAGATGCCAGAGAGGAAATGAGCAAATACTTTCCTCTCACTGAGGGTGAGTTGAAAAATATAAAGGACATCTATTGTAATAGTGATTTCTGGATTGCAATGAGTTGAAAAATATGTATGAGATCTATTGTAATCGTGATTTATGGGTTGTAATCTGTACATAGGCCTAATGGCAGATCTCATTTTTTTTAAACTAAGAAGTCTATTTTAGGTTTAGGCATAATCATGAAAGTAAACTGTGATGTTCTTTATCTTGTTTTCCAAATTTTTCATCTTGATGCAGTAATTGTTCCGTTCCTTGCAACAAGTAAAAAAAATTCTAAATTCGTTTTATGTGTTACATTGGTTTTTTTTTTCAGTTGAAAATCAGCCCAACAAATTCAGTCACAGTATGCTCCTGATACATGGAAAACACAAATATTGAAATTGATTTACCATATACATGTATATATCATCAAAAGTTTACGATTTAGTCTGAAAAAGTTTCTAAAATTTTTTTCATTGACATAGTAGTTTGACTTATCAGTATCACTTCATGAATGAAATAATTTTTTAGTGGGGAAGGGTGGAGAATAAAGGACAATAGAGCCATCATAAGCAGAAAAAATGGTGTTGAGTTATTTTGCACACCCCTTTTTTGTGCTTAATTTAAAATTATAATTGCATGATCTTCAACCCTTCTACCAATGACCAGAACTGTGGCTTGATTGGCTGAAAGATGAAATTCCTCTGGCATCAGATGATGAAGATAGGAAAAAGTTGGAGAAGCTGTTTGAAAGAGCTCTTTGTGATTATCAATGTAAGTATCTCGAGCGAAACTTCACAAATTCATTTATTAATTAAAGCAAATTGTCCCAAATAGGAAAGATATTTCTCCATTATTTCCTGCAGTGGCACTTTTTTTTTTTAGTCTGCTATTCTGTGCCTCCAGTATGATGATTACAGCCTTGTGAATGCACGAGGACCAATTTGTTTGGGCAGGAAATGCATCTGAAATCGCGAACGCCAAAGATCATAGAAAAAAAGTGGTTTTTATTGACAGTATTAAATTGAAATCACAGTATTCAATAGCCTTTCACTCTCCCCCCCCCCCCCCCCTTTTTTTTTTTCTCTAAATTTAAATTTACATCTCTGTGTTTCTTTGAATTTTGAATCTCCCTCTACTTCTGCCATCATTCTACCTTACATTTAACAAAAAAATCTTCTTTCTTTGTACTCTCTCTCTCTCTCTCTCTCTCTCTCTCTCTCTCTTTCTATCACTATCTCTTTATTCCCTCTCCCTCCTTTTTGCTCTCTTCTCTAGACTTTTTCTTTTCTTATGTCTTCATTCTCTCAATTAATTTTTTTTTATTGCCCAATCCTCTTTCTCTCTCATTTCTACCCTTCCCTAAATTTCATTTTAGCTTTTAAAGGCTTGTACATTTGACATCTTCCTTATTACCCAAGGGATGTGGGCATGTACTCAACAAAACTGTATGTGCCACTAAGTCTAACTTTCCATGCTATGACACAAATGTTCATTTATTTATGAATATTCTGTGTGTACCTCCCCAGCTGTGCCTCTCTGGCTTGAGTTTGTTCAGTACAGCATTGGTCGCATGGGGGAGGAGGATGGGCTGACCACCATCAGGGCTGCGTTTGAACAAGCTCTGGTGGCGGTTGGTCTGCACGCCAGTCAAGGTGTCAACATATGGGAGGCCTACAGAGAATTTGAGAATGCCATTTCTGCAGGATTGATGGTATGTTGATTTTTTGCTTTAGTTAGTTGGTCTCTTAATGTCCAGTGGCGGCAGTTAGGCTATATTGCCAACCGTTTCCGTGAAAATGGTTTGTCAGCGTGACAGCTTAAATCTGCCCCACAGAAACAAGACTAGCTAATTCTCTCTGACATGAAAGCTGGTCGCATTATACTTACACTAAATCAGTCAGGTTTTCCGGATACGTTAATTGTTACAGTTAAAAGTAGTCCGTGTGGACCTTAGAAAACAAAACATATGAGCCATTCGAATGGCTCGTATACCATTGCGAATATGAACAAAATGTCTCTTTCATGTTACATATTTTTACTAGAAAAGGACTAAAAGTTCCTGTGACTACCATATATGAGCAGCTTTTAACACCGGTGGAGTGAAAAATAAAAATAGCGAATGTGGAATAAAAGTTCTAAAAATAGCATTTGGATTAACATCAGATACTTTTAACATATATTTTTAAGATTTTTATATCGTGAGAAATCCAGCTACTTATTGTATTGCAAAGGAATTCTTAGAAACATTCAGTACATCTTTTTTATTCATACTTTTTACCCCCTTTGATTGTATTTAATAAGGTGTGACAAAGTCACACCACAGTCCAAAATTATGTGATACTAACAAGTTAAAAGATAAACTAAGGCAAATGTTGATCTGTTGAAGTCTGTTAAATGGGTCAATTAAAAATAGCGAATGTGGAATAAAAGTTCTTAATATCTGTGATTGATCTAGAAACGTTTAAGCTCTTCTAAATAATTCTCACTGACATAAAAGCTCAGAAAGAGAACTCAGTGGCATTGAATGTGTCAAACACAGGTATCTGGTGTCTAAAAATAGCATTTGGATTAACATCAGACACTGTTAGGAGATATTTTGAAGATTTTTATACTGTGAGCAATCCATCTACTTCATGTATTGCAGAGGAGACCATAGAAACATCCAGTACATTTTTTTCATTCATACTTTTTACCCCATTTGATTGTATATGAAATAAGGTGTGATTTGTCACAACACAGTCCAAAATAGTGTGATGCTAAAGAGTTGAGAAACTAAGACAAATGTTGATCTGTTGAAGTCTGTTAAAAGGGTCAAATGGTCTACTCTCTTTCAGCCCCAGCCAGGAGCCGTAGTGACCAAAGAGCAAGAGGAAGCATTCACTGTTCAGAACCAGAGGGTGGCAAGTCTCTTCAAAAGACAGCTAGCCGTGCCTCTTTTGGGTTAGTGAAAGGGAGTTTATCCAAACAACCCGGCAGACTCAACAAAGCAATAATTAAACTATATTGGGATTAAGTGGTATGAAGTAATCGGACATTTACCTCTGCCACCTGTAAGCTGGGCAAAATTTACTGTTTTTTTTAGATACAGTTTATATAATTTACTCTAAATTTGAAAATTTCTGCATATATGTATATAATTATATTTTAAGTAAGTATTATTATGAAATACTAAATTTATCTGTGCCAAATGAGCACAGCAATGCTTTTACTTTTTTTTTCATATTATGCTCTCTGCTACTTAGGAATGGACCTGACCTTACAAGAGTATAAAGACTGGCGAGGTGAGGAGACTGTCAGCAATGATATCATGGACGGTTACAACAAGGCCCAGAAAATTATGGAGCAGATTCAGGCTTTGGAGGACAGGCTTGTCAGTACTGCCACCTTCAGACTTAGTTCAATGGGAATGGTTTCAGGGTTTATTATATGTTTAATTTGGTTCATGTTTGATTATGCAAATACAGAGCTTTGAAGACAGACTTGTCAGTAATGCTACTGTTTCATTCACTTCAATTCAATTGTCAACTAACTTCTTTACAAAAAATATTCTTTTTTGAAGATGTTTACTCAAATTGTAATTTGTTGCAAACATTTTCTTAAAGATCAAGTCAATTCAATTTAAAAAAAACATCAAAACTAGATTGATATTTTTTTCATTTGCATCATCAAATATTGCACCATGGGCGCTCATCTGTTGTGTCCATAGAGATGGTAGGGATTTTCGACAGTTTTGTCAAGGGGCACTTACAGGTCCTAGGATACATTTTAATGGTTCTGTAAATGGAAGGGACTCTAAAAATTAATGTGGTTCTATGAACATGATCATCCAGGGATGTCTCCAGTCTGGAGGTTGTTAAAAAAGAAAAGTCACCTCTTTCTGCCTTATGCCAGGTCCTTGCACATTCCCATTCTCGAACCACTGGACTATTTTTTTGTAATCCGTCAACATTCTCCAGTGCCAATCCTGTGATTTCTTTCCTGACACACCACACTGTAGCAGCTGCTTCACCAGACTTTTTATTAAAGTTCTAAAAATGCTAGAATCTGGATTGTTTATATATTGTTATATTGGTTTTATTTAATGTGACAAGTCAATTCCATAACCTACTGGAAGCCAATCATACATTTTTCCAACCATGTCTCTTTGTGCCCTCATGACAGTCTGCAACAAGTCCTCCTAAGCTGGAAGTCTACCAAGAGTACATACAGTTTGAACTCAAAGCTGACGATCCAGCCCGAGTTCAGTGTGTGTATGAGCGAGCCCTGAAAGACCACTGTCTTGTGCCAGAACTTTGGCTTCAGTATACTAACTATGTGGTAAGTATGTCTTTCAATTTTGCCACTGAAAGTTTCTTTGGTTCAAATAAGTTTTAGTCCTTTTTTTAAAATTGTTTTTTTATCTTTTCTTTTTTTTAAATTCATTGTGTTGTCTTCCGAAATATGGAAAAAAAAGAAATTATTCTTGTGTTTGGAATTGTTCTAATTTAAAAAGTAAAAAAAATAATAGAAAAGTTGCCTGCATATAAAATTGATACAAATTGATTCTAAAAAAATAATTGACAAAAATTCAATCTGCACTTTAGTTATTATTGTTCCCCCCAGTTTTATTTACTGTAGAAGAATCTTTTTTTTTTTATAGCAAGGTTAGACAAAGAGTTACAATCATGTGATCTTAGAGACGTACATATGTTTCTCTCTCAAAGTAAATTTCAAATCAGTATGGTGGAGATTGTATTTGCTAATGGAGTAAATTATCCAAATTAATGTTGCAAGTAGGTAATAGTGGTTATTGTTGCAAATACTGGTCATGTTAATGCCAATATAATGTGATCAGTCAAGTTCTGGTTACCTGCTCAGGGGTTCAATCATTGAATAGAATTGAAACAAATACACACTCACGCACGCTGCTCGTAATTGCCTTTAATGTTCAATATTGTGGTTGAGATTTTGTCTTGATTTGAGCAACGTCCCAAATAGGTATACAAAAATATATTTTTTAAAATCCCACCATGTTCCTCAAACCACTAATAAATATTTATGCAATGTAAATAAGAGTCTTTTGCTAAGAAATTTTTTATCTTTAAATTTATGGTCTCAGAACAAACTGAAAGTGAAAAAGCAAATCAAGGAGACATATGAACGGGCACTGCGTAACTGTCCGTGGGCCTCCCAGCTGTGGGCGAACTACTTGTTAGCTCTAGAGAGGCAGAACACAGACTTCAAACAAATGAAAGGTACATCGCTATAGAATATAATTTTTAACTAACTAGAGAGGCAAAGCGCAGACTTCATTCCTTTATCAAAAGTTTAGCAGTATTTTATAACACGTTAAGTGAAAATGTCTTTCAAAGCTTATTGCAAGTTACCAGAAGATAAAACAAATTTACTCATTTAAAAAAATGTTGTTTTTTTTAGATCAGAGGGGGAAGGAAACTATTTCAAAAAAAATTTTTTTTTAGATCAGAGGGGGAAGGAAACACTATTTTCAGCTGCAATTTCGTAAGCTTTTCATTTTTTTCCCCCCATTACTTTTATAATTTAGCGGTATCTTTCAAGGTAAATCATCTTTTTCTTCCAGAACTAGCAGACAGATCCCTGAGCGTTGGCTTTACTGATGCCGCAGACTACTTACTCATATGGTGTCAATACTGTGACTACCTGAAACGAAGGATTGATTGGGATAAAGGTGAGAACAATACAACTGCTACCCTGCAGCAGTGTCTCATGCATGTTAGGTTTTGAGAGTATAAATATAGCTTGAGAGCTAAGTTGTTCATGCTAGGGCTGTGGTGGCTCAGTCAGTGTAGCAAAGTGACTGCAAGTCGAAGATATCTAGTTTGATTCCCCAATCAGACCGCCTCGTTTCCCACTGTTGGGACATGTTGATGTACCAGCCAGGCCTTGGGTATCTCACTCTGGGTTCAGTCGCTGAATAAAGCCCTCTTTGTGGTCATTGGAGAAGTTTAACTAGGAGATAACTTGACATTCTCAGACTAAATGTTTCTTTTAGTTTAAATGACTTGTTCTCAAACTAGATGTTACTTTTAATTTGTTATGGTTATTTGAGGACTTGTAAAGTTATCTACATTAGCAAAGAAAGCAGATAAACTTACTGCCCAAATTTTTGGAAAATGAATCTTATGTTCTTGCCTGCTGACATGACTATATGTGACATTTTATTAATGGAAAATACAAACGAGTGTGAACTTAGAGAAAAATGTCACAGTGGATTATAAAAAAACGATATTTGATTTATTTTTCCCTCCCACAAGACCATGAGGAACCGTTGGAGACCTTTCAGTTGACTATAGAGCGGGCAGCAGATTTTATGTTTGAAAGTGAGTATTGATATAAATTGTAAAATTATTTAGCAAAAGAAAAATGAGCTCAAACTGGATATACAATTAAGTTTGTAGATGACATGTAAAACTATGACTTGCGCACACACACAAAAATGAAGTATTTTAGCTTTGTTATGGTTGACAAATATGGCAAGATTTCATTTTAGAAGAAAAAAGTCCAACATTTTTAATATTTTTTAGTATAAAATCTTGACTTTTTTCTCTGAGTTTCTACTAGGGCAGTATTGAGAACCATTTAAATTCAAGCACATTTTAATTTCCTCAGACTAGGAGTGTATCACATAATGCAGAAATTTAAATCTGTGCAATATTTGCTAAGTTGCAAAAATACTTTTGAGATAGCTAGATTATGAGTCATATTTTTAATTTCTTTTTTTTTCTTTTGTTGTCAATTTACCAATAGAAAGATCATTTTTATTTTTAAGACTATGGAAAAGACGGTGATCCAGAAGCAACACTACAACAGTATTGGGCTCATATAGAGGTTGGTATTTTGTTTTCTCTTTCATTTGATGCCTGTTTTGGTTCATTTAGAAAATTACGCAGGTGTTTCTCATATTTTCTCGATAAAAATTTAAGAAAATACTCAAATTTCTGTCTAGCTATTTCTTAATAGGTATTCAGTGTTTTCAATAGCTTAGCTTGTCATAAATTTGTCCTAAAGTTTTCTAGGGAGCTTTCCAGTAATTGTTTTTACAAGATAGAGCACAGAGAATAACACAGCTGAAGAGTTTTAACCTGGATTCTAGCTCCAAGGGAGGATTAGCTAGGCGTGATGGTCAGGTGTCCCAAGAGTTCACTTTCTTCATTGATTTTTTTTTACCTTCATTGCTTTAAAGTGTTTCTTTACAATAGAAATTTCAATTAACTGAAAAAAACAATAAAAGTTCAAAATTATTTTAAGAAACAGAGTTTCAAAGTCAAAAAGAAAAAAACACCTCGCTGAAATTTGTGAGACTCGATCAGTATTTTTATCCCATATTGTTGTGGAATGTTATATTATTAATTTTTAATTAAGAAAAGTTTTTGCGCTTTGAAGAGGATTCCATGCTTTATCTAATGTGATTCACTTCAGGGGTGATAGGAAGGATTATCCAGTATCAATAAAACAATATGGAACTCCCATTGTGAGCAACTGAATATATATTTTATGACTGTTGTGATTCAATTAATTGTCCTTTTAATATTAAAAACCTCTTGGTTCAAAGTTTTAATACATTTTCAAATAATTTGAATTATGAGACAATGAATTGTGTGTAGCTGCCCCTTAATGCCTTTAGGTCTACAGTGTTTTAGTTGGTCTACATGATGTTAGAACACTTTTATATTTGAATCTCGCAGGCCAGCAACTGTAAAAACATGGAAAAAGCCAGGGAGATCTGGAACACAATAATGCAAGGAGGGCACGGAGCAGAGGCTGCCCTCTGGCTGCAGTATTACAGATTAGAAAGGTAAAAAAAATTTCAATTTTCGTTCCACGAATATCCGCTTCAAAATACCACTATTTTATAACAATTTAGGAAGCTTGTATCCACTCAGGAAACCATAGGTTACCAACATTTTTAGATGATGGTATCCGCTCGGGATACCAAATAGTTTTGCATTTATTTATGTAAAACTTGACCTAAAAATTCTTAATTCCCTTTTATCCCCCCTGAACAATTCAAATGAGGTTGGTTTTTATTTGTGTTGCTTTTTTAGAAATTGTGTTAAGACATCCTATTACAAAGACATATATTTTTGGCATCATTTCTAGAATGTTTGGAGATACTAAACACTGCAGGCGGATCTTGCAAAAAGCGTTAAACTCTGTGACGGATTGGCCTGAATCTATAACGCATGCTTACATCACATTTGAGAGAGAGGAAGGTACAGTCAGTCATCTTTCTTCGTAACATAACACGCCCTATTTTGGTTTTGTTAATCTGTTAATTACAGAGCTGCCAACTTTATGACAATAAAGCATAGTTGGCGCATTATTTTTTTGCCTAAATCTGTCTACTTTGATGGGTGTGTAGCTCTGCTTAGATAATGTTATCAGTCTGAGCCTGCACGGGAAACTTTCCATGTGTTCGGATTGTCACCTAGAGTGTGATAAAAAATGTAATATTACACTTGCTCTAATACTAAAAGCAATTTTGTAAATTTGAAAAAAGAAAAGATCCAAAATTTTTAACATGTCCAATTTAAATTGTTCATTGTGATGAGAATATTATGTCACTACGTTGGGAAAAAAATAGGAAGAATGTTTTGATTGTTTAGAAAAAAGTGGCACCTGCCAAAGTTATTGATTGACCAAAGCTTTTGTAATTGCTCTACTTTAGATTACAAAACCATACTATTCATGTACCCAGTTTTGAAATTAATTCTAAGGCAAATAAAGTTTTAAAAATGAACAAATGATACTGTTATAACCATTCAGATTTTAATCTGTATCATTTTAAGATGTAATCTCTGAAATGCCTGTTAATGATAACAAATTTGACCAAAAAAATTTAAAAATTAATTGGGTTTGCTTTCAATTTAAACACAATTTTTCCTTTTTGCTGTATTTTATTTGATTGGAAAGAAGCAATACCTTTGTTATATGATTATTTACATGTATGAACTTAATTTTTATTCTTCCTCTTACCTCCGCTAGGTGATCTAGAGCAGTACGACACGGCTGTGGCCAAGTGTGAGGCTCAGATGGAAAGGATAAATGAACGCAGGGCAAAGGTGACAGTATCTTATTCCAGTTCCATTCAAATATTCAGTTTTGTCCATAATGATACTTTCAATTTTTCAATAAATTTATTAAATTCTTAGATTAGAAAGATCTGATGCACACATGACAAAGTCTTATTATACATTTAAAACTTTGATATAGTCTTAATTTACAATTGAACCCAAAAATGCAAACAATTGTTGGACTTGTAAGTAGGACATTTGATATGAGTAGTATAAATATCTGTCCATAATTTGTACCTCCAAACATGTACTACTATGAGACACATTTTACTTTTGCAGGAGAGAGGTTCGAAGTTTGCTTTTTTACTGAATAAATCAATTACTTTAAAACTTAAATCGCCTTTAATTCCTGTTCTAATTGTTTGAATAAAAAAATCTCAAAGGAAAATTACAACGAGCAAACCACTTAATTTTTTAAACTTCATTTTTGGCTTTTGTGTGTCTCAATCTAGCTTGTGTTCAGATGGACAAATTATCACATTGTGTCCACTTTGAATTCATGTGACTTTTTCAACGAAGCAGCTGAATTATTTATGTGTTAGACTCGCCTGATGTTTTTTTTCAGGCTGTGGAGAAGGAGCAGGTTATACAAGATGCCAAAAAGAAAGAAAAACCTGATAAGAAAGCGCTAAAGAAAGGGAAGCAACCGGCAACTGGTGGAAATGACTCACAGCCTCAAGAAGGTGGTGGTAAAGGAATAGTAGACAACAAACACAAGAGAAAGGTGAACTCAAGAATTGGTTGATTTGAAAGCCAATAACCTGTCTTTTTTTTTTTCTTTTAAAGTATCAATAGAATTAAAACATCCAGATTCAACTCTTGGCCATCCCAAATTTTTTCCATTGGCAAATTATATCTAGCAGTCAATGTAATTTTTCTTCTTATCTTCTTCAAAATTAAGTAAGTTGATTTTTAAAAACAAGATTTTGTCTGTTTTGAACACTATTCTGAGAATAATTTAATATTCTAAGCAAAAGCCTTACTCTCAATTCATTTCATTAGGCCTGAGTCCCTTTTAGACTTTTTTTTCTTTTTTTTTTTTTCATTGACTCAAGCTTGAGAACCAGAGCCAAGAAAGAGGAATCTTCGCTGATCATGGGCCAAAGTCAACAATAATCTCAGGAGAGCCAAAGGCAAAAAAAGCCAAAGGTAAATTATTCAATAACTTTGCTCTTAATTATAGGATTTTGAATACTTTTACAGACCTGCCAACGTCCCGCTTTCGGCGGGTGAATTCCCTCTCACTCGTGATTCCCGCTTTTCATCAAGTCGTCGAAAATCCAGCTTATCCGCCCCTGTGATTTGAAAAAAATGTTTTGTTCAGAAAAGGAAGAAAAAAAATCAGATTTTGGCTTCAAAAGTGTCCGTTAACGCCCAACCTCAAATTAAACTTTGCGGTATCTACTTTTTCATTTCGCGAATGGCCAACTACATTACTAATAAAGTCTTAGTCTACGGGTATTTGACCTGGACATAATCCGAATACGAATGGCAAGCTCTGCATTTTTGTATATGTTCGGCATGTAATGATATTCATTGCCAATCCGATTTCCAATTTTTTGAGAGGTGATGAATATTTTCAATTTCATTTGTGTTTGTTGTTTTTTTTAAGATAACTTTTTTTTTTAATATTATTTTTTGTTTCTCCCCCAATCACTTTTGTGGTCTTTTCATCTTGGTTCTTTTTTAGAATTTAAACATCTGGAATACCCGCTGAATTTAACTCACTCCAGCGTCTTCTGTTGCCTGAACATCCTCCTCTAAGAATATAGAAACAAAATGTTACGGGAACATGCTTAATGTTTCTTACTCATCAAAAAAGCACCCCAGATTTTACAGTAAAAAATAAAATTACAATTAAAGTTCTGAAACAATAAGGCAAAAATACAATGAAAATAAAAAAAATTGAGTGGAAAGTGATGGTACAGACAGTGATACCCCTGTTAGCCATTACAAAGTTGGCAAGATGCTCTGCCCTTATCATATTAGAAAGCCATCTACTTATTTAAATAAGATTGTTCAGATAAATATACAAAATATTGATAAATAGTTCATAAATACATGTTGTTCCCATAACATTTTGTTTCTATATTCTTAGAGGAGGACGTTCAGGCAACAGAAGACGCTGGAGTGCATGGGGAATCAGTGCAGCACGATCCAAGCAAAGATAACATAACAGTGTTTGTCTCAAACCTGGACTTCAGTTTAGGAGAGGACAGATTGAGGGAGGTTTTTGGAAAGGTTAGATCTTGTGTAGAAAATAAAATTACTTTTGAGTTTTTGTCAGTCACCTAATTGAAACCCATATTGCAATCTTTAAAACATTTTGTTTCCAAACAAATATATCAATGCATCATTAAAAAATGCAAAAAAATCTGTTTGAAATGTTATTAAAATGGTCACTGCACAAAGAAGTCCCATTCTCTGCCAGCTTAGAATGAAAAATTAAAAATTTTTCTGGATGTTTAAATACCAACAATTATCTGAAGAAGGAAAAGAGCATAAACCTAGTCCTGAACGTATCGGTTGCTGTGAAAAATTTATCGGCATTCAAATCTTGATTTTTATTTCAAACTCAAATTTTAGCGTCCCGCAGATTTGGAGCTATTTAAGTGCTCAAAATTAAACGTTGCATCTTTTTGCACCATTTTCTAGCTCTATATGTCTCTTTTTAACGGAAATGTGTTCTTTGAATTGTTACAGAAAAAAATATTTCTCTAATGCCATTTAAGGAGATGATAATGGAGAAAAGTCATGCTGACGTAGGTGCTTCTTTTTATGGACTAGCACAGGTCTGTCTTGACTAATTTTTTTTATTTTTTTTAACAGTGTGGTCAGATTTCAAACATCCGATTGGTCAAGAACTACAAGGGAAGATCCAAAGGTTTTGGCTATGTGGAGTTCACAGAGAGTGTAAGACATTGGAAAAAAATAATTCTGAAATGTGTTGAGGAACTTGCACATCTGTTGTATGTTATGAACAAAGCATATGAACTTATACAACTTTGGCTTTAATCGTCCAATATTAAAATATGACAACAATTTTAAAGATTAGACTGGGGCAATGTGTTTTGTATCTTTACACTGAAATTGAAAAGCATGCTTTTCCTTTCCTTAAAATGTTAATTTAGGGAATGAAATTTCACAGAAAGTTGTGCTTAATGGATGATAATATATTATCCTCAACAATCAGAAAGGCTTCCAAAAATCTGGAGTGCTATTTTCTTGATAATACTTTCCTTAAGGCTCTACCACACAGTTAACCATTACTTCCTGCAGGCATGGGTGCTTGATAAGCTAATTAACGCCTAAAGAAGAGGCCATTTAACCTTTCCTTGTTAAGTAGCTTTTTGTGAGATCGCATTCCTTATATATATCATGTAATGATAAAAGCATATCACACAATTTTTGTCTTCCTTCAGAACGCAGTTTTAAAAGCTTTAAAACTGGACCGGGAGTTTGTTGATGGCCGACCCATGTTTGTCTCTCGCTGTGAAGATAGATCAGTTGTGAAATCTGCACCTCAATTTAAGGTTACTCAATATGAAATATGTCATCTATCTACATCTCTTTATCCATATTCAGTTTTTCTTCTCTATCAAGTCTAAAATGTTCCCTTTGATAAGGAACTGCTGGTGAGTTTGGAGTTTGAAACAATTTAATCCTTTCAAAATTCTGTCACAGATTCTGCTTCAGTAAATATCATTATGTTAGTGTAGTGTATTGCTTTTCATTAATGAATTTTTTATTTTATTTTTGACACTTTGTAATTAGAAGGGGAAAAAAGTTTAGAATCAATAGAGAAATGCTGAACTGAATGTAAACTTTATCTTATACCCTGGGTATTAGATCCTGTCTTGTAAAAAAGTGATGTTCATTAATTTCTTTTTCAAATGCTGAGTAATTTATATTTTTTTGAAATGATTTGATTTTTAAAACAAATAAAAATAGATTGTTATTATACACAAGAGAATTGCTAGCCTTGTAAGACTTTAAATAAGTTGTGTTTTCTTTTCTTCAGTACGCAAACAAAATGGAGAAGAACAAGCTGTTTATCAAGGGACTTCCCTTCACCATCACAAGAGACGCATTAGAGACAATATTTAAGGAAGTAAGTTTGGTAAAGATAAGTAGTACAATGATCTGATTATGAAAAGAAACGTTACAGAATTTATATACTAATAGACAAGCACTGATTGTCTAGTTTGGAGTATCAAAAACCTGAGAATAAAGCCATTTTATTTTGCACACAGTAATGCGGTCATCAAAATCCAACATTCCCTAGCAAATGACCATACAACTGAAATTTGATAATTAATGTTTACAATTTTGCTACAGTTAAGCCCTTAAATAAGAAAAAAAGGAAGAAAAGGACAGTCTATAAATGTCACACGTCTCTTAGCGCTACTCAGAAAGTTTATGTACACAATGTCATGTCAAGCCCGTATAAAAATTTGACAGACTAGGGACAATTTATAATAATACATAATTCATTAAAATAATAAATGCAAGAACAATTTTGGAAGAATACCTGTCTCAAAGTGTTTGACTTGTGTAAATTTGGGAGCTGTGAGTGCAAGATAATGAATTTTTATTACCAAATTTCAATAACTCAAGTAGCATTCAAAATCGCATACTGAGATCTTCCTGTCATGCATATAAAATTTGAGTTTCAAATATATTAAACTTTTTGTTTTATGACATACCCAAATTCTCCCCTTACATAAAATAAAAATTTGTATGAATATGGACTGAGTGGTTAAGTTAATAAGTTCATTTGAATCACAATTCATGTATCAGTTTCGTCTTGTCTTCATATGCTCATGAAATAGGTCATGTAATTAAGGATTGATTTGCAACTTGCTACACATCAATGTAAACACACAATTTCTCTCATTGTTTTTATTTGAGTTTGTTTGGACTAGTCAAATCTGATTTATCCCCAGTAGGAAAAGCGAGAGATAAGCTATTGAATTAATTCTAATTAAATGTCATGTTGGTAGCTTATATTTTTAAAATTGAACATAAACTTCTTAAATTTTTATCATGTTTTTTTTTGTTTTGATACTGCTTATCTAGATAAGCCCCCTTTGCGTAATCAATAATTTTAACCAGCTTATATTTTTGAAATTGAAACTAAATCTCTAACGTTTTTATCATGTTTTTGTTTGTTTTGATACTGCTTATCTAGATAAGCCCCCTTTGCTTAATCAATATTTTTAACCTGATTATGTTAATTATAACATATTTCAATGTATCCTTTTCAGCACGGTAATATCAAAGACATCAGAATGGTAACATACCGCAATGGATCGCCTAAAGGGATTGCATTTGTAGAATATGAAAATGAGGTGAGAAGATGGTAATTAAGTTAATGACGATTAGGTAACACTTAGTCTTTTCCTCCTTTTCCTCTACTTTTTTATGTTAATAATTCTTGTTATTATTTATATACTGCTATTTACTGAGTTCTGTGTCCTCTGCTACTATACAATTCACTTCTAGATATGGATATTTGGATATAATCAACATTGTAAGCAAATGCTTTAAGTATCCTAATTTCCCTTTCCTCACACTAATACCAAAGGCCAGCGCCAGCCAAGCGGTGATGAAAACCAATGGGCTCCAGATCAGAGAACACATCATCTCAGTGGATATCAGTAACCCCCCAGAGCGCAAGACTCCTCTCTCTACCCGCCTGGATGGACCGAGTGCGCGGCTGCCAAACCTGGGCAGTGGCAAGAGAGACACAGACACGTGAGTCCTAAATTCGTGTCCGCGAAATTTAAGATTCTTGATAAAACCATAGATCTATACACTAAAAAAAATGCAAAAGAAACTCAAAACTCTCAGCATTACCAAATGATGAAACTAGTCAATGAGATAGTCCACTGACTTCTATACCAGTTGAAACGAACATGCAAAGTTTAATTGCAGACATTCTTTATACTGTACATTATGGTTGAATTTTTCTAGAGAAATTTTATTCAGGGGCTTTGAGACAATTTAGTACCACTACTATGTTTGTTTAATGCTCTGGATATGAGAGATTAAATAAAATACAGCCAATTCTATTAATAATATGTCTTAACATTAAATTTCTGTTTTTTTTTTTTGTTTTTGTTTTTTAAGCTAGGGGAGAAGTCTTAAATATTTTCATTGCTTGTGTATAAATTTGGAAAAATGAAAAATTATTTTTCAGTTATAGTTGAAAAAAACAAACAGCAACTTCATGAGATGAATAATTTAAATATATTAATCTCATAAATTTGCTGTTTAAATTTTTGTTACTTCGTATTTGGTTTTATGAAAGTTTGCCTACTTAAATAAAAATTAAAATACTGATATCCAAAAGATATAGGCAAGCTTATTAGTCACTGGATTTTTGTGAGTTGTCTGAATAACATCAGCAGGGAAAGAGTAAACTTATGAGTGGTTTCAGTTCCAAGATAAAATAAGACCACAACATTAGATCTATGTTGACAAAATGTAAAACAAATAGCCCCACTGTCTGCCTGTTCGTTTGCTAACAATTCAATTTCTATCTTCTATACTCAATGATAAAGTTGGTTTTGTATTTCTTAACTGGTAAGGTAAAGCTAAATAAAGGTGTGGATAAAGTAAGATTCTGGAGAATGACATTGCTTTTTTTTTATATCTTATATCAGACGAGGTAAAGCTCGCACACAGGTATCGTTGGTGCCTCGAGCAGTGAGGCAAGCCACAGGTGCTGCAGCTCCCAAGTCATCCTCATCACTATCATTGGCAGACAAGGCGCCGTCAGCTGCTGGGGATGCCAGGTCAACGTCCTCATCCTCAAACGGAGGGGCAGCCATGAGCAATGACGATTTTAGAAAAATGTTGTTAAAGAAATAGCTTGTTCCAAGCTAGCTCATTTTAGTTGTTTTTTGTTTTCTTACCCTATCCTGAAAATTCAAAGAGGATAAGGTAACTTCATTTTATTTACATTGTATGGAATACAATTTTTGTGTGTCTATTCTTGTTATTAAAAAAATGTACAGACAACAAGCTACTTGGTATTTGTTTTGTGTGAGTGTGCAATGAGCTATTAGGGTCTCAGAAACCCGAAAGGTAGAAGATTAATTAAATCTCTAATTTCGTAGTATGGAGTAGCTTTGTAAAGAATTACAAGGAACAAAAACTTTCTTTTAAAGCAATTATAGTTGTACAACAAAACAATAATTTAAAGGGGTAGAAGTTTCATATATGTAATTGTAGTAATCCTGAACAAGCTCTCAAGGATTAGTATTTCTGGATTTCTGGTTGAAAAAAAAAGCGAGCACCAAAAAAAAACAAAAACACACTTATGTATTTGCATTGTTTAGGCCTTACTCTAAGAATCCCCAAAATTACTTAATTTATTTATCACCAGAAAAAGGACAAGATAAACAGGAGAAAATATCTTTATCCGTTAATGATAATCAAATGGAAAAAAAAAGAAAAATAAATAAATATCTCCTAGGAGTTCATGTGTATGGATCTTATATTTCAGATTTTCACCATTTTATGATGTTTTTTTTTTTTTTTTTTAACTAGGTTTAAACACACCAGTAGAGAAAAAAGCAGAAGAATAATGAGAGCCTTTTAAAGAGTGTGTCTCAATCAAGGCTGCGGAAACTTTCCTGAATCTACTACATGTAGTGATATGCACTTACTGATTTACAACCACTTCACCAAGACCATGGTGTAAAATAATCTAAGAGTAAAAGTTTAATAGAAGTAAACAACACTATCTTAGTTTTTCTGGCAAATACGATTAAATCATAATTATATTATTACCTGTATCATGATGAAAATCATAACTGTCTTTTCTAAAACTGCAAAAACAACTTTGATATGGCTAGATTGCGGTGACAACTAACATTATCTTGACAATTAATTACATTTCTCTAAGACTCTTAATAGTTCTGAAAATTTTTGATCCTTGGTCAACATGCCTAAACCATTGTTAAAATTTACGGTGTCAACATCATTAGTATTATGTATCGGAGGTCACATCATCTGTGCAGCGTATATGATGTCACTAATTTGGTCATCTGGTATACACGTATCTTCTACTTCTGAACACATAGCAGATATTATCCTCCCATCAGTCCCAATAATTTCATCTAACTCAAGGATATCGGGTTAATCTTGAAGCATATCCTTCTCGACATGACCAATATTGCTCAAACTTACATCTTAGAACTTGAGGCTTAGCTTTTTAAATGACCAAATAGACTCATATATAGTCTATTTCATAGCAGCCCTTTGGTACGCTTTTGCATTACATTATGATTCTAACTGATAGTAGGTACTTTTCGTAGGTTCACTTGTTAAATTTTAGTCTGTTTTTCTCTGGGCCCAACTTGTTTCTTCTGCCCAAAAACAAATGCAGCTTGTTATCTTTCCTTTAAATAAAATGAAGAATGCTGATTACCTGATCATAATTTGTTTCATTTATGAGTTTTCTTATCTCAAACAAACCTATTGCTCAATGCCGGAGAACTTGTTAAAATCAAAACGATAAGGTGCCTTACAATTAAGAATAACCACACAATACTTATTCCTTGAACTTTCAAAGAATTAGAAGATTATGAGGAGTATGTTAAAAAAGCAATAAAAACGTTTACTTCAATTAGCGAGGCATTTTATGTTTATCCATAAGACTTAACCTAAGTGGCCAAACACTCTTTTAAAATGGTTATCCATTACTAACGTAGCTCTTTATATTTTTCAAGTTATGCTTAACTTATGTCCTCTCCATCGAAAGGCACACGATAGATTTATCTACAGGGATAACTCGTGACTTTGTAACAACTAACTAGAACTAGTGTGTGATTTTTTTCTTTCTTGATATACCATTATAATTTATATATATTAAAAAAAAATTAAAATAGAGGGTGGCTTCATTACGTAGATAGCTTTAAATTATGTTCAAGCATTAGCAACATTAAAAAGGCAATAAACAGGTCGTTGTAAGAAGAGAAAATAAAACTTATGTTACTTTTCTTTTTTGTTTTATAATTTCATTGCTTGTTTTTTTTTATTTACAAAAAAAGCAACCAAAATGACTGCATTGCGATGATAAGAAAAGAACTAGGTTTCCTTTGGACCAGATAGCTTTTGGAGAAAAACAAATTATTAAACTTTTTGCTTTAAGATAATATAGAAGTACTCCTTTTGCCATGGAAATAAAAAACACAACAGGCTTTTCTAAAACTGACAGCTGCTGGAACATTATCTTGACAATTAAGTAATTTTCTTTAAGGTCTTTTATAACCAATGCTTTCGTTCGTGAAAGTGTCTCTAACGTGTCTTGAAACTGAGATACATGTATTAACATCATTAATGTAGTTAGTTGGTCTCCCAAATGTGGGATCCTTGGTTCTAAATCCACGATCCGTCAAAAATTTCTTTGATTCCGTTTCTACTGGTTGGATCAGTACATAATTATATAATGTGACCGACTGAGATAAGAATCCAGGGTTGGAATGCACAAACATGACGTAGACTACGTCTCGTGGTTATCCTTATTTTTATATTGTTACGACGCGACGTAGGCTGCGCCTTGTTTGTGCATTCTACCCCAGGTATCCCATTCCCGTCTGTGTATAGCAGCAGGTAAAATTTTCAGACATCACTCTTGGGATCCGTCCACAATATAGTCCAAACAGTGCTGACGTTGGGCACTAAGCAAAAACATTCCGTCCTCTCTCTTTGTGTCTCTTTCTTTGTCAGTTTGTTTCAATCTCTCTCTCTTCGTCTCTCTGTCTATCATTTTCTCTTTCTTTCTCATGGTCCATCTTTCATTTTTCTTTGCCCCGGTCATGTTGTGGGTGAAAAAAACAACAAAAAAACAAAAAAACAGAGCAGTGTTTTCTTTTCACTGATCACCTTACTCCATAAAGTTCATGTACTAGCTTTGCTTTCACTGATCTATAAAATAAATGATTCCGATGAACCTACCTTTGCCAATGATTTATACTAAAATGAACATCAAAAGAAACCGATTTCGTAGGTTTTCACAAAAAAAAAATGTACAGGTTTAGGTACAGTTATCTTGACTAGAAAGTTGACACTGTTCAGGATTTCAATGAGACTATGTTAATCGACCAAAATTTAATGCCTCTTGCCACACAATTATCCAGAAACCTTCGGTGTGAACATCCTGAGTATCAAAGGACGCATCATCTGCTGCAGCTTGTATGGTCCAGAGAATCTTTCTTGAATTTGAAGCCTTCTCTTCCCCCCCCCTCTCTCTCTCTCTCTCTCTCTCTCTCTCTTTCTCTTTCTCTCTCTCATTCTGTTTCTCTCTCTCCCTCTCTCTCTCTCCCTCTCTCTCTCAATATGTTTCTCCCTCTCTTTCTGAGATCGTGAAAGAGAGAGGGGGAGGGGGCGAGTAATTCTCTCTCCCCTCTCTCTCCCCCCCCTCTCTCTCTCTCTCTCTCTTTCTCTCTCCCCCTCTGGCCTCTGTCCCTCTTTCACTTCTAAAACGAGGTTTCGAAATCCTTAGTATCGAAGGAAGCCTCGTCTGCTGCAGCTTGTTTGGCCCAGAAAAATGTTAACCTTTTGGTTCTCTCCATATCTCCCCCTCTCTTTATCTCTATATGCCAACATGTCTATCTGTCTGTCTGTTTCCCCCCTCTCTCCCCCTCCATCTATCTCTCCCTCTGTTTCTCTCTCCTTCCGGTCCACGTTCTTTTGTTTCTTACGTATCTCCACATGGTCTTGTGGATAAATAAAAGATAAATGTTTTTTTTCTCCTTTTCTTGACACATTTACCTTCAAAGTTCAACGAGTAGCCTTAACTTCAGGCATCAAATAATACACCTTCAAAATCAATCATAATGTTTTATCTTAACTCTGTCGAATGTTTTCGAATTTTGACCAATTTCTTTCCATTTAAAAGAAAATTATTAACAAGCTAATGTAAGAAGATTTTAAAAATGCACTTTGCCTAAGATATACATGTATCTTTTTTTTTCTTTCCACACACACACACACACACAAATGAAATAAAACATGGATGTATTGCGCAGATGGCAATAAGGAAACAACTAAACTGTAATGAGATTTTATCTGAATCAGCCGAGTCAATACAATTTGGACGAAAAATAAGTAAACTTTGTGGTGTAAAATTATTTTTCGAAAGATAACAACAAAAACAACAACAAAAAACACGGAGCCTGTTTTTAAATCCCTGTCTTTATTCACAGAATCTTAATTGAGATGAGGACGAAAGTAAGCCAATTTCGTGGCATTCCTAAAACTGACAAATTTTTTTATTTCGATATGGTAGCCTACGTTAATTGTGTATGGAAAAAAAAAACCCATCGAAACTTATAGCAGTCTACAAGATGTCTAGAAACCTGTGGTATCAACATCATCAGTTGTCAGAGGACACATCATCTTCTAGAACTTGTACGATGTCACCAAGCAGGTCATCTGAGACAGCATCTACTACTGAGCCCAGAGAAGACCTTATTAGGTCAGTAATATCACCCACTGCAAGGATATCACTAGAATCTTCAATCGCAACCTTGGCGGCCTCGACAATATTGCTGATAATTACGTCTCCGAGGTCGTCAGCCACATCTCCAAACTTCTCCTTGAGCTTCTGCTTAATAGTTGACAACTTGCCTCGGATGTCATAGTCTCTCATTTTCTGCTTCAGTTTGTTCCAGCCTTCTTTTGCTTTGGCATATAGACTATATGTCTTATTGCGGATATAGTCGCGAAATCCTCTCTTGTCCAAATCTGCATCAATATTGACATCTGAATCGCCGGTCGCAATATCATCTTCTACAGCTTGTACGATGTCGTCAATTTGATCATCAGTGACGTCATCTGCATCTTTGCCCAAAGATAACCGTACTTTTTCGACAATTTTTTTCACCTCGAGGATATCAGATGCGCCTTTAATGACATCTTTTGCAGCCGTGGCCACTTTATTAAACACAATATCGTTAAGATTGTTTACAATATCTCCGTATCTAGCTTTCACATTAGACCGGATTTGAGAGAAACGGCCTCTGATGTCATAGTCTGTTACCCTTTGCTTCAGATCCCTCCAGCGTGCGGTAGCTAGATCTAGCAGGCCAGAATAGGTGTCCAGTCCGATGGCGGTTATGTTTCGCAGGTAGTCGCGAAGTCCCCGTTTCTCAAGGGTCGCACCACTGGTAGCGGTGATGGCCACAGCCAATACAAGAAGCACTGCGACCTTCATGGTAGGGCTACAAATTCTGGACACTGAAAAATAGCCACAGCAAATGTTTTTTAAGCAAGATATTTAAAAAATAGAAAGATGAAAGACTGAAACTGACACAAACAAGCAGCAAGCTGCGAAGTGAATTATGTCCTTGAACTTTAAGGATGGCTGTAGATTGTTTTCTGTGGAAGCTGCTTATGCTGGAAGGAGTACATTCTAGCTATCGTCCTCTTCCAATGCTACAAATTGATGTAATTTCAAGCTAGAAACTCACTGGTGATTCATTTTACAGTGTTTGCAAAGAAAATGAAGAAGCGTAATATCTGTTGTCCTAGGTAAGCAAATATTTAAAAAAAACACATACAACAATGACACCAAAACTCCGCGGACTTAACCGCGGACAGCTCCCATGTCTAATGTCTGACAATTTTACGTGCTGCCACACAGAGGCGCAGCGGAGATAGGCCGAATTGGATATATCAATTGCAGCCGTTCACATTATACTGACACAAGCAGTGGACTCAATCCAACAAAAGCTTGCCCCATAATGGGATCAAGCGGAGAGGGGGGGCTCTTAAACATAAGCCCAACGCTCTGCAACATAACTCAGTTCGAGCCCCTGGTCTTCGAATACAGTTTTGTCCAAAGTACACTTCTTAAAAAAAAAAAGGTTGATGCTCAAACCATTCACATGTTTATAAGAATCAGCGTCGTCCCTTTGCTAACGATTTTGTGTTACTCCCTGCGCCAGTGATAAGATCCTATTGATCATATAAACGTATCTAACTTATAGCCTTCTTTTACTTTCGATTTTTCATTTTCTATCAATACAACTTATTTTTCACAAAAACTTATAGGGTTGTTAATCAATTATCATATTTCTACGAAAGTACTAATAATGCATGGCTATAAAACAACAACAACAAGTAACAAAAGCAACAACAACAGCAGCATCAGCAACAACTACAACAACAACAACAACAACAATAACAATAAATAAAATCACAAGAAATATTAGGCTACTTTTGATCATAGCTTGCTTAGACTTGGGTTTTGTGTACGATATCAAAGATAATCATTATAAGCCATCTAGTAACACTTACCGTGCGAGAAACAGCCAGAAGCAAACAAGTACTGTAAACCTGAAAATGTACGTCTTTTATAGTAAACACCAAACCTATTAAAAACGGTATGTTATCTTATAAAAAAATCTCTGCTTCATTTGCATAACCAAGCTATTGCTTAAAACAAAAACAAAAAACTTGAGAAAAGAATTTGGGATTGAAACAGGTGGATTCTTATCAATTTAGAAATAAATGGCATAGTTTTATATCTCAAATGACGTCGATAGATAAACATCAAACATTGATGAAGAAAAAAACCCCCAACAAAACAACTTAATAAAGCTTTCAGGATTCTGCGACGGATTGAAGTAAAACCGTCAAAGACGCAGTTTCTTGTTTAAAAAATAATACAGTTGAACAAAGTTCATAAAATACACAAAGACAGGCAATCTTTTTATAATATATTTTCATCAGCTTTCCAGTTTAAGTTTCATTAAGACCTTTTGTTTATCTTCAAAGAATCTGTTTTGTAACTTAGCCTGATTTAAAAAAACAATTATGTTACAAATCCTTAAAAAAAAAAAAAAAAAAAAAAAAAAAAAAATAAAAAGCGCTATTGGAACTTGGAGCATGCCACGGATTTAGATTATGTAAACTAAAAAAAAAGGAAAAAGGAAGACACTTTACTTTTCCAATTTTAGACGCATTAACTTTAAATAATAATAAAATGCAATAATATTCAATAGATTCTTCCACATGACTGTGCCTTTCCTCTTGCTGTCTTTCTTTTAATGTTATTTCTTCTTTTCATCCTTGCATCATCATCATCATCATCATCATCATCATCATCATCATCATCATCATCATCATCATCATCATCATCATCATCATCATCA
>RQTK01000573.1:26429-60063 GCA_003991915.1 Elysia chlorotica | reverse complement strand
ACTACTACTACTACTACTACTACTACTACTACTACTACTACTACTACTACTACTACTACTACTACTACTATACTACTGCTGCAATTTTTTGTTCGTATATTTCTGTAAATAAGATTCTTTGCCGATATGTAATGGTTTTCAATGGTTCTGTTTCAACAGGTATTTTTGAGAAAGAAAAGCTGTTGTTCTCTTTCCAAATTACAATCAAGTTAGAGCAGCACCAAGGTCACATATTACAGGAAGAACTTGACTTTTTCATAAAGGTTAGTATGAACAGCTCGACAATATTTCTAAAAAAAATACTTATCTAGGTAATTTCATGGTTTTGGCTGTCTTTTTAATTTTGTGTTTGAATTTGTACGGTTATGATGTTTGTGTAAGAGCGTGGTGGTTTTTCCACTAAAAAGGATAGTTTATAGGGCATGCATAATTATATTTGATGTTTTTGTGGGGGGAGGGGGGGGGGTCTTGTTTTGGGGGATACGACATTGAAAGTTTTGTAGTCGCATATTGATGGTTTTGTTGGTTTTTTTTTTTTAAGCTTTATCCCGTATAAAACTTTTTGAGTCAGAACATAGATTTTCCAATGACCGTCTAACGCCTACACTGAAAGAGCGAAGAAAATCCTCTCTGACAACTAGATTTGTGATTGAGTAGGGAAACAATAATTGCGTCTTACTCTATCTGTAATGCTCCATTTGTCTCTCAAAATATTTCTTTGTCTGTCTGTCTGTCAGCCAATTCTACTATGATCACCACCAATGATTAGTGAAATGTTTTAAAAATTACCAAAGCCTTGTGTCTAAATAACTGGTATAATGAAATAATGTGCCTGTAAAATGCTATATCAATACTTATGACAAATAAACCATACACTGTTAAAACTTAAAGACACTTGCGAGTATCAAATTTCGATTCAAATGTGTATCAAGTCTATAGTGCTTTTCAGAGTTAAAGGTGAGTTCTGGACCATGCTATTGGGGTTTTAGTTTGAAATGCACCATGTATCCTATTTCGTCACCTGAGAACTTCTGAAATACTATTTAGATGTTTTAGAAATAAGACAGATCAATGTATAGTTGGGTCGACACATTGTTTCCATGTTTACTTAAAATAATGCAATATTTAAAAATATAAAATTTGATGGTCTTTGTCATTTTTTTTGGTCCTTTTTATTTTGCTAATAACTTAGTAGTGCTTCCTCGTTAATATTAGTTAGACAGCAATGCATGTACAATAATTACTTTTTTTTTAGCTTGTGAACTTATGTTAAATTGATGTTGTTGTCCATCTGAAATCGACTGTATACTTTTTATTTCTAAATTATTTGAATTTTAATAATGATTATAATCTATGTAAAAAACACTTACATGCATATTTCACAATCTACAATTACTATACATACAGTTATGTGCAGTTCCATCTTTTACAATTTTTCTTTTTCGTCCATTTTAAAAATTCAGATCTTATTGAAATTTTCTTCTTTTCCTTCATGTCTTTTTGAGAAGTGTGACAGGTGTATCTGATTAAATCAAAAGTCTAGTTTGACTGCAAATAATATTTTTTATTTGCACCCAGTCACTCTTTGCAATGAAATCCTCACACTTCTATAACAATTTCTTTTTTTATGTTGAATATCTTTTATACATATAATTCAATGATATAATGTTGAAACAAGCAAGTCTTCTCATAAGTGACTAAAATGCAAAACAAATGAAAAAGACACTCTTAACAGCCTTTCACCCTAATGCAAAAAAAAGCACAAAAAAGCACCCACCCACCCACTCACACACAAAACGAAAAAAAAACAAAAAAACAACAACAACAAAAAAACAACAAAAACCATCACTACTCAAAATTCTTTCACAATTATGCAAAAAGACAATATCAACCCAACCAAAACTTCTTTCACTCTAAAAACGTAAACAAAGAAGACACTTGTCTATAACTCCACAATAACATGAGGGGAAAAGAACTTGTGTCCATTTTATATAATTTATTTTGTTAAATTAGAACTTCAATTCACAAAAAAATAATTATTTTGAACAAGCAAGCTATAGTGGTGAAAAACAATCAGTACAATTGAAACGTTTGGAATATACATTGCCACAGATATCACTCCCTGTTTTTGCCTAGTTTGCGACATTTTGTTAAGCAAGGCTACGATGAACCTTAGTTTAACGCCCCCTTGGTTCTCAAGGATGATCCTTTACGGCAAAAGTACCTCAGATAGGGATACATAAGACTTGGTCGATCATTTCAACGACAAACCAGTAGGGACAAAAACAAAGAGCAGGGATCTATCAGCAAACTTTTCATTCAAAGCATTACTTTGTCCTGTTAAACCACAAATCCCCATTTACAAGCAGTACAAGAAGTACAATGTTTCCCTGATATTTTTGAGTGACATGGTTCAGTGCTGAAAGTCCCCTAGGTTGTAAAAGCTTCTTAAATATTAAATTATTAAAAAAAAAATTCAATTCAAAGCCCCACATAACCACTGCACTAAGACTAATCATTTATTTGATTTTTTGGTCTTTGAAAATAATTTGGGGACAGTATACATGTTACATTAGAACTTCAATTCACAAAAAAAGAAAATTTATATTGAACAAGCAAGCTATAGTAGTGAAAAACAATCAGTACAATTAAAACGTTTGGAATAATCATTGCCACAGATATCACTCCCTGTTTCTGCCAAAAATCATATAAAATATTTTTTTAAATTAATTACACATACATAGGTAAATATGTTCATATGCTTGAATAATTTACGTGATATTACTTTAAATAGTACATCATATATTCATGTATTATATTACTAAAGAATAAAGAACAAAAGCAATTCAAGTACATGTAATAGGATTATCAAAATAAATAAGTGTGTTCCTATTTAAATATTATTTTAATATTGATTCTAAAATAAGAGGCAGCACAGAGATAATGCAACAAGAAAAATAAAACCCAACAAAGCCAGTAAGTTAAAAAAAAAATTAGCTGAAGAAATTGAGAACTCCAATATCACACAATTACTTTTCCACAAAAAAATAACAAATGTACTTCTGGCATGTCTGTTTTTTGATTGAATACGCTTTCAGCTGTAAAAGAATAAATCATAAAGTTGTATGAGTTTCATTTTGAATAATTGTTTGATATGAAAAGTTTGTGTGGCTTAGGCGAAAAATCAACAGACAGAAAAGTTCTTAATAGCAAGTCCCCCCACACCCTAAAATACAAAAAAAGCAAACAATGAAAAATTATTTAACAAATGTGTCATATAAGTTGTAAAATTTACATTGTTTCTAAATTACTGTTTATCTTTAGTATTTTTTAAAATTACCCCTTGGTAATTACGAGTAAAGTACTACATCTATCCCGTCCCATTTTAGAAATGAAATAGGCACATTTACACTTTGAATCCCATTTGATTTGGAATTCTTAGGCACAGACTAATCTAAAAAATCTCAAACAACATAAAGATTCATTATAAATTATATTCATATCACTAAGTATGGTATAAAGCCTCTAAACAAAATTTCGATGAAAAGATCACCTTTTATATCACTGCTCTATAATTATTCTCAAACACATTTATGTTAGATTGGTATAATTACAATGATATTCCAAATGTCAAATTTTTTGAGTGGCTAAGTTCAAAACGCAAATTCCAGGCTTAATATATATTTAAAAAATCTGGAATGTTAAAAAAAAACTCTGGACTTTTTACAACTTGAACATTTTGGATTTCTTGAGTAAACTATAAGTAAAAGATACCAGAAAAAAAAGAAAACAGATGCATACCAAGCATATTGATTTCAGCAGATTGTCAGCTAACATCATGAAAATGTACAAAAAGAGCAAAAAATTGCTCTCATTAGGATGGAAAAATTGCGTAGAGGCCTGGGAGAAAAGTAACTTAAATTAAAGAGCTTTAAAAAAAAACAACTGGTAAAGAATGTACAAAATAGGGAATCACTTAAAAAAAAGGGGGGAAAAAGGCCAAAGAGGGGAAAAACATATCTGTAAACAATTTGATGTTGTAATGCATTTATAAACATGTAGAATTTTTTCAATTCTCTTTTTCTTGTTTTTTTTTTAATAATAAAAAGCCATAAATTTAAAGAATTTTTTTAAAATTATTAACTACATTTCCCTATCCTTTGTAACAACAGAAATTGGATGCTGACTCATTTTGTAACAGAGTGGAAGATTTTGTAAGAAAATCATGTAGTTAACTGTAAAATTGACGTTAGTAAACACATAAGAAGTGATTAGAAAAATTTAAAAAAAATTACAAAATGAATGTAGAACCGGGAAAGAAGACCGCTTAAGCATAAAAAGATTGAAAAAAAAAAGAAGAAGAAGAAAGCAATAAAAATGCGTTAAGCCACTGAAAAGATCTGAAGCAACACTTGTAAGTTGTTATGAGCCAGCCCCATGTTCCATAAAAAAGCATATGAATATACAACAACAAAAAAACGAAAAAAGAAAATAGTTCATGAAAAAAAGTGACTAAGGCAATTTAAAGTAGTAATTTGGCACAACTGTCATGCGTTTATACAGTGACTGACTGGAGAACTCCTTCCTATACTGATCTTTTCATTCCAAATAAAACAGCATGAAAAGTGATAAATCAGGTGAGTAAACACGCCAGTTTGTAAATTGTTGGAATACAGGACGCATTCTCCAGAACACCAAATGCAAAATTGTTTACCCAAGGGAAGATAAGACTTTGTATCGGATGATAAATGGTAGTATTAACGTTGCATAAGATTAGGATGTGAATAAAGACATTATTTAACTTTAAGCATTTATGAATACTTTAGAATACTCAAAAATACACATATCCATACCATTATTCAATATAGTCCTTGTTTGGGCCATGCAATTTCAGGACCTTCACAATAAGAGCAATTTGTGCTTATATACATAAACACAATGAATTGTCGGAATAGAAAAGATGGTTTAGCAGATATTGTATGGCATAGAAACATTAACAAAATGATTAAAACTGATTGCTCAATTTAACGATCTTAATTAGATCTAGGGTACTAAGATTCTACAAGGTCAGCCTTGTGATTTTGTGCTGCATTCTTGACGGTAAAAGGCAACAAAAAAGGAAATAGAGGAGAATTGGGTTTATGTTTAAGAAGCCTCTATGTCAAAACCTCTCCAGGCGACTTTTAAACAGGAATTTTATGGGTTTAAATATTATTTCCAAGTGATGACATTGTCTATACAAAGTGAATGGTTGAAGTTTGATACATGATTAGTTAAAGTTAAGACAGTGGCTTTCTAACATGAAAAGCATAATGATGAATAAGAAAATCCTTTTGACCCTTCTTTTTCACTGCAGAATGGTGTGATCGTATGTGTAAGTTAGTAGGTGTTAAAAAATAGAAGATTCAAATTATTAAAAAAAAAAATGTAAACACAAATGAACACTTTTCTTGTTACAAGTGGATTCTAAAAAAAAAAGCCTCCAGAACATCAAATGATGTATTAACACAAATAATGCTGTATACATAATATGAACACTATTATTGGTTAATATAAGTAAATTCTAAAAATATTTTTAAAAAAGCAAAAAAAAAACCCAACAAAACAACAACCCAAAACAAACAAAATAATGTATTGGAACAAATAATTAACACTATTCTTGCTTTTATAAAAAATTATATCTAGAAAAATATGATACATACAATTTTGAACCTGGCATCAGCTCAAAGTAAAATTATTCATAACAATTAGCCACAGATTATTTTATATCTCATCTCATACAAAAATATTGTTCTTACAATTTGATCGTTTATAAAGAAAGAAATTTATCTTTAAAACCAAACAAAAACAAAAACAAAAAAAGAATACATCTTAAAATTATTATTATAACAAAAACAAAACAAGCCAAAAATTACACTTAATCCAATGATTATATGATTATTTAGTATTGAGCTCTGCATCATTGATACTATTATTGCACTATAATTATGTAAGAATTACAAGGCTTTCTGAAAGTATTATCACCAGGTAAAATTTATGAATTCGATAAAAAAATTTTTGTTCCCTTAGTAATTAAACTTCTATTAACACTTGGAGTTTTGACTAAAACAGCAAATGAAAAAAACAACAAAAACCACACCAAAAAAACCCAAACAAAAACAGCTGTGGTAATGAGCAAAAGTGAGATACTTGGCAAGCACTTAACTTGGAACCCTTTAATACTTGGCAAGACCTCGGTTGTACATAATACTGTCAAATTTTGAGAAAGTTAAATTTTGTAAAGTTTTAAATACTTAATAATCATCTCAATTAAAAAAAAATGTATGTACTCTTTATGTGTAATCTCTAATATGCAGTAGATCTAGTTCTCTTATAAAATTGCAGTGAATAAAACAATGTAAAATTTCAATCGGTTGTTTAGATCAACAGAAATTATTTTGAAAGATCCTATTTACTAAAATGGGTTTAGATCTTTGATATTACTATACAAACATGCAAAAAATATTGAGGATCCATGAGAAGCCATCTCCAAGAAGTGTGTGGTTTACAACTGCTAATTAGATGCAGTATGCCAATAGTTGTAATGCCTTCTGGTGGAGTTTGGAACAAATTTAATTAGCTTATAGACTCTAATGTCTTTCTGCTCCTTCACCTTTGATTGTAACAGTCAATATATCAAATGCAAGGTGCTAACTATCAATACATTGAAATAGATTCTCTGATCTCCAATAATTTTCCTGTAAATATCGAGGGCAATATAGATAGCATCGCACTCCAAGTTATATTAACTAAATTTCAAAGATTTGCTATGAAATCCACAAATTAATCTGACAAATTAAAAGGAAAACAAGATACACAGACACATGACAAAAGATTTTGGCTGAGGAAAAAAAACAACCAAAGTAATGTTTTAAGAAGAAAAAAAAAAACAAAAAAAAACTGCCAAGTAAAAAATCAAATTCTCTTCTTAAAAGGTTGAAATATTCTAACATGATAGAGAATTATTTTGATAAAAACAATATGCTTGATTTTTACATTTCTATAATTTTCTGAAACGTTGAGCCCTTCACACTCAATTCTTTCAAACATGTTTCATATGCCCCTTGGAGCAAAAAAATGTAGAATTTAAAGGAAACAACATATGAATATACTTTTTCGTCCTTAGGCACAATATTTGATTTGTTCGGTTATAAAATTTCTTTTCTAAGATTCTATGTGTATATATATATATAAAGAAAGTTGAAATAAAATCTCAATTTGTTTGGGCATTGTAAAATCAGGAAATCCAAAAAGAAAAGGTAAAGGCAAAGAAATAATAAGAAAAAAAGCAAAATTTAAAAAAAAACAACAGTTGTTTTATCCTTTACAAAAAAATTAAAATGTTTATGAAAGTAAAAAAACCCATCATCACTTCAGTTTTAAAATGATTTTTATCTCATTTCTGAAATCATATATAGATTTAGTATTTTAAATATAAAACCAATTTATAATTGTGGTGACGATATATAAAAACGGGTGTAAATTAAAAGAAAAAATAATATTTTGATCAACTCAATGGTTTACACGTCTACAGAACAAGACTTAAAGCATGCCTTATCACCAAGACAGTAAAATCCTTTTTCCGTTCTCGGGTAACAATCTGGACAGGTTTTGCAAAGAAAAATACAAATAAAATGAGCAAGCACTGAATTTAAATTACTAAAATCCATATCACCGGAACCATAGTGCCCCCCATTCAAATTCTGCTGACATTGTTGAAAGAAAGAAATAAAGCAAGCCTGTTTGTAACTACTTATTATAATATAAATGTAAAAATATGAAGGTTACAAATTAAAAGCTATTCCTAAAAACGGTCTTACGTGAATATGGTCTCTGAAAGGAGCTGGATAGCTTATTACCTCTTGCAGACTAAAGACAACTCACAAACTTGACAGTTGTGACAGAGACTGTCACTTGCACATTGGCCCCTACAGCAACGTGAACCTGTCACTCAGTAGAGTAGACAGATAGTTGCGATTGGCCACTTCAGCAATGTGAACCGGTCGCACATTGACCCCTACAGCAACGTGAACCTGTCGCTCAGCAGAGTTGACAGATAGTTGCAATTTTGCCAGTTCAGCGATGTGAACCGGTCAGGTCACACATTGGTCCCTACAGAGACGTGAACTGGTCGCACAGCAGAGTAGATAGAGTTTTCCATGATCAGCCTTGATTGAACTTAAAGGAGGCCACATTGATTGATTCAGTCTGCTAAGTTACATGTTGTATGCAAAGCATTCACATCATCCACATTGGTCAGAGCAACAACTGAGTTTAAAGCTCGATGGATTCTGTCTGTTGCAAGTCTCAAAAACATACTAGTCTCAAAATATCACCAATAAAAGAAAAAGTCAATAATTGTACTATACACACGGTTATTGACAGATCACTTTCATTTAAACTTTTCCTTAAATTCAGTTTCAAGTAAGTATGTAAAAATCACTTCAAAAATAAAATCGGACTGGCATAGAATGATTAAATTCTATAATTATTGTGTTACTGAATACATAAAAAATATATGAAAAAACATAACGTCTTGAGATATTTAGTAAAAAAAAATAAGATAGAAAATATTGAACTGGTTATTTTTGTAGTCTCTTGGCAGCACTGTAGCAGTCCACCAAAGTATGTAAGATAAAATAAATCCTGCATTTGATATAGTGTGGACTATACAGTTTATACATAAGTAATATGTAATCACAAATTTACAGATGATGCCAATTGCTTAAAAATTTGATTTTATACAATCACAACATATTGGGTGAATGGCGCAAACTTCAAGTTTCACGGTAAACAGACTCAAAGTTTCACATTTTAATTAAATTTTGGGTGAAATAATTACAGTAAAATATGGGATGAGATATATGGCAAAATTGGATTTAAAAAAATCCCACAAACTTCTATGTAACAAAAATTATAATTTTCATAAGCTTCCAACAATGGCCATATTGTTAAGATGCCATTTGAGATGTTTATGCTTTAGCCTATGGTGCCACTTATACAATGTTCCAATTTACACCTTTGATTTACAATTACAATAGATCATGCATCTAAATGCATTAATTTTAAATTGAAAAAAAAAAGTGCTTGTTTCGAGGAATTCATTAACAAATTTTTAGTTGTCAAATGCATGAATACTTGAGAAAATCTTTATTAAACTGGTTAGAATTGATAATTAATGTAAATCTTTAGATTCTGTGATCTATCAATCTTTTACATAATCTTACTACACAAAAAGTCCAAATAAGGTCTTTATAGACAGGGTAAAAAATGAACACAGCACAAATTAAAATAAAAATTCTTGAGACAAACTGAAACACCCAAGTAATGATATTCAATGATGTAATGATGTTCAAACATTTTGGAAATCATAGAAAGGTAAATTTAAGAAACACATCAATTCATAATCAAACTGTTAGCAATAATATGACACTGAAAACATTCAAATGTATACCCATTGGTGGATCTCTTTTTTTAATTATTATATTTTTATATTTCTATAGAAGTACTTCTAAATTTAGTTTGCCAGATTTGAACAAGAGGAAATAAAAATGGTGATGAGAAAACAAAGTGTGGCACAATACCTTATATTCTATGTCTTTCTCTCAATATAAATTGCTTAAGGACACTTACATCAAAACATTTTAAAACTTTTGGTAGACATAGATGGAATGACACTGGAATTTAAATCTTTTATACTTCATAAATATGAGACTAGATATATAGATTAAGAACTATTTTGAACCTTTGTGTTGCTGTTACATTACTAAAACTAGTGTTTCAAAAGATCAGCAAGGTTAAAGTATTGTTATCTTAAGAGCTCAGACACACATTCAGAGTTATTAACTTCTGTATTTTTGCTGTCGTTTGTACTTTGGTTTCTTGTGTGCAAATTCTTGCCCTTTGACTGTTTAAATTGGATAGTTTGTCATTCCACACTCTCATATACAAAGTATGTGCTGACTCTAATAATAGCTTTGAACTCTTATATTTTAGAGGATTGGAAAAACAAAAGTAACTCAAAACAGGACTGCGATATAATACAAAAGAAAAGAAAAATACCACATCTAAGTCACAGCAGTAGTTTCCAACAACATCATCACATCAAACTGGGCTCAAGCTTAAAAATAAGCAGTCCAGTTTTTAAAACTAACACTTCTTAGACAAAATTGCATACAAATATAATTATCTTCCCTTTTCAAGTCTTTCGCTTTCCTGATAAAACATACAAAAATGCATAGACAAGTTTGTGCTCATTAGTTTGGACCTTTAAAAAAGATAAATTTGATTGAATTATTTCAATAATTTTCATCAAGATTTGCCTAGATATCAACTTAAATAAACACCTTTTGTTATTCAGACACTGGCACTAGGTAATCAAATCCAAAGTGATGGCTTCTTCAAAGTCTGCAATATCCTACTTTACAGCATTTGTCTCATGCAAACAAAATGATAATTTTTATAATGTAATATAGAAGTTTTAGTCAGATACAGAGTATGTTATATATAGACAACATGCCATCATTTTATCTTAGATAGTGCTGCATGAATCTAAAAATGAATCAAATATTTGTAGTTCTAGTTAAATACAGAGTATGTTACATATTGATAAAATGTCATCATTTTATCTTAGATCGTGATGCATGTATCTAATCATCAATCAAATAGTTGAAAGAACAGCAGAATGGGATATGTTTTTTACTCAGCTGAATAATTTTACGGATTCTTGTTCCTCTGGATAAAAAAAAAATCAGAATTTTGTGACAACAACTGATAATATAAACCACATTTACTTGCCACTCAGCTTATTTAGATGCCATTACAATTTTTTGGACGGCAATTTTCTTCTTTTTATATTCTATTCAAAGGAAAAAAAAAGTGGCCTATAATGATGCGCAGGGTTAATTCTAAAGTTTTAAGTATTTTTAATGAGACTCATCCCATTTATAAATTAACAAAGCAGTAAAATTTTTAATTCTTTAAGCATATTTTAAGGTTAAGAACTGTTATATAAGTTTTATAGTGTCTTACATTGGAGACGGTTTTTATCTTAAAAAAAAAAAGCTCATATAGATCAATCTGATAATTCTTTTTCTTTAAGCAAGGCACAATTCCGACATGGCCGTACACAACTTTTAATCATAAAATTAAATAATATTTTAGATAAAGCCATCACAGTCATATTTTTGCTGATCACCCATCAAGCATTTAAAAATAGGACCAGTAAACATTTTCTCTAGAGGATTTTTCAGAATAAATCTCTCTACTCCATTCTTATAATTAGGCTTCATGAAATCATGATTCCAATATGGAATTATGATAAAATCAAGTTGCAGTTATGACTCGATATGCGTTTGATGCAAACAATAGATTTTTAAACCTCTGTATGAATAGTATGGTTTAAAAAATTCTGGAATGTCCTGCAAGTTATCACACACTATAAACACATCTCAGATTGCACAATCATTTGGTTCATTGAAGATGAACAAAAACTGAAGGCATTACAATATCTTTCTGAAGGTACATGAAAAAGAACTATTTTTACATGCTATGGAACATCTAAAGAAACATCTAGTAGTCAGTAAATAGGTAATTCCTTTTTCCTACAAATTTCTTGATGATACATAGTCCTCTAAATAGTTTAGAAGAATCAATCCCAAGCCTAGATGTAACTAATCTGATAGGAAACTGATAGAACATAGGACAAAGAGACAAGAATCCTCTAGAGTATTTACCCTCTCAGCTGCGTGAGCTCTAGAAATAATTCAAAAAGACGTGCTACATAATAAAACGATCCTCAGCTTGCTAGTCATCAGTAAAGAACAGTGTGTCGGTCAAAAGTCTGAATACACTTGTTGACGAGTCTCAGGATAGCTGTGGCTGCTGAATCGATGCTGAGTATGATGTCATCTTCCTGCATCTGGTGGAGGTTAAGCTCCAGCTCATTTGGGAACATCGTTGTTGCTCGCAGCGCCACCTATGAAGTAAACAATAACCTTAAACTCAATCATATCACATTGCTGCATATGTGCATTGCACTAGACCTACATTTGATACTCATTGCAATTATAGTTGTTTGGAAGGGATACTATAAATTTTGCTATACCACTTATTTTAGTATTATTAGTACTTTTTGACCATTATTATTCTTGCGCATCGGCTCCAACTTCAATGAGTTAGCAGAGGAGGAAGAGAGCGTTTCTTTCATATTATATGTTTTTCTTTTCATCTTTGAATAAACTCTTTGTTATAAGATCAGAAAATTCAGTCTTGCTTATACTTTCCTCTCATCAATTATAATAATAAAAAAAGAGAAAAAGGAAGGAAGACAATTTTGATCTTACCTCCTCACCCAAGGAACAAACTTCAGAATTTTCATTCCCTCTTTCCTTGCCTTCACAACGAAAGCAGTTGAGTGCTCTGTAGACCACGTTAGGAAACTGGCAGTGGTTCAGGTAACCTGCACACAAAATGGAGTTATCAGAAAGTGTTATATGATATAATAATGATAAACTCCTTGACATCACGTTTTTTTTGCTGTAGTGCTACCAGTTGGACATGTCGTGTTAAATACAGTACAAAAGTACTAAAATGTACTAAATCTAGAATGTTAAGCATATTCAGTATTTTTTTTTTTTTTAAATTTCTAGTGGATTGCAGAAAATGCAATGTTACAATCCAAATATACTGTTTCTAATATCTCTTATATTTTTTTGTCTAAATTATTTCATGATGCACTTAAAAATGTTGTTCACCTGATAAATCCACACTTGCATTTGCAAATGCCTTGTCTGCGTGAAAATGAATGAGATGTCCTGAAAATACAATAAAGGATATAAGCAATGTAATTACATTCAATATGTTGTAACAGTACCCTTAAATCTTAAGTCCTCCAAACCCCCCCCCCCTAAAAAAAAAAACCACGCCAAAAAACAACAAAACAAAAACCACTAAACTATGCCTGGGTTAGTATGAGACCAGCCATATCCTGTTTTTCTGCCCAATAGCATTGTTCTTGAGAACCTTGGAGAGGTTGAACTAGGCAGAGCTTTGTTTTCTACCATCAAAGATAACATACAGTAACCAAACATTACTTTTGAATCAAGTGATTAAAAAAAAAAGAAATTCCAAGTGAAGACTGTCGTTTACTAGTGATCACTTTATTCTTCTGTAGCTTTCTTATGATTTTCTCTTCATAAATCAGGATTTTCAAACCAACAATTTGACAGCAAACTACTTTGCAATTAGTGCAGCTTTTAGAGAGAGTCACTCCAAATTTATAAGACAAAGAGAGAGGGTCAAGTCAAAGGATAATTTATTCTAAGAGCTTTTATAAAACCAAAAACTCTGATTTCCACTGAACAGTTTCTAATATCTATGATAGACTATTAGAGAGAGGAAACACCTTGATGTAACGGTTTATACAGATCAGCCCAGACAGGGCAGTGTGGCAACACCTCAGAGCACAAGAGACAAAATTAGTTAAAAACTATTATGTTCTCCTCCTGTTTTTATATATAAATATTACTGGAATAGATTAATCAGAACTAGACTTAGAGATGATTACAATTTTATCTTAAATGGGCTATTATTTTTTTTTTTTGGAAAAGAGACAACTTCAAACTTCTCGCCTGCAAAAGAAACAAAATGTAGCTTACTCTAGTCTATGCCTAGAGAGATCAATTATGTCATGGTGAACTACAAACCTTTGTATCCCAGATGATCGTCATTTTTTTTCTGCATGCGGGCGAGCCACCACAAGAGGGCATACTCTAGCTGCAGCTTGTCTTGCTTCTCAAACGGTATGACTTCCGACACCATGACCTCTAAAGGTTCTAGAACCATTCGGCTGACCTTTATAATCTTTGGTGTGCGTGGGACCAGGATTCCTGTTACAAAGTAGAGAGCTTAAAAAATAAGCTTGAAGATGGGGAACACAGGGCATAAGATACAAAACTTTTTATCTGGCTGTATTTCTAAACTTTGAGAAAATGTTATAAAAAATGAACCAAGTTGCAATTTCAAATTTAGCTACTAAAAAATAGGTGAATAAAGAATAGTTATCAACATTGGAAAATAATTTGAATGCATTCGTAATATAATTGTAAAATTTCATAATGTGCTTAAAATTGTGGCATTGTTTTCCACCATACTCTCAGTACTGAACTATTGCTTGAGAAGATGTGGTATAATTGCGAATGGAAGTAGTATGCAACCATAAAGATGTTATACATTATCTTTGTTGGTAAAACACTCACCTGTAAGGGTTCCATCGGAGGAAACAAGCTGGCTAAAAATGTCATGCCACACAGCGTCTCTCTGATACTCTTTGACCAATTCTTTTGACAATTCTATTACTACACAAGGGGGAGTGTGGTACAACTGGAGCACAGGAAAAAAAAAGATTTAACTTGACTGAGACTAATTTGTAGTTAAATAACAGAAAGTTTTCAATGACACAGAACAAAGATATACATGAAGATTCATATCATGAAGAACATAAAGAGTATACTGTAATATTTAAACTAAATACAACCAGAGCCGCTTAATAGAAAATTTGGGGATAAAGCTCTCTTCCTGATAAACCGGATTAACCAAGAGAGAGAGAGAGAGAGAGAGAGAGAGAGAGAGAGAGAGAGAGAGAGAGAGAGAAGAGAGAGAGAAAAATCCACATTCAGGCAGCCTTTTAAGACACAGTCACAGTATTTAACAAACTTGCTAGACAAACAAAATGTATGCTAAATCTCATAAAGTGATCATTGCGCACAATTTCTAACAAATGTCTCACACTTGTCTTGAAACTGTAACAAACAAAAGCCCCATTAATACCCATCTACGATAATGAACTGTGGAACATGCAACTGCAGGTAGACTTTCTGACACCCTTTCCCTATTCTGCTCACTGAACTGTGTTGCAAAAAACCCAAATGCTAAGAGCTGCTGAAGTCCAGGTAGTACCACATGTGCGTTAATTTATTAACAAGATTTATGAGATGCATATCTCTTGTATACAAATATCAAACAATCTGCCCTTAAATTCTTCCCATCAGGAGTGATGTATGAATTTTCCCCCCTTACGAGTTATACTTCCTGATACGTTGATATCATATGAGATTTAGCTCTCCGGTGACTGCATTGGTTATTAACAAAAAAACATTGCCTAGTGAAGTATTTGAAATCCAACTGATATGTCACATGGTACTGCAAACTCCAAATTACTAAGGGGCTATGCACTTTAGTATATAGCAACCATTTCTTGTCTAAATAATGGCAAATATCCTTATAGTAAGCATGCTACAGAGCCAAGCTTACCCCTAGGATTCTATCCAGGTGATAAACCACAGCATAGGCCGTGTGATAAACGCCGGGGCCATTAGCTGCGATGAATGTAGCCCGCCTGGTCACTTGCTTGGCCCCAGCCTCGGCATTTAGAGTAAGGTTGATGGTGAACCGTCCGCCGCCACCGCCAGTCTTCATAAGGCGGGTGTATTCTTCCAGGGGCTGATGCTGGGCTAATTGCCGCCACTCCTGTTCCTTGGTACCTGGAACAGGTGGAACAAATAGATAGCAGTTAGATAAGACAAAAGTTTTTCAACTTAGAACAGGACAATGCCTACTAAATGCACATTATTATCGTCATTGTGCTACAATTTTGGCATAACTCATGTTTGCTTTATTTCCTTATTTCTACATTTTAAATCTGAATGTTAAGTTAAAATAAATTTCATTTTTCATTGAAATATCACTTGTATTTTGGCATAAATCTCACTTATGTGATAATCATAGCCCTGTGACGATATGAACACACTAAAAATCAGAAACACTTCTTTCTTTGAATGCAGAGAAATCCTTCAAACTCCGTAACATGTCCTCACAGCACGCCCTTCTTATTCCAACTTAGGCAAACAATATGGCATTCAGATACCACACTGAAGAAGAAATAATGGGTTACCCTGGAAAACCCTGTAGTAGATAGCCTCTTCCATTGAGGAGGCTAAACATAAAATTGTAAAGATTTTGCCATGTTGAAAATAAACACTGAGAAAGAAAAAGAAGATAAGACCAGCTGATTTTTTAAAATTTTCCTTACGAAATTTAAACAACATATCATAAAGTGCTAATAGGAAGATTGCTCTGATTCGAATTAACGCAATCTTTTTCTGAGGTATAGACCATAAATCAAGAAAAAAATTAAATGAAATTGAAATGTATCAAATGTAAAAATGTTACTCAACTGGATTTTTATGAAGAATTTTAATAAGTTTAATAAGGGTCTAAAATTCATTCATTTTAATCTTTAGCGTATTACTCGTAGTGAACAAATAACTTTTTGGATGACTGTTTAACAGTGCAACTTTAGTGGTAAGAAAGAATATGCATTAGTCTAATTCATAATATATTATCATTTATCATACGAAATTTCATTAACTGAATCTGCACTTCTTTATCACAAAGCAAGCAATGTTCAAACCCAAATTTGTATCGCTTTAGCTTCTTTCAAAAAGATCTAAGATTGAAAAAAGTTTCTAAAAATATTTGACAGATGGCGCTGCTGTGAAACTATAAATTGAACAGGGCTGTCAAGTGCACACAAATCTTGAATGCACATAAAACTCATTTGACATTCAAAGTGTTGTAAAGTAAAAACCCCAAACATGGATCTGATCAAATCTTATTTATGCTGAGTGTCATTTTTCTTTTTTTTTTCTTTTTTTTCAAGATACATTGGTAAAATGAGACTGGGAGCATTTAAATAAAAAGAAAAAGAGCCATATCCAATCACAAAGTGTATGAGTGTGTGCGTGTCATTTCACATAGTGATGTATAATACATTTCATAAATGTTTCTTTCTTTCTAATTAGAACTTAAATTGAAGGTCTTATGTAAACAAATTAAAGATATTTTCAGATGCCATTGCGTGGCATAGAATCAAAGAGCGAAACAGCATAACAACAGAAGGGTACAAAATGTAATTTTTGTTCAACTTCCTTCTATCATGCATGAATGAGATTAAATTTTAAATAGATTTTAAAAAATAAAAAAAAAATCAACTGTCTAACATAGTAACATCCACAGATATGGATCAGATTCACATGAACATTGCTTCTCCTACACAAGAACATATTTACAAAATCAGTGGAGACCAAACAGAAAGCAACCACCACATAATTGTATATATGATAGACATAAATTGGTATTTACTGTAATCTTTGATTCTCATGGAAATTTGTAACTTACAGCCAATGGACAAAACCTTGTTATTGCCTAGATTTCAACAGCCTTTTAAAACAAAAGAAATATCAATTTTTTTTAGCAGGAACACACTTATCAATTTCGTTGTATAGTGTCCCCATGGGGGACCTAAGAGACATTTAAAAAGAGAAAAAAAAAAGACTATTATAGATCTGTCTCACCTTTCAGACCAAGATGAGTCATAAGTCTTTTCTCTCTGGTTGAATAAGCGGAGGCCAATGTCTGCCCTAGACCGTCCAGACATTGTATGATCTCTGTAAAAGATTTGCTGTCCCCGTCATCTCCCTTTCCATCACCTCCATTATATTCAGCCGCATGATCATTAGAGTTGGTCTCAATGAACGATTCGTCTACACGATGCTCAGGGCCCCGTCCAACCACAGGCATGACATCGTTTGCGCCTTCCTCTTTGTGTTTGTCGCGACTGTTCAAGCCCCTCCCCACATCCTCCCACTGCTTTAGAGGATCCTCCTCCTTACTGATGAAGTCAGATCGGCGCACGAACAGTGTTGTTCCTGAGGAAGAGCGGGAGCTTTCCAGGCCCGAGGCATTCTTCATCACAATCGTCATAAGACCTGTTAGGACATTTAAAAAACAATTTATGGATTGTTTTGTTTTCCTTTCACGAGGAGGGAGAGAGACACTGATTGACAATGATAAAATTTTAAAGCATCTTATTCTTCACACCTGACAGCAATTCTTGCGTAATAAAACAAGCCATAAAAAAGAGGAATTTTCACAGTGGCTACTAGCTATAAGTTTGAGATTTATTTGGTATGGGATATACTGAGTTGGAAAAAACCCTGGAACTCTATGAACAAAAAAATATCCTGATCTATCCTGAAATCGCAATAGGTTCTCACTCTCTGACTCTGGTTTTGTACTGAATGTGATGAAGCACTGGCATCGAGGGTCTGAAATGCACATGGTGGCTACTTCGTTCAGTGAGGATACCGTATGGAAACATCCCCACGTCACCCTTGAGCCTGAGCAAGGGTAATCGAAGATGCCAGGAAAGTTGGTTCTGTTGTAGCGATCAAACTGAGAGAGTGCACTTGTACTGAAAGCAACACCCGCCCCTTCTCTGGAATCCTGTTGTTCCCCTTGCTGGAGAAAATTAAAGAGTAAGAGTACATAGTGAAATAGTGATATGTTTAAGAATATAGAGAATGTTCTTATTATTGAATAGGCTCCGCTTCCACTTTTATTCAAACTACATAGATTACACAATATTTCCATCAAGTTGATTCATTAATAGATTTTATTGATCATTTGTAACCTTAAACTCAAGTTTTAATTTTACTTTATTGAACTTTCCAAATCAGAAAATGCTTTCTTTACCCAATTGTCATTGTATAGATGATCCTCATGCATGGACTCCACTCTGTTGTTTTGATATGCACTGTTTGCAAACCTGCCTGATTCCTTTACCACAAGGGGCCTAACTGGAGCTGCGTCAATGAGAAATGTACAAAAAAATTATATTAAAAAACATGATAAATTAAGAAGTAATGAAACCATATATTTTCATATAAATAAACACTTAAGACTCAATGGGCATTAAAAAAAAAAAGCAACAAAACTGTGAGGCCAATCTCATTCAATCATGTTTTAGACAACAACAAAAAAACAAAGAAAAAACCAATGTCAATGATATTTCAAAGTTTTAAAATGGTTAAAGATTTGGTCAAATGATTTTGTGTCTGTTGATAAAAATATTGTTAATTTAAACAATTAAGAAAGTTTACTCTAAAAATTTTTTTTACATATCCAGGACAAGGTGGTTCCCCTGACACCCCTCAGAAACTACGGACAGGGAAGCAGAAAACGCCCCCCTCAGAATACTAGGTTGTAAAGGATATGAAAATAGCATGAGAGATCTGCCAACCTAACCAGCTCAAAAAAGAGTACAAGTTTTGCGGGGAAAAAAAGGTGTAATAAAATGCTATCCAAATACGTTTTTAAACCTGAATGATTGACAGCCCTGTTTCCATCCCACCATAAAGTCTACAAAAAAGTAACTTTACACATACAGGCTTTCTTGAGGAGCTCCTGAATCTCCGCTGCTATGGCTGACGTTGAGTCAAAATCCAGCTTGTTCAGACGGTTGACAAAGTCTGTCGCAGCTCCTTCATTTCCTGGCGGTGGCCGAGTTAGGATCAAGCTCAGAACATTCATGATGGCAATGTTCATGTTGATGTAAGCGTTCAGTCCAACGCAGTGGCCTTTCTCGCATGGAAAATCTAATGTAGCAATGGAAAGTGTAAGAAAGGAGTGTCGACCTTTTCCCCATCAGACCTCACGCATGCAGTGAGGATAGATATGAGCTTATGTTGGCACATCTTTGTATTAATTTGCAAACCTACCATTTCTAAATAATAAAATATCAAAGTTTTTACCCTTTAAAATTTTTTCTAATTTCTCAAACAATTTCTCACACAAGGAAGAAGTCTTAAATCTTTCGATGTGAAAAAAAGTTGCTAATAGTGAAATAAAATAAATTGCTGTAGGTAAAAAGATGCAACAAAGACACAGGTTCTATGACTAAAAAAATATGAGCAGAAGGACTGCACTTTGTATGGGACCCTAAACAAAAGGAATATCATTTGTTATCTATCTCAAACATATAAAGATTAAGAAAGTAGATTGAGGTATTAATAGTTATGTTGGTAGAACGGTGAGTGATGTCATTGATTTACTGATAACCAGATTCTCATTGTACACATAGAAATATTCAGCTTCTTTCTGTCACATCACTAGCATTCAGGTGACTAGTGTATAATTTTGAGTGAGATCAAAGTTTTGCTGTTGATTCTTTTGAGCTATTTATGCATTCTGAATCAATATCTGCCGAAATTGTTGTCGAACTTAGAACCAATGTCACGATTTTACAGCACACTGAATAGAGCACAATTCTATAAGACACAAACATTTTTTCCCCATAAAAATCATAGGAATGAAAGAATTAAATCCAGATTTATAAGAAAAAAAAATCATTGAGAAGTTATACCCATTTCAGACCCTTCTTAGCAAAGTAAAAGGAATTAGTAAAAGAATAAGAGAAACCTATTGTAGCTCTGTTCATACTCTACATATTGTATCAGTATGCATTACTATTTTAATTTCAATGTAATAGAAAGACTCTGCTTTGTTTTAAAGATACCTTTTTGATAACATGTAATTCAATCTTTTTTTTATATTTCTCAACCTAATTTTGAAATTTGGCATCACTGTCTACCAGCGCTGACTTACATTTCCAAGTGTGTTAACAGTCAGTGTGGACTTACGTTTCCCTGTGTTTTAACAGTCAGTGTGGACTTACGTTTCCCTGTGTTTTAACAGTCAGTGTGGACTTACGTTTCCCTGTGTTTTAACAGTCAGTGTGGACTTACGTTTCCCAGTGTGTTTACAGTCAGAGGCGCTAGAGCAGCTTTTCTCTCCTAGCTCAAGATCATCCAGATCGGCAAGCTTCACATCTTTGTTGTTCACGAGAACAAAGTCCTTCAGGTCCAGCTTGTTGAACCTTAAGCTGCCTAATGGGCTCCTGTCAAGATAGATGAGGAGCCGCGTAATCTGCAGGGCCATCTGGAAAAATAAATGAAAAAACTGTCGCTAACATTGCAAAATCAAACTTGCTCAATACTGAAATTAATAAATAATTACACATTCAAATTAAAGGGATCATTTTCCTTGTAATGTGATAGAAACTTGTCAGGGACACAAAATACAAGTTAAAACACATAATCATTTTTTTTAAAGATCAGACTTGATTGATAAAAGAGTTAATCTTTCAAATCCATATCCAGAAATTTTTTTTCATCATTTGGGTTTGTAGACAATATCATGACAAGATATCAAAATGCCTTTTAAAAACTGCCACAACTATACCCCCCCCCCCCCCCCCCCCCACGTCGTTGAAATTAAAATAGTAATGCATACTGATACAATATGTAGAGAGCTACAAAAGGTTTCTCTGATTCTTTTTACTAATTCCTTTTACTTTCCTAAAAGTGTATGCACAGTATATTAAATTTTTTTTATCATATAAGCCATAGCATTGACAGCATCACAAAAGCCTGCACTCCAGATCAGTAAAGATGTCCAAGTTGCTAACCCAATCAGCCATAAAGTGGTCATTTCAGGATAGAAAGTGTAAGAAAATACATAACAAAAAATTATTTAGGGGGTAAAGTTGGCAGCTGTGAGATAGACATACCCAGAGTTGCTGCGACCAGTGCGAGCTTTGGGTAATGCTCTGTGACAGGGGAGAACCAGACTCGGTGACGAGAAGGATCCCTTTGTCCTGAGACCGCTGGGACATGCGGTTGCCTCGCAAGCAGCAGCCCTTCATCTCAATCACACTCGGGTGGTGAAGGGTACTTAGCAGGAGGATTTCACGTAGCAATCTGAAGGAGAAAATTAATTTGGATAAACCAAAAATTGTGAGGTGGGACATAGGGTATGTGCACTAGCTCACACCCTATTTCTATGAAAACCTGCATGTTGGATACAATGTTATGCAAGTTCTCATCTCAATAAGTGAATATGGCTGTGTAATACTGAGGCACCTTTCTATCATTTTTAATGCAAGTTGAGGAATAATTTCAACTCCAAAAAAAAAAAAAGTGGATAGAAATAAACTAAAGATTTAAAAGTTTAACCTCCAGGGTTTTACCTGTAGTTCCCCATAACTTCACAGTACTCAGGGTCGTAGATCTCCTTCATGCAGGCTATCTTGGTATCTGAGTCACCACTGAATGTCTTCAAGGCCATGGCGGGCTCAGTTATGAGGACTCCCATCCCACCATTATAACCCTGGTCATAGCTGTTGCCACTATGACTAGCATCGTCTTTAAATATAGAGTCTACAGTTTTAGTTCTGGAGAAAGAGATAGGGCTACCCAGTTTCATTTGATCAATATCTCGGCAGGTCAATGTTGCTCCTAGTCCAAAATCTGCCAGAAAATGCTTTAGCTCTAAGGCCATTTCATCTGTTTCCGTGGCAGTTTTCCATTTCTTCGGGTAAAGTTGAGATAGGAAGTTGGTCGCTGCTTCTTTTGCTTCCATGCTGAGCAGGTCCCGTTCTCGCACAGATTGTAATTCTTCCTGAAGCAGCAACTCGTTTGCATTGTGCATGAGCCATCCATCATTTCCGTTAATCCCTGGGTCCATTTTGGACTGGAATCTGAAAGACCTACGATTCTCCCTGGGTAGGGAGAATGTTCCAGATCCAAAACTATCCTCAGACATCAAGGCATAATAGAGAAGAGCAATACTCAGTAACAAAATGGACACACCAAGTGCCATGAGAGGCTTCTTCAGTCGCCAGTTAAAAAGCATGCGTCGTAAAGACATGTTTAAGTTTGAGTGTGGGGCCTGAGTGTTTTAGCAGAGCAATGTACTGAAGTTTGTCTGCAACAGAAGAGAGGTATCTGATCTATTTGAACTCATTCTTGTCATATGCACCTGGGGAGAATAGAAAAAGAATGAAATTAAACTTTCAAATTCTTTAAAAAAAATATATCTTACACTTAGAGCAAATATAAAAAAAACATAGAATAAAATAATGTTTATGGAAGAATTATACTACATATATTTATCAATTACAAATTAGTGTTTAACTTGGCAGGTACTACAGTTCTAATTTACTAAAGTACTACAAGTCTAACAAAATTAAAATTTGTTCAGTAAAATAAAAAAGGTTACTAGTTAGGTAAAGGAGAAACTGCTTCTTCAACTTTCAAGGATCGATTTTTGTCTTCTGAGCTCAGAATGGACGACAAGGGTGCTCCAATGGTAAAGTGCACATCTAGCTTAGAACTTCATGGAAGGTTATAGCGCAATCTGGTCAGACCTTGTTTTTTTACCCCACTATTTGCGTTGGTATTTGTACCCATTTCTATAGAGACCAGCTAACTCAACCCTCAGCTTGACTAGATTAGGTTATTTTTAGACTGCCTCACATCATTTGCATTTTTATAACACCCTCTAAACAGTACAGAGGGACTTTTCCATGTTTCGCAACAATGGTAGTCGCCTACCGAGAAGGTGATCCTGTTATTGTTATGCAAAAGTAACATTATTATACTATTAAAAGAGGGAGCCTAAAAATAAAATGCAAAATGTAGTGACAGTTCGCTGCAAGCACTGTACATCCACAGGCAGAAAACTTCACTAATTTTCTTTACTAACGCTCCATTGCCATGTAAATTGTATGATGGATGATTTGCACACAGCACAAAGAAAATCATAAATGCTAAGTTCGAAACAATATGAGTCAAATTTTATAAGGTGGCAAGCAGTGATTCATTAAAAGTAGTTTCAGCAATTGCTTTTTTCTTTATTATGTTGACTTGCTACTATGGTTTAAAATATCTTTTTAGTTATTAGATGAATGACATATATATGGTTAACTTCAAACAGTAACTCACTTCCTGGTGAAGGAGGATTTTTAAAGCCTGTCAAAATCAAAACAAGAAAAAAAAATATTTGCGGTTTCATTTTTTCTAGAGGTTAGATTTAGACTCTCCATTATTGCATTGATCAATGTTTTTCAAAATATTACACTGTAACGCTGGTCTCACATTTCATTTTCAAAGGATGTTTTTTATATTAACTATAATTAGTATAGATCTAGGCTATTATTTAATCTAAATTATTTCTTTTGTGTGCGCATTTTTCTAAGATTCATCTCCCGTGAATTACGAGTCTAGGCCTATAGATTTAATTCTAATAATATAGATCTAATATATCTAGATATGAAAGAGCAAAGTTAAAGGGTATAAATATAAATGCATTTGCAGGGGTTCTAGATCCAGATCCTTGTTAGATCAACAAGCAATAATATATTGTTCGCAGGCGAGGTAGTTTGCTAAACAGTGCCCCTATATGATACATGTGCTATTTGATCTGTTACTTGGACGTTTCTGCTTTTATTAACGTGGCATGACTTTTAATACAGTGGAATAACTTGATAAATTTGAAATAACATTTCCTGTACTGAACACCTGATAAAAATTGAATTCACGGTAGCGTGAACATGTTTAGATCTAGATTTAGATTTAGAATCTAGGGAGGTGCAATTGAAAGACATTTAAATAATAAACATGAATGCCAAGAAACAAATAAAAAAAATGAAAATGAATAGATCCAATCTCATAATCACACGAAAAAAGTATCATTCTTATGATCAAAATCCAGATTACATTGGATATTTCTGTTATCAGAAAGGAGAGGAAATCTTTTGTGTAAACAATACATTTGCTGGCAAGATTAGCTTCCCTTGTTGACGGTGAAAATGAAAGGGGGTGTCTAAGTACACAGTAACCGTGTGTGTAGACTGGGGGTCTGTAGTTTATAGTCTGGCTACGTACACGGTAGGCCTAAGTCTTCATGCGGAACCTTCGATTGCCTTTCTCTAACTAATGGCATTTGTGCTTTGCTCTGTGTGTGTATGTGTGTATGTGTGTATCACTCCTCGCATTTTCTTTGTGAAGATTTTAATTGTTACAAGACATAATGTGTTGCAGACTTACAGACCTAGGCCTTTCAATACAAAGATCATTTTTAAAATATTGATGTGTCTTGTATTCAAGTCGACGGCTCGTACTTAAAAAAATTGGGGCAATGGCAGTTTAACTGCACTATTCATATAGACCCTTCCGCTGCGCCTCATAGCAACAGACCCAGCGCCATATTTGGACATAAACAAACTCATTCTCAATAATGGCGCATCAAGTGATTGCTGATCCCATAGCAAGGAAGCGCTAAAGTAAAACAATTGCTGCGATTAGTGTTGATCCGTACCTCATAAAAATGATGAATGGATCAAAAAACCCACAGACCTCAGATTGGTTATGGAGATATTTTTAATTACCTCGAGTTGGAGACCAGCACAGGGCCTACACCCAAGAGAGCTTTAAGTAAGTACATGTAGGCCTACTCAATACTGTCGATCTTCCGCAGGACTTCAAATCTAGATCTAGACCTTGATCTGGGATAGATTTTATGTTCGATATGGTCAAACGAAATCGAAAATCCAATACAAATGTGAGATTTATAAGTTCTAAGTGGGAATAGTTCATCAATGAAGGTCTAGATCTAGTCTCCAAAAATCGGCAAAAATCTACTCTAGATTGGATTCTACATTGTTTGCTATTAAACTCTGTTATAGACTAGATAGATCTATCCATTCTATGTCCCAGATCTTTGTTTAATTTATGCTTTTAATGTCTCTTTCAATTTAAACTAGAGCTAGATCTAGTTCAGATTTTACAATTCATATTTAGCGCCTGCATGTATTACAAGTACATAGCCACTGAAATTGACACATGCCTAGACTTAATTTTTGATTAGCCATTTGACTTTTATGTAATCCAAGTTAATGAAGTGTGTATTTATTAATGCACCTTGTTTTTGTGTGCTGGTTAAGAAGTTCTTTATTACCATTGGCACTATCTAATACTGTGTTAGTAAGGAATCTAAAGCCTTCCTTTTATTTCAATTCAAATCTAGGCCTACAAGAGTGAATTGGGCTAAACAATTAAAAATGTTGAGAAAAAGATAGGGCTCGTCCGGGATTTGAACCCGGGACCTCTCGCACCCTAAGCGAGAATCATACCCCTAGATCAACGAGCCGCTGACAATGACGTTGTTCATGCACGCTGTAGTCTATACAAAGTCAGACATGACAGACAGACAAAGAGGAAGAGAGAGAGAGAGAGACAGACAGAGACAGGCAGAGAGGAGAGGAGAGAGAGAGATAAAGGGAGAGAAAGAGAGGGAGAGTCTCTCTCTCTCTCTCTAACAGTGACGCGGATGTCTAAGAGAACGCAAGATCCAATTGTACCTCCGTATGTTAGATTTTATTTAATTTACTCAATGTCGGAAAGACGGTAGGCCTAATTTTCTCATAATGTCTGAAAAGTGAAAAATAAATGACACCACTTTGGCCAATCCAACTGTGGCCTGTCTCACAGAGACACTGACTCAATCTTTAGACATAGTGCATTGCATGTTTGCATTAATGCTAAAGTATATTATTTTTAAGTCATAGCTAATTTTAAACTTTAAAAAAATCCAGTAAGTATTAATATTATATTATTAATGTGGGACCTTTATGTGCAGGTTAACATCAAATTGACTACCATACATTTGCTCGAATCGATAGTTATTACTTAAAGAAATATAAAGGAATTTGGTTAAACTATCATTAAAAAATTATCAAAGTCGAGCATAACCCAATAAAACCTACTATCTAATTCAATCTCATTAATATCTTTAACTGAAATTATTTTGGAAATATTCTTAGACTAGATCTATTAATTTAAGAGAGCAAAAATACAACGTTGTTCATATTATTATTATTGTTCGCAACTTTTCACCGTTTATGTTTAAACGCCGTAAGAGTAACATCCCTTCGTTGAGTTGACAACTTGACAACATGGCTGATTGGGAAGAAGTTCGAAAGCTTGCTGCTGATTTTCAGAAAGTTCAGTTATCAACAGCAAAACAGAAGTAAGATGCATATAAATCCGTTCATTCCAAACACATGGAAACTTGCAAATATTTTGCGCCTCTTTAAATCATAAATAGATTTAGATGTATCTCTGGTCGGAAAGAAAACAGCGAGAGTAGAGAGAGAAATTTAGAGATAATTGAGAGAGTGGAGGTGAGAGAGAGAGAGAGAGAGAGAGAGAGAGAGAGAGAGAGAGAGAGAGAGAGCATTATTGAGTGGGAGACAGAGAGAATAGAGAGAGAGAGAGGGAGAGAAATTTAGAGATAATAGAGAGTGTGGGGGTGAGCGGGAGAAAGAGAGAGCGTGATTGAGCAAGAGAAGATCTAGAGATAGGTAGAAAGCGGAGCATGGAAATACAGAAGAATCTTTAAATTTATTCCAAAATTAATTAAAATAATGAGTATTCACAGAGTGAGGATGGGATGAGCCCGAGGCTTTTTTTCTCTTCCAATATCAAATTCAAAGTGCACACACTAGCAACTTCTGTCAGACCCATTTACATTGTAATGACAACAACACATTAAGGAAGAAGGGATCAACAAACTAAACTCAATGTGGTCTCTCAAAACTGGAGACTAGATCTAGGAAGGCCGTGGTCGTGGTCTCCCTAGACTAGAGTCTAGAAGGACCAAGATTGTGGTCTCCCTCTAGAGACTCTACCTTAAATTTCAATATATTATTAGCGTTGGCTTTGTAGGGCCATAAAGATCAGCTTACCCTTGAGCGGTATCGATTTATAGGTCTACAGTGTCAACCGATTGGACCCGTGTTTATTAAAATAATGCGATAATGCAAATTTATACATATATATAGGCCTACACGTCTCTAAAAGCGTCAGTTACTCCTGTTTCTGGCAGTGTGTGGATAATAGGTTGCTTTCGTTTTGACCCTTTGATGTATTCATTGTAACACACTTTCTAGTTCCAAGCTTTTCTAGTGCATCCTCGATTGTACTTTTAAAAATAATGTTATAATTCAGGGACGGTAAATTGCATTTTTTTCCCCACCTGTTCGGCACTCGAGGAACCATAGGAGATAAGAAACCAAAAAGCAAACCTCAGATATCACGAGAACTGAATATTCGGTCATAAGAATAATCATAATTACCAGTATATACTTCATATTTTCTTGGTAACTTCTGTACAGTTCCGAGCATAAGGAAATACCCGATTTGCCGCTCCTTGTCAATTCAAGATGATACCTCGAAACAATCGATCTGCCGTTTCCTACTTATCTAAGGCGAATTGATGGCATTGTTATCTCAAAGGAATGTTTTTGACATTTGTGAGTTTGAAGACCAAATGATAGAAATGTTAAGCCCAGTGGGCTCGAATTTTTTATGGAAGAAAAACGACAATTTTCATCCACAATCGACTGATGGCAGTTTGTGTAAAAACTTCTCTGAAGTCCAAAATTTAGTACGCATCAGATCTATATTTTAGGTCTAGACTATATTTCTGGGTGCAGATCGATTGTGGACCTTTAAATTTTCTTTTTAGGTCTACGATTTCAGTAATAATCTATTGAGGTATTAATAGAGAGATCAGCCCTTGGGTCATTCAAGCGTTAATTATCGGTTCATTTTGCGAGGTTGTGATAAGGACGAAATAAAGAAAGAGGACTCAAAGCCAGGATGTTCCAATCCGTGGAGCTTAAACTTTAAGTGGCTAGAAGGAAAAGTAGTTGTGAAAATCGATCCCATTGAGTGTTGTTGAGTCAATTGTGAAAACTGATGTAAAAGGGAAAGCACACTGCACCTGCTCTCCAAACTTCTTTGAAGGCCATATTTATGAGCTAAAATTACAAAATTTCTTCAGCTTCAGGGGGCCGTTGGTCCCCCAGACCCCCAACCGGGCGTTGTCCTGGACCCACTGGGGGCCTCTTCGGCCCACAGATCCCCACGCTGAAGATCAGTGGATTTCATCAAACTTGAGTGGCAGCCCTGTGTAAAAAATGATTCAAACTGAAACATACCACACCCACAGCTATTTAAAATTAAATAAGTTTCATTGTGATCACCTTCAGGAAAGAAAGTAATAACTGTCTTCTCCTTTATTCCTCCCACATAATTAGTAATAAACGATTAATAAAAATCAGAAACAAACAAGATAGTGAAATGAACCCACTTCTCAGCGCAATAGAAATATAGTTTTATGAACTTATTCATAGAAATAATTGAACAAAATATCAACGATAACAGTGCAACACTCAAGTCAGTTAACCAGGTAAACGGTCATGCCATACCCCATTTTTTCACACCCAGTGACCCGTGTCAGATCCAGACTGGCAATCTGACCGTCAGGCGGCCTTCAAAGCGCTGCAGGGGTTAAGAACAGATTTCTGATTGAATTATCTGCACAAGGTAAAGAGGCACCCAATGATAAACTTGGATTTGTGTATGGACCACTACATGGATCAAGATGCAATCTCTTTCTTGGTTGTTGAACTAATAACCTGTTCTTTCTGTGAAGTTCTAGCCAACTTTTTTTCGTCCTTCTGCAGATTATCAGAAAGAAATGTGATTGAGTTGGTGACAAAGCTTGTTGAGCTCCGCATGATAGATGTGCTCTACACTTCAGATGGCAAGACGTACCTCACTCAGCAGCAGCTGTCCAAAGAAATTAAAGATGAACTCATTGTTCATGGAGGTACGACCACCACTACTTAGTAGTATTAGAAATAAACTTTTTGCTGATCATTATTCTTAAATACATGTCTTAAAGACCATACAAACTTTCAAATGAGCTTTGTAGAATGTACTCATATTTTGATAATCAAAATCATGGGTACATTTGTCTCATTTCTTCACTTCTTTATATTCAAAGTATTATTTTAAAATACATGCTTAAATTGTATTCTAAGCTTAATTTACACAAAGTAAAGATTGTGTTAGAAAGAATGCAGATATATATGTTTTAGTGGCCCATATTATTGACACTTTAACCACTTGCAACTTTGGTTGATCTATTAAGATAAAAGTTGTGACATTTTTGCCAAAATTGTCTACTTGAGGGATCAGTAAAATATATATCTATTACATTTCAATAGTATTCCGTTCTTTAGAGACTTTGTAATCATAAGCCAACATTTCTAATAGTTAAAGTCCCATAGATTCTGCAGTGTGACTTTTTATTATAACAACTTTTTCTTTACTATCCCAGCTGCAGTTCTTACTCAGAGTAGGTCTGGAATCCCCACTCTGTTACTGTATGGCAGTGCTACAAATTGTACACCATTAGTCTTGGACCCCTTCCACAATTATAGCCTTGTTGTTGATGATGGATATTATGAAACTATCAAAACAAACCAAACTCATTTTCTGCCTTATTTTGTTATTGGATCCCTAGGGAACCAAGGAGATGTTAAACCCAGAGTCCGCTCTCTCTCACACTTTAAAGAAGAGAAAACTCAGAGTTTATAATAATTATTTTCCTTTTCTTTACTCCTCAGGCCGCATCAACCTGGTTGACTTACAACAGTTGCTAAACGTAGACTACAGCCATGTCGAAGCTCGTGTTAATGACATGGTGAAGAGGGATGGACACTTGACTCTGGTCTTGGGTCAGCTGATCAGCAAAACATACCGAGACCATCTTGCAGAAGAAATAAACGACTTGCTTCAGGAGAAAGGCCATGTCACTATCGTAGGCTTGACGCAGACCCATGACTTACCAGCTGACTTCATTAGAGAGGTTGGAAGCTAAAATACCTGCTTATTTATTTCTTACAACTTAATGTCAAGGTGTATTAAACATATTGCATTTTGGGTAAACTTCCAGGTTTTTTACTTCTAATTTGTCACAATAATTTTATCATTTGGGTTTTACTCATTCAATTAAAAAAAATAGGTTTAATTATTTTCCCTTCTAATGCTTTGAACAGGTTATAGATGACTACCTGGGAAAGAAAATCACAGGCCAAATTGACAACTATGACAAAGATGTGATCTTCACAGACGCCTTTGTTGCGCGGATGAGAGCACAGATAAGAGGGGCTTTCTCTGCTGTCACTGTGTGAGTGAATTAAACAACAAAAATAGTTGCTTTGTGATGTTCTAATCTTTAGGCATCATAAAATTGGAATATATCTTTCTTGTAAGGGTAAACACATTCTTGAAGTTACAGTCACACTAAAGGGCAACATCTTTAAAATGCACATCTATTAAAATCTATTTGTTTTGAGTTTCTATATTGAAAATCTTATTTCTAACCAAAAAAAATTGAACACATTTGAATATTGTGTTTTTAATGGTAATTGTATCAACTTAACATGGGGTAACGAAAGATGTTCATTGTACATGATTTTCTTTAGCTTGGGTCTGAAAATGGCCAGGAGGTTTTGAATCATTGGAGTTTTTTTGGACAGAGTTTTGCTTGAGAAAATAATCTTGCTCAGTCTTTAGACTTTCTAGCGTGAGGGCTGGAGGTGAGTTCTTTAATTATTGGCTACAAATTCATAAAAAAATGTAATAATGAACTTATATTTCATTGAACTGATATTCATTGCTCTTTTTTCTTGATATTCAATGAACAGTTTTGTGTTTACAAAATTTATAGGAGTTTTTTATTTCCTCAGACCCACATCCATAGGTCCTATTCGACAAGCAATAGGTTGCAAAGAACACTTGTTTCACAGTGAGTATGTAAATATTGAATATTACAATGTCAAGTTGCTATTTAAAGTAGCATGTTCCACACTTGACCCAGAAATTGCATAAAGTTCATTATTGCCATGATTGTAATATCATATTTTTAAAAACATGCAAATCATTTGTTTCAAAACATTCAGTGTCATCAATCAAGATTTAAGAATGAACTTGTGCATGGAGCTATTCAATAGTAATTTTACAGGTTTGCCATCATAAAAATTTATTTAGGAATCTCTAATTCATACAAATCATCAAATGCCTGAATCAGAAAGGAAACACCCCCCAACAAATTTGAAATTTTTGTTCCCTAATTTTGACTATAAGTTTAAGTTAAATATGTCAATGGTCAAAATACTTTTGAACTTCCAATTGCAGCAATTCTTGAGGATCTGATATCGAGCAGACGCTTGGCAGGAAGTGTGTCTGGGAGCAGACAAGACAAGTCTCAGTTCCTACCTGAGATCTACACACGTGCCCAGTCTGAATGGATAGACAGTTTCTACAAACAGAACGGCTATCTGGGTGAGTAGTTCCTAAGTGGCTCACAGCACTTTATGTTGTTTGTTGTGACATTGTAAAGGTAAAGATTATATTTATTAATCTCATTCTCCACTTTGTGATTTATTATCAACTTGGAAATGCAAATTAGGGGATAACAACAATAATGAGAGTAATTATAATAAGAAGAATACAAACTTTTAAAATCCAATTCAGGAATTTTTTTTTTTTTACTCAGATGGTTGAGAGGGTAGTTGATTCTTTGTGATGGACTTTCTAGAAAACTAGTTGATGCAATCTGTAATGGAGCAGGCTATTTTGAACAAATCAAACTATGCTATCTCCTAAATATGTTTTAATAATTAAAAAAATTTATTTTGTTCTTTTCATCCTTTGCAGAATATGATGCCTTGACTCGATTGGGCATATCCGACCCAAAAGGGTACATCAAAAAGCGTTTTAAGACCGAGCAGCTGGTCTACCTGACCTCATGTTGTGTGGGTCCAGGCATCTCGGAGCAGGTCCAGTACAGCGTTGATGAGGCGCTAAGTACAGGATCGTGGGTGGACATTAAAGTAAGTTTTAAAAAAAAATGCGATGATCCTTATCTTGCAGTTCTGTACAAGCTGACTTTTAGCCCTTTCTTATCTGGGCCGCCGGCTAGCCAAAAATAATAGAGCTGTATAGGCCTGAACAACTTAAGCTGACAGTCATGCTGTTATAGATGTTGATACCCCGTAAAATTTAAAGAAAAGAAAAGAATTTCAGGTTAATTCATGTATTGATAATGCAAATTTAAAACATCTGGTTTGGTTAAGAGCACAAATTATAAAATGCATTGTTTTAATTTTTGTTTTTCTGTCTTTCAGACTGTGCTTCCTTCAATATTGAGTGAGAAGGATGTGTCAGAATTACTTGCTAGCTGCTTGAAGACGCGGTCAAACGCGATAGTCTGTGGTTCCACTATAGTGGGAAGTGACAAGCTGGTCTCTGAGAGCACTGAAGCTTTCACAGAGATCATGACACAAAGAGCGGAGGCGGTACGTCCTTGTCTTTTTTTGTTAAAAGAAATTATTCTTTGTTTTAGTTTTATTACTTTTAGTTCTTCATATTCGTGACATGGTTAGATTAGAATTCACTTAATACATTCTCGCAAGTACAGATTTCCACTTTACTATGTCCGCTACTGTTCAGGATGCCATCTCAAGGGATTTCAGGTCTTTCTGCACATTACTTCTCCAAAGTGTTAAAATGAGTTCTCCTCAATCCAGAGAAGCAGGAAGACTTTTGGTTTCTAACCCTTTTTAGATTTGTTACTTTAAACATTGCACAAGTCTCCAGATGATGCCTATGAACACATGCTTTTATTCTGGAATCAGTTATTCTGTTTTTACATTTTCTTTAACAAGTTACAAAAGTTTAAAATTGTTTTTGCTTTGGACAAAACCTGTTCACTAAATTTTAAAAAGATTTTACATTTTTTTCTTTATTTATAAAAAAAAAAAAAATTGAATTTAATGACACTTAACTTAATCACAACAAACAAACAATACCAACAACCATCTTAAAAAAAGCAAGTATTGGAAACTGAGCTATGACCAAAACATAATTAGATAATGTCTTGATTTAAACAATATATATATATATATATATATTTTTTGCAATGTATCCTTATTCCT
>RQTK01000573.1:14733-26315 GCA_003991915.1 Elysia chlorotica | reverse complement strand
TCTTCTTCTTCTTCTTCTTCTTCTTCTTCTTCTTCTTCTTCTTCTTCTTCTTCTTCTTCTTCTTCTTCTTCTTCTTCTTCTTCTTCTTCTTCTACTTCTTCTGCTTTTATTTTTAATATGCCCAAATCTTTAAAATTTTTGGTTTGATCTCCTCGATGAAAGAGGCAGTCTGTTGTAGGGTTTTCAAGGTACCCTATAATTTCTGCTCTAGTGTTGTATCTGAAGGCCATATTGTTTGCCTGAGCTGGGAATAAGAGTGGCATGCCATGAGGACATGTTCTGGAGTTTGAGGGATGTGTCTGCATTCACCGAAAGGACTGCTGCTTATCTTTAATTTGTAAATGTGTGCATTTAGTTGGCAGTGTCATGTTCTAAATCGAAGAATTGTGGTTTGCTGATTGTGGGAGAAAATGTATGTTGTCTTTTAAATACATTGGCGTTGTTCTGGTTTTCCATGAATTGTTTATGTTTATGTTTTAGTTTCTTGGAATGATATTTTTCTCAATGGCTTAACTTATAAAGAGCCCTCTTTTGCAGGCCTGTCAACTGCCTCATTTCCTGACAGGCCACAGTTAGTTAGCTGGAATCCACTGCAGGGCCACAGAATTTGTCCTTGCTAACGAGTCTAAATTTTGTAGGATTGTTCCTCTGATGTTGTCTTTAGCTCCAGATTAAATAGACTGAAGGGCTGTATGGCAATCACTTAAGATAGCAATATTCTCATTTGACAGGCGTCCAAAGCCCAACCAGCAGTTCTATCAAATGATGTGAAACAAGCAGGGGGAGATAAGTCATCACATTCCAAAGTCGCTGGACTTGATGATGGCAGCTCGGCCAGGGAAGACAAGCGAGATCAGAGGAGAAAAAAAGCTGCAAGTATGGCTTCATATAAATATTATTTATGTCTGGATTTCTTTGTTACCCAACGGGCCTCAAAATGAACTGGGAAATAGGGGGGAAACCAGGCAATTTTGTTTTGTGAGTTCCTGGCTGTGAATTTGTCTGTAATTTATTCAGTATCGGTATTGACAAAAAAACGAAAACATTATGTGGACATTTTTTATGAGCGAGCATTTTAAGCTTTACATTTTTAAAATTAGTCACATGCCATGATGCTTTTAAGCACAAAGTAAATGCCTGCCTGATTGGCTTTTCTCTGTCAATGCAACTTTTCTAGAATCTAGATCACAGATAAGATCACCGACATGTATCTATCATCCAGATTAGATCTAAATCTAGAATCGGTAAATTTTTACTTTATCACAAACTTTTTAACTTAATGGAGAAAGGGTCATACTAATAATGTCCCTTAAAAAGAAATAGAACAAAAGCACAATATCCTAGATGCCAAATAGTATTCATAAGAATAAAGCAACGTTGCAGTTAACTAGGGCTGCATTTGCTATTGTTCAGTTACTGATTACTAGATCTAGATCAAGATTAGATCTATTCCGTGCCATGGTTTCGTTTGAGTTGGTTTAATGTCTAAAGTCAGCACTGTATAAGTATTCTGTGGACGGGCCTCAAGACTGACGTCTTGACATCTTTATGTGCTGCCACATTTGAGACATGGCTGGGTGACCTGGATCCTCTCTTATCCAATTTGCATCTCCTAGTTGGTAAGGTTCTCTAAAGTTGCTTGTTGTAACGATGATGTTAGCTCAGTGATAAAGCCTTGCCTTTTTTCCTGATCCTACACTATTTTTTCATTACTTTTACGGGCTACATAATCTTTTTTTCTGAAAGTCTGACCTATATTACATGATATTGAAAGTAAGAATCAACACAATCATGGATCTTTAAATTGAACAACACTTTGCAGTACAAGCATTGAGACACACAGAAATAATCAATCATGCTATTTCCATAGGTAGACACAAAGGTGAAGGTCCCCTTTGCACCTCCAGCCGTCATACCTTTAAGAATAACTAATTTGAATTGAGTGCACATTTCTAGAAGATTTTTGCCAAAAGCATTGTAAAATCTTTATTCTTGTCATGTTTGCATTAGGTGAAAAGCCCAACGAACCAATAAAAATGAATCAATCAATCAGTCAATTTCTCTCCCTCTCTTTCTCTATCTCTCATTTGAAGGATCCTCCAAATCTAGATAGATTGTGGCACAACTCCTAGAACCAGCTAATACCCCTTCAAAATAGCTATATTTTACAAGGGAAATTTATAAGAAAAAGGATGGACACCTTCCTTTGAAATAAATATTCATGTCATTGGTCAGAAAGATTTTGGGTCCTGAAAAATGACATCATTTTTCCACCCATCAGCTGCCGGCTCATCAAAGAAGGAAGGCACAGGAGGACGAGAAGTCAAGATGAAGTCCACAAAGAAGAAAGGTGGTCGAGGTAGAGACATGGATGATGGGTCAGACGAAGAGGCAGCGGGTCCAACTGCAGGAAGTTCCACAGCCAACGGACCAGGCAAGGGCAAGCAGCAAGATCTCAAGTTCTTAACGGTGGCCGAGATTGAAGAAGTGAGCTACACACTGGTTCTTTAATTTTTAATGATTTTAACTTTTAACTTGTACAAAACAAAAATTAAATATCAAGACAGCATTGGACATGCAAGTAACAGGAAGTCGTGGAAAAGGGAGACCCAGAATGACATGGAAGCAGGTGACAGAGAGGGATCGGAAAGACTGGAAACTCTCAACAACTGACCCTCATGACAGAAACACCTGGAGATCTGGTGTGAGATCAGCCATGCGTGCAGCACGCCAGCTACCTGGAAGGGGGTCCACTGATGTGGATGTTGCCCCAGTACCTGCACGTTAATCAAAATACCGATGATGATGATGATGATGATGATTAATAAAGTAATGTCTAATCAAAGAACACTCAATTTTTATTTCAAAGTTTCTCATGAAAATTTTACGAGAAAAATTGAGTTTTTTTTCAGTAACCCACACTGGTTTTTCGAAATTGAGCAAAAAGTAAAAGGGTTTTGTTGGGTTTAATAATAAAATGAGTAATTAGGATTGAATTGAGAGCCAATTCAAGATTTTAGGTTTGATTTATATAAAAGAAACATATTCACCTTACAATAGCATGGGTTAAAGTTTTGCTAAATAAACCGTATTTCTGGTTTCGTGCCAACGTTTGCAATCTCTTCCAGATTCGGCTCTGGATTGGATCAAAGAAAATTCAGGGTGGCCTTGAATGTCATCAGCGGCTTTAATTAAAAGTCTGTAAATATCATGTCTTGATAATGAAAACAGCGGGAAAGCCGTCATTTTATACATTATTTCCACTCCGTCAGAACACAAAGCAGGGCTATGAGTATGACTGAAGTCTCAGTTAATTTTGTTTGTCATTATTTGACTTTAAGTCAAACTTTTTTTCTGTCGAAATTTTCCGCGGTAACCGGAATTTTTTTTTTCTCCACTGATGGAACTGACTTGTTAAACTCTGAGAGGTGACAATACTATGCTTGTCAACCTGCAATATACCATATTTATTCTGTGAAATGAAAACCGTAAAGAGGCATTGAGAGTCTTTATATATGAAGAAAAATAATGTAAAAGGAAGCTCTTTTTTAACACTTGTTTCCTGCTCCTCTTGTTCCAGATTCTCAGTAAACAGACACACCTTCAAGACTGCCCTCTTTTTTTTTCTCTACCGTTGGAACTGACTTGTTAAACTCTGAGAGGTGACAATACTATGCCTGTCAACCTGCAATATACCATATTCATTATGTGAAATGAAAACCGTAAGCAGGCATTGAGAGTCTTAATATATAAAGAAAAATAATGTAAAAGGAAGCTCTTTTTTAACACTTGTTTCCTGCTCTTCTTGTTCCAGATTCTCAGTAAACAGACACACCTTCAAGACTGCCCTCGTGAACTTCTATCTGAGATAGCATCAAAACTTCACAGGTAAGGATTCCAGAGCAACAGAACCAACAGTGCATAAAAAATAATCACAGTTCATATTGCCTAGGCTTGTCAGCAATGACGTCTTTCAATGAAAGAAAAAGTGTTTGCTTCCATTTTCTCATAATTCTCTCAGGCATTTTCTCTTGTTTCAGAAACTGTATGTCAGGTCTCTCATGGTCCTTTTATTGTATAGAACATTTATTTTTTCTTCTTTTTGAAAGCCTTTCACTTTCACACATGTTTGATGATCTTTTTTGTGTACAATGAGGTAGTGTCTATTGCCCAATCTTAGCCACATCTGGTCACATCAGAGAGTTTTTAATATGTATTTTTTTCAGTTGCAACTGGTCGCATTAGGATAAATAGGGTAATGTTGCGTTTCAATTCAGCACAGGCTTTGTTGTAGCTAATTTTGGTTGTCACAGATGGAGATATTTTTAAGAGTCGTCTGGCCTTCTCTCGTTATAATGAAGTTTTCGTAAAGCTGTACATTACATTTTGTACACACCTTTATGTTTTTCCCTCTGATATCATTACCAGGCCCTTAACCCGTCAGTATCAAGAAGTGGCCAAGTCCATCTTTCTGAAGGGGTCTGGTGCAGACAGGAAGAAAACTGCTCAGGAAGTCCAGGACAAAGTGAATGGTCTTTGGACCAATGCCCATCTCTTTGAGAAAGGACTCAAAATGTTTGAAGGTTAGTAATGTTTTCTTTTGTCCATGGATAAAACTCTCGTCTGAATTTGAACTTGAAATTTGTTAGGCAACCAGGGTGAAACAGGTCCAGATTTTGAGCTATAGGTCTCTAAACATGGACAAAAAATATATTGACCTTTTTAATTTTCAAATAAAAAGAACATTACCTGGTGGTAGCAATTGATTAATTTTTCAACCTATTAAACTTCATTTGAGGTTTATGAACATACTTCAAATAACTAAAAAAAGTCCAAAATTTTACTTGTGCCTGATTCACACTGGTTGCCTCACATTTGTCCCAAATCTGAATATTTTGACCAACTAAAATTGAATTTTTTAAAGTTTTGAGATACAATCAGCTTAAGTGCTTTTTGCATAATTTAGCATCTTTCCTTCCACTTATTTTTTAAAAGATACTAATTCAAAATGTTCGGCAACAAGTGTGGCCAGTAAAAAATCATGAACTTTTCTCTGACTCTGTTCAGAAAGGCAGCAAATTGTAGAACTTTTTGAACGTAACAGAACCAATTAACAAAAATAAACCAAGTAAATTAATGTTGAATGTAGGATGTAAAAGATGAACTGACCCATACCATCTTGCTTTCCCTGTTAGAGCCGACTCAGGGCTCTCTCACCAAGCATCTCCTGAAGACGGTGTGCTCAGACCTGGCCAACACGATCGTCATAGCACTGGCCAGCGACAACATGGTCAGTCTGCCCTCAGAGGCTGATGAACAGCTGACACCAGAGGTAAAAAAACTCTCTTATATTTATTTATTTTGTATTTTAATACTATGTCATATAATCTGACCCGTTGGCAAAAATGTTAGCAAAAAATGTGTAATTGGAACAAAACTTATCTGAAAAACTCTTATTATTTATTTATTTTGTATTTTGGGGGAGGGGAGGTGTGTGTGTGTATGTGAAATGGGTAGGGCATTAAACCCAGATCAGACAAATTGATTTGCCCTTACTAGTTGGGGCGGTATCAGTGTGATGTGACAAGCTGAGAGCTATTGGCAGCATGTACAATTTTCAGACCTAGGTCTTGAAATTTTTGGGCGTTTGTGTGACTTACTATAAACCAGTCATGTTCAGAGGGGCAAGTTATGGATGGTCAAATATAATAATTTTTTAAACTTTTACACTGCTTTGAAGCAGATTTTATCACCATCATAATGTGTGTGATGTTATTTTATTAATTTTTGTTGTTTTATCATGTTTGACTCAGGCTCGACTGCGCTTGATAGGCACATTGCCGCGACAGATACAGGAGCCACTCTCAAAACTACACAGCTCTCTCAATGGTGCTAGCTTAGAAGAATTTTTCCAACATATTGAGCTCTTGTGTGGACCTGCCTACTTGGGTCTTCTTCTCAAAAAAGCGGATAAGAAGAAGGAGAGGTAAGCTTCAGTGACTTTGTTTATTAGATTGTATTCTTTTCCCTCTTTTTTTTATTCTGTCTAAATTTTTGTTTCTCTCTTTCTTTCTGTCTGTCTGTCTGTCTGTCTGTCTGTCTGTCTGTCTGTCTGTCTGTCTGTCTGTCTCTGTCTCTCTCTCTCTCTCTCTCTCTCTCTCTCTCTCTCTCTCTCTCTCTCTCTCTCTCTCTCTCTCTCTCCCTCTCTCTCTCTCACTCTTTGTGTTTCTCTGCTTCCCACACGTCTCTGTGTGGGAGCTCATAAACTTGTCTACTGTTAGTTTTAGGGCCCTTCTACAATATTGCCTTTATACTGCTGACGTTGAACGCTAAGTAACAACAACAGCTACCTTTTGGGTTCAAAATACTGTTAGGCTTAAATAAGGAGCAAGATTTTCTCTTACAAAGAAAAAGACAACAACAACTTTTTTTTTTTTTTAATATTTCCCACTGAGTCTCACTCATTTCTTTTTTTCCCCTGTATGTGGTGAACATCACCAAAATGCTGCTAATATTTTTGAATTATTTTAAAAACCTTCCTTTCTGTTCTCTTGAAATAAATTTTAGCTATCTCAATTTGTTTTAAATAGTACCCCCCCCCAACCCTCCCACACACACTCACACACACTCCAAATGTCCAGACAGATTTAACATCTTTCTAATATTTGCCCCTCCCCCTGTCCAGACAACTTGTGTTCAACCACCGGCACAGCCTGAGCGAGCAGCTGAAGTCTGAGCGCGACGCGGCGATGACGCTGCACCTGGCGGTGGTGCTGCTGTTCCAGACGCTGACCCAGTGCATGCTGCACTGCCCCGGGCGCCTGGTGCCTGCCGTGCTGGCACACCTTGGCAGCCTGATGGAGGCCGAGGCACTGGCGGACCTCACAGCCATGCAGGGTGAGGAGGGCACTCAGTCTAGTGATAATAAGTTTCAATGATCATAGTGATAATAAGTTTCAATGATCATAATCTTCCTCGGATTCGCGGAAATCCACCATTTTGACTTTGCTGCTACTCTTTCTGCGTTTTCCTCCTTTTCCTCCTTTCCTTCAAAGTCCGTGTGTGGCAGCACCTAAAATTGTTAGACTTCCGTCTTGGGGTCCGTCCACAATATAGCCTATATAGTGCTGATGTTGGACGTTAAAACCAACTCAACTCAACTCAACCCCTCCTCTCTCCTCCTCTTCTCTTTCTGCGTTTTCCTCCTTTTCCTCCTTTCCTTCAAAGTCCGCAAATCGCAGAATATTTCCTTTGAGCAGTATCGAATTGAAAATACTATGTCATCCGATCTGACCCGTTAGCAAAAACGTTAGAAAAAATGTGTTATTGGAACACAACTCAAATCCTAGAGGTTTTCTTTGAACAGTATCGATAACATAGTATTGGGTGATCAGCCCCATGTGCGAGAAAATGTGTAACTGTATCACAACGCAAAATGAGGAATTTTACCCTTGAGCGGTATTGATAATAGGTCAACAGTGTCAACCGATTGGACCTGTGTCTGTTAAAACAATGTGATAATACGAGTACATGTATATTTAAGCTTCAGTTACTCCTGCGACTGGCAGCACAGGTATTCCTTATTACTGTGACATTCAGTTTGTCGAAAATAGGTTGCTTTCAATTTCATTTTGATCTGCTTCTCTTGGATGTTTGAATTGTAACACACTTTCTAGTTAAGTTCCAAGCTTTTCTAGTGCATCAGCAATCATAATTTTTAAAAATAATATTACAATGCAGGGACAGGAAGCTTTTTTTTTGTTCTACCTGTTTGGCTCCCGAGGAACCATCGAAGAAATATCTACAAGCAAACCTCATATATGTGAGGGCTGAAACTCCGATAATAAGAATATAAAAGATACTTCATATTTTCTTGGTCACTTCTGTGCAGTTCCGAGCATAACGGAAATAACCAATGTGCCGCCCGTTGTCAATTAAAGATACCTCCAAATATCCAGTCTGTAGTTTCCTACTCATGTAAGGCAAATAGATGGCATGATTAGCTCAATGGAATGTCTCTGACACTTGTGAGTTTGAAGACCAAATGATAGACGCGTGAGCTCAAATTTTCGATGAAAGAAAACCAACAATTTTCATCCACAGTCGACTGATGGAGAAATGCCTGATGGTTTGAAACCAATAAATTTGAGCTAATAATGGAGTTTTAAGTCATTTGGGGACAAAGCAAATTTTGTTGTTGTTGTGGGTTGTTATTTTTTTGTTTATGTTTTTTTTTTGTTCCTTGTTTACCTAGTACTATTATGAAAATTAAAAAAAAGAAACATGCTTAGACGAAACAAATTCCTAATCCTGATGTTATTTTTTTTAAACCATTGCAAATTAAAGATCTAGAGTTCAGAGTTTTGTTATGATTATTATGACTTTGCCCTTAACTAATCCTTGGATGTAGCGAAGTTTTGATGCTTTTCCAATGTTGAACTTTGTCAAAATGGTGATAATCGTCTTTAGGTAACAATCTAGTTGAATTTAATTTTAATTTTTTCCATTAATTGATTGTGTGGTTCCAGATCTGGTTGTGCAGCTTATGAAGCTGAAGGCTGACCCCATCAACACTGATGAGGAGGAGGCAGAAGTCACGGCCCAGATGGATGGCCTCTTAGACAAGGTCAAGGCCGTTGCCCTCAACACCAGGAAGTCTGCAGCAACCTCAGAGGACCATTAACGGTGGCTGCGAAATCTATCGCTCTGTTTATGTTTATTGAGATTTGTTCGTCAACTTTCATACAAGCAGGGCTGATAGCCAAAGTTGTTAGGGCTTATACTGCTCCACTATTTTTTGCATAGTGAAGGGCCCCAACATAGAGAGAAAAAAGGCTAGAAAACTCAAGAGAGTGTGAGCTTTTTGAACTGGGACTTCTGCTTGTATGGAAGCCGATGAATATGTTGACTACGCAAACATTAAAGTAGTGTTTGAAATTCTTTTTCTTTTAAAGAAAAACAACTTTCTCAAGTCCAGATTTTTTTTTTCTCATTCAATAATTTTTCTCTCTCTCTAATATGGAAACTTAAAAATTCAGTTTCTTTCCAAAAAGAAAAAAACAACTTTTGATGCCTGAGAGCTTATTTTGTTATTCCATGAGCTATTTAATCCATACAAATGCAGTCAATATCAACCTAGTCATCATTGCACGATCATGCACTGTTTGTGTGTGTATGTTTGAGTAAATTGCCTATTCGTCCTCCACATTTACATTTGTAGTCTAGACAAAGTGTATTTTAATTAGTTTGTTCATCAGTCTAACACAAAACACACAATCACTTGCTTTCTTAGTAGGAAAAAAGTATTATGTCAATATGGGTTGGCTGGATATCAAGATTAAAAAAAAAAGAATTTGTTTTCTAGACTTTAAAATAATTATGTCTAATTTAGGGAAGTATTGAATTATCATATGTTGAAATAAGTTGAGTGCACTCTTACATACTACTGTTTTTTGCTCTTAAAAAAAATTCAATAATATATAACAACATTTCATGTTTTCTAGTTTGGTTAGAAGTTTTTTTTTACATTGATAAGTTATTGATTCTCACTATGATAGAATAAAATCTGAGGAAGATAAGTAGAGAAAAAGAACGGACAGATGGCATTACTTTGTCGTATCACTCTTGCTTGAAAGGAAAAAAGAACATCAAGGATGATTAAATTTGGGGTTGAATGTTACTGTACATTAAAGTAAGGTGCAATTGTTGTGACATATTTATTTCAAAACAAAAATAAGGATAAAGGGTTGAATCTATTATTTGTGATATTTTAAATAGAAAGAATGGCTTGTATGCTTGTTTGGATTTACTATTAATTAAAGGGTCTACTGTTGACTTATTGATCATTTTCTATGGCCTCTATTTATCTATGTCACTGTGACCCATTAAACCCTATTACTTTAAAACTGTATTGACGTAATAAATACACTAAATGGTTATTCCAAAGCATGAGATAATATCCCTCTTAGATTAATTAGTCTTTTAACCATTTGATTTTTTACTATACATCTACAAGTGTCTACGTTTTAAATAAAACCTTATCCAAATACATAAACACCGAAAGGTTAAATTTAGCATCAGCGAGTGAACTAGGCCAAAGTTTACAGAGGGGCAACGGTCGCACCGTGCGGCGAGGGATAGGCCGGGCGAAAACTAAACGAGCGTAGGCAGACAGCCGTGCTCTCTCTCTCTCTCATTTCCTTGTCTTTCATGCATATTATTACTGAACCCTCTTCATTCTAGGATATTATATATACATCTGATTTATCACTCTAGATTCTTCTCTCTCTCTCTCTCTCTCTCTCTCTCTCTCTCTCTCTCTCTCTCTCTCTCTCTCTCTCTCTCTCTCTCTCTCTCTCTCTCTCACATATTCTCTCTCTCTCTCTCTCTCTCTCTCTCAATTTCTTCTTTCAAACCCTCTCTCACACTTCTCTCTCAAACCTTTGTTTACTTACCTATTTTCTTGTTCTTCATATAATATAAAATATTATAAAATTTTACTATTGTGTACCATTTGAAGCGGTTGCGGCATGGAAAATATGTACAGTTGTTTAAAAGTTTGGTATATTTCAGTATCAAAGTAATTTGATTGAAATTTATCATTATTATAATTCATTGTCAACAAGATGTAAATCTCTGTTTATGGTTTTCAAAAGATGTTCATATTTTGTTTAAAAATTCATGGTGCTTGGTATAACTCTGTTCAATGTATATATATAAAAAGAATAAAAAACTAAATTAAAATTTAATCCAAATATTGTGTTTTGTGTCGAGCTTTAAATTAGATTTTGTTGTTTTTGTTATATTTTCAACATTTTTAGAACTAAATTTTATGAGAGTTCCTTATGATCATCAGTTCTATAAGTAGTGAAAACAGTGTGAGACTCAAATCGAAAAGACAAGTAGTAGAATTACCAACGTTTTATGTAGCTTGTCATTAAAAAAGTGAAAAATTTCAGCCAGAATTATAGCACACAGGGGATTTAAATCTTGTTTTTCTCTTCGTCTTCATCCAAATTTCTGGATGCCAGCCTACTTATTTGTTTTACTTTTCTGAATCCAGAGAACTCTATACACTTTCTTTCCTCTGACTCATTTCTATTGTCTTTTGGCCCACACAGCCTTCAGATAAATATATGGTTATCATGTTTTTTACAAGGAAAGAGTTGGATAAATTATTTTATCAAATTCAACTTCACAATCTTTTCTTTGAGTTTCAGATTTTGTGTAAAAAAATGAAGACCAATTAAGAAAGATAATAACACTGTAATTGGAAAATATTGTTTATTCTGAAATATCTCGTTCTTTCTCAAGCAGTTTACTTATAAATATTAAAAATTTACTTTTTGATGATGTCTGTTCTCGTGACTTGGTTTACTCTTCGAAATAAGCTGAAAAGTAAAAAAAAAATAAAAAAAGAGGTAAACATTTTCTTTCTGAACAGAACAATACTACAAAGTTAAATTTTGTTTTGTGTTTTGTTTTTTAATTTGAGAACTGTAGCTTCCAACATTAGATTATATCAATGCATTTGTAGTAAGACCATACATATGTATGGAGGGATCTTTAAATTTAATTTATAA